>RPOG01000166.1:237500-719470 GCA_008086565.1 Thalassoma bifasciatum
ATGCATGATAACACAAAATCCTTTCTATCACTCATGGTTTCTGGTTGGGTGAAGACATTTATGGAAAAAAAAAAGTTTACTCTTTTTGAACCATAATGACGACAGAAACTTCAAAAAAATGACCCTGTTAAGAAGTTTACACACTCTGGTGGTTTTGGCCTGATAAATGCACAAAAGTTAACACAAATGTGTTTTAATGTCTACGAAAGGTAACCATCCTCACCTGTGATCTATTTGCTTGTAATCAGTGTGTGTGTATACAAAAAAAATGAACAGGGTCATTTTTGAAAGTTTCTGTTGTCATTACGATTTAAAAAGAGAAAACACAGTTGTTTGTTTATAAATGTCTTCACCCAACCTCTAACCATGGGTGACAGAAAGGTTTTTGTGTGTTACCATTCATATTTTCTGAGAAAAGGCCAAAAAAATCAGAAAATTCTGCCGGAGGGAGTGTAAACTTTTAGGCACAACTGTATTAAGTGCAGGCTATGGTATGTATATAAGCCTGGTTTCATTAGCAGCTTCCAGTGTCATGATCAGTGTGATATGATGCACTCATTATTCATGTGATTTCATAGCTTCACGTAGAGACGTGCTCACTGTGTAGTCCACTGCCCCCTTTGTCACATTGTTATTGGCATAGCTATGTAACTAGTAATTCAGAGTTTAGGTAGACCAGCGGTTCCTGAACTTTTCCAGCTACGGGCCAACTTGAATATTTGAATATTTTTGATATCCTCTCACATGTAACTGAGTTTTAACAGTAGAAACATTATTCTGTATAATTTAGCCTTTAGAATTAAAGACAAAATTATTTTCTATGATAATCTGAAAATAATATACAATAAATGTGATAGGAGTATGTACCATATTACTGTATACTATTTCCAATACAGAAGAAAATTAAAGATCTCTGCAATTTGGTGTGTGGAAAAATTATCTGTATTAGTATAGGCTAAATGAGTTCTAAAATATTGACATATCGGATATCAGCCAAAAATCCCTTGTTGAAACAAATGTCCTTTTCATTATTCGGGCATAAAGGACTGTGTTAGCCCCTTCAGATGTGACTGGCCTCCCAGGGTGCCACCCAAAGATCCTGAACTATGATTGACTATTTGCAGCATCAGAGGTTGAACTTCTAAAATCAACAACACTGTGTCTCATTGGCTCATAAAGTTGATTAAAATATTTTCTAACTCCTCTCATGAACTGATTATGACAATGTGGATTACTTTTAATAGAAAAGTATAAATGTTCTCAAATCTTCATTGATCTTACATATCACAACAAAATTTCAACCACAATTAACCTTTGCACATCAAAATCATTTCATGAGGAGTAAAATATGCTTTCCAACTGGGTAACAGTGTCATTGGGTTTTTCTGTGACAGGAATTTCTCTGCAAATTTTGCTGTAAATTGTAGAAAAATACTTCACACATTTATTTTATAAGACAGGCATGCCTAAAATTGACAGGTACAGTATCAGATTCACAAATATGTGCTAATTAGTGTGAGCATAGAAGTGGAGCATTGGTCAAAACTGTGATAAGACACTACAACAGTTTTCATGTCTGAGAAGTAAAGCCCAATGAAAGAAGCAGCTGAGGTTGTTATGGCACTGAGAATAACATCACTCTGATATTTAACCTTTGGGCCCTGAACGCTTCACTTCATCAAATAAGCAGCACAGCAAAGAGAAATAGTCTGCGTCTGAGTCTACAGACTGAGGTTTTAATTGCTATATGAACATTAACACTGACGGCAGATGACAGCACAGTTTACAGGTGAGTGGTGTCAAGTGCATGGCAGAAAGGAAAAAGTGAGATGATAGCTCCTCGCATCAGTACTTCAGTGCAACACTGCTGAGAAAGAAAATAATAAATCAAGTTTAAAAAGTGTTGAAGAAGAGTTGCTATGTTTCACAGAGATGTTCTTGCTGAAGATCTGAATGTCTGGAAACATACTTTCATTGTAGAAACAATTTTTAGGTTATTTCCTTCAAATGTGGACACTGCACTGTTGAGAAATCCTGCTTGTACACAAAAAAGCTCAGATTAAAATTTAGAGCTAAATTCAAAAGCAGCAGGAGGAGAGAGTGTGATTTTGACTTAAGGGTGTCGCTCATTTATACTATGTTATATATAAATTATAACAACATCAGTCTA
The DNA here is from genome assembly GCA_008086565.1 of Thalassoma bifasciatum. Classification (NCBI taxonomy): domain Eukaryota; kingdom Metazoa; phylum Chordata; class Actinopteri; order Labriformes; family Labridae; genus Thalassoma; species Thalassoma bifasciatum. The sequence goes on from RPOG01000166.1 coordinate 239,671, forward strand.
TATTGCAAATACTAAGCAAATCAAGTAATGAATATCAGAAAAAAAACACAATGTTATGAAATATATTGATCCCAAAAAGACAAAGCACCATCCTTAAGGTGTTACTATTTAAAGAGTTTGAGTGTGATTCTGGTGTTTTATTTTTCTCACAGACTTTAATGTGCATGTAATAAAAGGACTGGATAAGAGACATCTTCCCCTCTACTTCGTCTGCGTCGCTGCTTGTAAGGAGTGTGTGAATCCTTAGACAGAGAGAGTGAAAAAAAGAGGGCACTTTCATATTTATACAAGTGTCAGATCCAGAGCTGTCTGTAAGGAGAGGAAAGGAGGAAGAGAGGAAGGAGGGCTGCAACCACAGGAACTCTGAGGTTTCACAAGGTCTCCTCTTTCTCTTTTTTATCTTTTAACTCACACAAATACACACACACAGTCAAACACACACACACTCATCTGTGTGCATGGACACAGGGGAAAGACAAACTGGAGGAGGGAGGAAGAAGAAATTGAAGTCGAGGCAGGAGAGGAAGTGTGGAGAAAAAGAGATGCCATTCACATTCAAACAAACATCCACTGCATGTGTATTTGACTTCCACAGTGTGTGTGTGTGTGTGTGTGTGTGTGTGTGTGTGTGTGTGTGTGTATGTGTTTGTTTGTCTGTTATTTGTCCAGATGTAATAGACAGAGAATCTAAATGAGGATTATGTGCAGGTGCCATAAAGGCCGTGATCCTGTCTCAGAGATGTCACATCAGTTCTGGGCACATGCAGCACTGAATAGATAAACCTTCATCATCACAAAGTGCAGAAACAGGAAGCTCCCCGTCAAAAGTGACACACAAACACTGAGGCGTACGTGAGAATATCTCAAAGCAATTACCTGCTGGCTTCACCTCAGCTGGTTAAACATAAATCAACACTTCCTCCTGCTGGATCTGCTGTGAACTACAGGGAGCCCTCAGGCAGGAGGTGTCAGATCCTGGTGGATTTTAAGATGTAAGGATGGGGACTCTCGCAGGTCGAAACAGATCCATATGTGATTCCAAGAGACTTTGGTGTTTTCTCAATAAATGTAAGCCTGAAAAGGTCTCCCGTCATCATAGGGGTGCATGTTTATGCTGTAAAGATCAAGAAAAGAGTACATTCCTGTGATAACTTTTCAACTGGTTATGACACAGACTGAGGTGAACACTGCTCATTTCTTCCTAAAAGAAAGGTGCCACTTTGTCCACAGAGGTTACCAAAATCAAAAGAAAGAAACAGTTTTCTGTAGTAGCTTTAATTAATCCAGACCTGGTGATTCTCCTTCCAGAGAACTATAAAGATATTAGGGCCCATGTCACTAGTTTAACAGTTTTACGCTAGTCAACATATAGGAATATCTTTTTTTAAGGAGGCCAACTGAAAATACTTAATTCAGGATATTAGAATACTATATTTATTAGGTGCTGAATCAAAACAAAGAGAATCATGACTCCTCTAAAGTTTTACCACGCTGCATACTGCAATGTCAAAAAATTAAGACTGTCGATTGAAAATGCCAACAAACTGCAATTCCTCAAGTGTCCACTCGAGGCTGGCTGAAAAAAAACAGAGAAATCTCAATGTTGCCTTTTTACTAGTATAAATGTCTATACCACTTAATCCAAACTACATTCACTTTAAGGATCCAGATATTAATATATACACTGTCTGGCCAAAAAAGGTACCACCAAAAAGAAATGTCACACACTCTAATAATTTGTTAGACTGCCATTAGCTTTGATTACAACACGCATTCACTGAGGCATTGTTTAGATAAGCTTAGATAAGCAACCGCAGTTCATAGCACTGCTCCCACAGGCTTGTACAGTAGGCACTTTGGCATGATAGGTGCATCACTTCAACTGTCTCTCTTCTTACCCTGATGCGCCCATCACTCTAGAACAGGGAAAATCTGGACTCATTACACCACATGAACTTCTTCCATTCCTCCAGAGTCCAATCTTTATGCTCCCAGACAAACTGAAGCCTTTTATTCCAGTTAGCCTTACTGACTAGTGTTTTTCTTAAGGCTTCACAGGTGTTCAATCCCATTCCCTTGAGTTCCCTTCTCATTGTGTGCGTGGAAATGCTCTTACTTTTTCAATTGAACATGATCTTAAGTTCTACTGTTGTTTTTCTTCCATTTTATTTGGCCAAAGTGATTGCCAATCATGATCATTCAGGATTTTTTTTTTAACCACATTTCCTCCTGGAAGACGATGGTTCCCTACCATTATTCCAGATTTTAACAATGCGAAGGACAGTTCATAACCCAGTTTTAGTAGTTTCTACAATCTTCTTGGATGTTTTCTCTGCTTGAAAAAGTTAAGTCACCCCAGCTGATTTATTTCGTCAATTGGATCTTTCAAAATGTTCAAACTGGTTCTGGGTACCAACATAGCTCTGAGACGACTGGTCAGGTCTCCAAGGTTTTATTTCCTGCAGCTGATTTTGCACACTTTAGATACTCTTTGACCTTCACTAAGCTTTCAATACACGACACCACAATGACAGGAACTTAATTGGAGCTCGTCTTGTGGCACCGGACTGGTTCTTTTTCTGTAATGCTTGGATATGCCTCTCTCGTGGGGTTCCCCAGGGCCTTTCTTTTTGGGTCCCCTCTCCTTCACAGTCTGCATGCTTCCCTGGGGAAAATCCTGTGAAGGCAGGGAACGGACTTGCTCTTTGCTGTGTTGAAGCACGACACTACAGGGGTTTCTCATATTTTGTCCTGTTCTTAGCTGACAGTGGTATGACTCTCTGTCTCTGTTTCTAGCGACATTAATAATCTTCCTTCAAGTCTGGGTGCCCTATTAACTGATGTTTGAAAAGAGGCCCAGAGATACGAGTATTTTTTACTGGCTTAGACTTTTGTTGATGCAAGTGGCCAAAGATATGCTGTCTTATTTTGCTCAGCTTGCTAAAATGAGGCCTTTTCCTTCTCCTGAAGACTTGAAAAGAGTCATCCATAGAACGACAGATGTTCAAAGAGTCAAAGAGGAGTGAGAGTTACTTATGATTTGATTGACTTTATTTGTAAGGCACCAAAAGTCCTTCCTTACTGCAGAACATTTCATATTATTTATAGTAAATGTACCTTTTTTTTTAATAGTTTCTTTTTTTTCAATGAAGCTATGATTTCAGACACAAAACATTTTTTTTTCCAAAGTACACACTTTCAGGTTTTACATTATGCACAAAATAAGTATTTAAAAAAAGACCTTTACAAAGCTCAAAACGCTTACAATGCTTCACGCTATGGGGGAAAAGAAGGGAGGCAGATATTGGGAGGGACAAACTGGAATTTAGGAGAGAGAAAGGGGTCAAAGGGTCAAAGTCAATGTACTGCAGTTTCCCCCCTGGTGTCGCATCAGTTTTGTAACACAATAGCACAAGAATCATCCAGGACAGACAAGAGAAGATGCAGCTATTTACATGTAAAGCTTTCTATGTATAACTGTATATGGAGGCAAATACCTCCAACTACTTTAACAAATACATAGAATTTCATTTGTATGTTTATAACGTCGGCTTTGTAATTCTCATTCTAGCTCATATCGATTAATACTTCAAACAAAGTAGAGAAATTTAAAAAAAGCAAAGAACAAGTGCATTGATCACAGAAAGTTTGGACTAAACATTAAAAAAAAGTCTCCACCAGAATGAAATCAATCTCTGTTCCCCTGCAGACATGCACTAATGCGTGTGTAGATGTTTGTGTGTGTGTGTTTAATTTCCTCTACACACTCTGCATATCACTACAGCTAGATACATACAGTGTGTAGCTAGATGGGAGGAGGATGCACTGCGAGCTCAATTCACAAGCTGAGTAGTATTTTAGCTTTTATACTGAAAGAACGGAAACATGGTCAATTTCTGTCAATCAGCCACGGCCAAACCTGTACAGCTGTTTGTACATGTGTTTGTAGTGTGTTCACATACATGCATAACAAGAAGGGCCTTTAAGGAGTCAATTTAAAGACTTCAGTTTGCATTTTTCAAAATACAAAACTTTATTTTGTACTTTTCAAAATAAAGTTTTGTTCTGTTGAAAGAAACTTGTTGTGTGAGAGAGTGCGTCTGTTGTGTGTGTGGGTTCAGGGTATGGCATAAAACAAAGGCTGTCTTCATGGGAACAAAAACGAAGTGAACCAACCATCAATACCTAACGTCCCCCCCTTGCAGGACAAATTTAATGTTAACATGCTCAGTGTTTCCCACAGAATGACTCTACATGGGGCCAGTCTGGGATTAGGTGTGTTGCTTGTTCTGGCGTGTTGTGCAGAGTAAAGATATTAAAGTACTTCACGTTTTACAAACTTCACCTTCTGCTGTTAATATTTGATCGTTAGTTTTGATTAGATTTGTGCTTTGTTCCACAAAAAATTCACCTTGAGTTCCCTCAGTTCTGCTACCTCCTCAACCTCACTGACAGCTTTCCTCTGCATGAACACACTGCAGCGTGTCCTTCCCCACCTCTAATAATTTCCCCTCTCCGTATGTGTTATAAGGACATCTAAATAACACAATTTTAGTTTTAAAATGTTTACCAGTCAGCACAACAGGTGTTCTGTGTAAAAATGGGACTTGTTTTTGTCGTCCAATGTCCCAGCAGTCAGATATAATGCCACACGATTTTGGCAACAATGAAAAAGTAATAAGATACAGACTTAACCTAAGATACTGCACTTTAGTAAATGCATGAACAGGAAGAAGATACTGCTGGGCCTTTCTCTCTGATCACATGAAGAGCATGTGTCAGGCACTGCAGGTGAGGGGAGAACACAACGAGAGATCTCGTTGGTTACTGACTGCAGACTGCGATCTCAAACCAGGAAGAATAGAAGAATACAGAAATAGAAAGGAAAAAACTTTGGCAGCCCGCCTTGGTATCACTATGAGTTGGAAACACTGATGTTACTTAGAAAACACAGAGAGGTCTTTAAGAGGGCCATTAGGACTGCTACTGAACTTGTTACGGCTCCAACACAAGTCGGCACACGTTTCGTAACACTGGCCTGATCAGACCTCTCCTTGAAACTCCGTGGGTGAATATAAACTGTACTTGCCTGACATCTTCCTCACACTTAAAGTGGTAATTAGTACTGGGAAATCAGAGCTTTCCCAGACTGGGAAACCGGGGGAATGCTCATTTATCGGATTCGCTGAAAGCCAAACGAACAAGGATGCCTCACGTCAGCCAAAGTTCATCATTGAGTAATTAAACCCCAAGTAATTAAAAGAGGCATTAGCCTGCAACAACGCTCTCCTGCTGAAATCAATCCTGGGAAGCTGCAATAACACAATACAGGTCTTAAAAATTGGGCAGCCAGGGTTTTGGATAGTATAATTTTCAACAACGGTTTACCCAATGAAAAGCCAAACCTGACAAGGAAAATGAAAAAAAGCAGAGTGGGGGAGGAGAATCTGCGTCTGAGGAGAGGTTTTACTTGCAGGAGTAGTTATGGAGCCTTGTGCTTCATCTGTGTTATAAGTTTGTTAGATCCTTGTGTTTGTGAGTGGAGAATCTTTAATGTGATGTGGGGGAGGCTAAATCTGAGGCATCTAAAGCAAAAGCCTAGTCTGCTTAATGCTCTTGAAACTCATTTTTCCTCAAGTACTAGATGATTTGACCACATGCTGAGAAAATTCATGCAGTCTAGTCACTGTGTGCTGACTTTGTGCTCACAGAGTGGGAAAAAAATAACTCCTTTCTTGTGTCCACACAGCCTGTACTCTGTCGTTGTCCTGTCTCAGCTCTGCTCAGTGAGGACACACACTGCCCTCTGCTGTCCAAACACAACACGCACACTCTCTCCCCTCTGTGCCTTCTCTTGTATCAGTGCACATTAAAAGATGAAAAAGGTGGTGGGAGGAAGCAGGAGTCAAGTGGCAGCTCTGCTCATTTAGCCGTTGATGAAAATGGTGCCTGTCAGTGACTGCGCTGGGGCGGATTTATCTGATGAACCTTACAGGGTCAGGTGAGGATTGGGATTACTGACTTTGGAGGGTTAGTTATCTTGTCTGACAGCTCTCAGCATGAAGCTTCCCCTAAGAAGGTGCATTTCCTGTGGTGCCTTTCCACAGATAAATTTAGGATTATAAACAAAATCTCTACTTTGTTGAGTGGAGATGCGTTCTCATTATGCTGTTACTTCACCTAATGTGGCAGCTGATGGTCTAGAGATGTGTGCTGAGATTCAGAGAACTTCCGTTGCCTTGGCCGGGACATAATGGTACAAATTTGCTGCTTATCTGAGTCACAATAAAACCACTTTTTAAATTTGAAGCCAACATGTATCTTCGAACGAATGCATGTGATCTAAATTGCAAAAGATTTCAACTCTTGTGGATTCTGTGGGAAAACTAAGTCCCACTATTTCTATTTTATGTCTATGTGAAGTTCTTCATCCTGTCCAGGCATCCCCATGTCTAATATATGACCAGTGACAATTGGAGTGTGCCACATTGAGTTAAGTGAGATCAGGAGGGTGACAGAAAACACAAAGACACTATGGTAAGAACAGAGGGAGGAAGCAACAGGAGGGAAGGATCAGAATCAGTAAGAAGTGCCGCTCAAAACAAAAAAAGGAAAACAAGAAAACAAAGCTTTATCAAACACTGAAAAAGCAGTGCCTGATAAAACAAAGACACAAAACAAAAGGAATAAGAAATTAAGTCATCCTGCTTGGTGAGATACTGAACAAGTTATATTAGATATGAAGAGATCTGGATGAGTCTGACATGGGGAGCAGGTGTCAAATCTCTCCCAATAACAGGAGTTGGTTTGGGATTTGTAGCTGGAGCATTCGTGAAAGCATTGAAGCTGAAGTTAACATCAGCAAGAGAGAAGGGGAGACCAGAGGAGACCAGGGGAGAGGCTGGAGGCAAAAAGGAGAATCAAATCGTGGGATTCAGGCCTCTGAAGAAAAACAGAGCTGAATGGGAACACCATCTAATCAGACTTGTCTCCATCCTCCTCGCGGTGGCTGTCTACTCCGTCGCGTGACGCTTTCTCCTCCTTGGCCAGCTGGGCTTGAGAGGCCAGCAGGGAGGAGAGGGAGAAGAGACCGGAGGAGGTGGTGACGGCGGGGAGGGCCGGCTGGCTCAGGCCCAGTGGCAGAGGGGTCATGGGCAGGGCCAGACCCTGGAGCTGAGACAGCTGGTGAGCCTGAAGCTGCTGCTGCATGAAAAACAACCACACACGACTTAGATGCAGAAGGGAAAAACTAGCACACAAATCAATACATAACAATAACAACAATAGTAATAATCAAAACAGTAAATGAGGAAGATTCTTTATCTGAAATCTCATGTTTAATAAACAACCCCTGAGGCACAGTGCTGACAGATCAGACACAAAAGGATTGACGCATGCACACATCATAGTCAAAAAAAAAACATGCTCTTAAAGAGATGGAAACTTTGCAGTGGGCATAACTTATTTATAACATATGCAATTTTTAACGTATACTCTTCAAGAAAACAACCAAGAGAGGAGGACTCAACAAAAATGGAAAGTTGTCTTGCATAGGACAGACATGGTCCATAAATAAGTATCAAAAATCCATAAGATGCACCAACTTTCTTACACTCTAATGAACAGGAGGACATTGACAGTAGAACAACTCAAGTTTGCACAGGCAGTTTTTGTTTATTTCTAATATTAGACATACTAATAAAGTATATGAATTAAAGTAGGGGGCTGATGGCTGTAGTATAAAGGAGAAACGAGTTTAATCCTTTAAACAGACCATCTCCAGACCAACAACCTTGGTATCTGAAGCAAGCCAAAGAAAGGGCACTTCTCTGACTCATGTGTCACAGTGATGAAATGGATCAAAATAATGGAGTGGCTTGTCTAGCTGATGCTAAACCTCAGGTAAAAGGATCACATGGCCAAGAAAGTTAGAGCAAAGATTAGAATTATAGAGAGCAGCTTGCAAACATTCATAATAAGATTCTGAATTTCTTATTTTAGCATGGTGTCCAGATTAGGGATGGGTATTCAGTAGCATCAAGCTAGTGCTGTTTCCTACATTGCTTTTGGTACATTAACCTCTTCAGACCTAACTGTTTTTTTATGTGCATTTTTTATTTCTTATTTCTATATAGGATCAGTAAGATCTAATAAGTAAAAGAACTAAACTTGGTCATTACACAGGAAGTTATGTTTCAAGTGTTGTTAATTAGCTACTATTTTTTTAGTTATAAGTGTTACTGTTCATAACGACACCTTTTTCTCACTGAAATGGGTGTTCAGTTATGATATCATCAAAACATGAAATGGGAAGTGTCTCAAAATGTGGCTAATGGATTAAAGTTTTCAAAAATGAAGTTTCATGGGTCTGAGAGACAGAAATATAATGTCCACATATGTGGACGCCAGGTCTTCAGAGGTTAGGAGATGTATAACATGTTGACTGTAATGTACATGTCTTTGTGTGTTCAGTTTTACAGCTTAAGTAAAACTTCAAACAGACAATACTGAGTAAGAGTTTTCATGGGAAACTGTCGCTTATCTGCTAAGCTAGGCAAGCTGGGGCAGAACAGTCGATGTCAGGTCTGGCCATTTTGCTGTAACCTACAGAATCAATAAGGGCATCCTTAAGAACAAAGGGTGATGACGTCTATGAGTTGAACCATTTCTTATCAATTTTTAACAGGAACTGGTTCTCAATATCCATCCCTTGGCCAGATAGATCATGAATCATACCATATTATTTATCTTGTACATCATAGCCTTTACAACTTTTATGGAGTCAATCAATTCAAATTCTAAACTGCAATCAGAACTATCAACAAATAATATGAAGAATAGCTCATAATAGTTAATTGTTTGGACAAAAACCCTGAGGACAGCATCCAAAACTTGATTTTAAAAAAAATAATGACGATAACAGCTATCTTCACTTGATCTGTTCAACTAATTTCACAGCACAGATGTTAAAAAATACAAATACACCCAAGAAAAACCATTGAAGAACACCAAAGAATGCATGATGATTATCAATAATTGCACTTTAGCGATCAGAAGATGAATCATACCCTTATGATGGAGTTCATCTCTGGGGGAGTGACCTGCTTGGCCCTCTCTATAGCTGCCAGGACCTGCTGCTGGTGCTGCAGACGGAGGGAGGGATGAAGGGGGAGGGAGAGAAGTGGAGGAAAGCAAAGTGAGGAGGGATAACAAAAGCAAGGCAGAAACAAGGGGAGGAGAGTTTTGGGGGAGAGAGGTGGAGAGGTTAGATCAATATCAATGGTCCCAACAGAGACCCGACAACCCTCACTGGTGATGCAGCCCTCCCTTTAGCTATTCATCCAGTCATACACACACTCACACACACGCACACACACACACATACGCACACAGACACGCTCAAAAGCTTTGTGTGACACCGGTGAATGGATGGTTGGCTGGTGTGCTGTAATGGGTGGAGGTCGACGCCCTGGTGGGCAGATAAGAGCATGGCTTATCTGAATCACACTACCATTTATTACCTTCACACGTACACACACACACGTACACACACACATACACACACACGTACACACACACACACACACACGCACACACAAAGGAAAAGAGAAGTGAGATGGAAGAGTAGAGGGGAAGGAGAGAAGGGAGGGATAATGGGGAAGTAGAGGATTTGTGAAGGAGGTTGGGGGAGGGGGGACAGGGAGGACAGATTAAATATGGCAAGAGGGACCATGGGAGGGGGGAATAAAGTGAAAGTGAGGTGGGAAAGGACAGGCGTGATGATGAACTGAGGACAGAGGTGGAGAGGGAAGAAGTGGAGGAGGGATGCTGAGTGAGGGGTCACAGAGGTGGAGAGGTAATGAGGCGGGAATGAGCATGATCTCATTCCAGTATGAAAGGAATAGGTCTGGGGGTCAGAGGGTTAGTGACGTCTTCGGGTCAGTGTGTGTGTGTGTGTGTGTGTGTGTGTCTGAGTGTGTGTGTGTTTGTTTGTGAGTGCTTACCTCCTGAGACAAGTAGGGGAGAACTTGTGCGCAGATCCCGTTCAATCTCTTGACAATCTCAGCCTGTAAAAGGACAGTGTCTTAATGGAACAATAATAAAACTGGCATTTCTGAACGTTTTGTTCCAATATTCATTGACAGGAACAAACAAAGAAGCAGTGAGTTAAAACAAGACAGTAGCTAAAACAAAGAATTTACAAAGGCCAAAATCTGGCTGATAAAGCACCAGTGAGAAAAAATATTAACTATTTTGATCGAAAGCAAAAAAGGTACCAAATGGATAGCATAAAGCCTAGAGCCTGTTTTATGCTTGGCGCGTCCTTGAGGACAAATGACATCATGTTAGCAGCCTCGCACCCTCGCGCGGTCCCATTCACACAGAAAATTTCTGTGTCTTACACCTCTGAAAATTTGTGACTGCCAGACAGAGGCACAGAGACAACATGGCAGTCAAATCTGAGCTCCAAGTGTCTTTAAGTGCACAAACAGGCATTTATTTGATTCATCTAATCACCATGATAACAAATGTGATGACAATTCATTGTGGTCACACTCAGCAGAACAGAGGACTGGGCAAAAAATCCTGCCGTAACTGTGTAAACAAATGCAGACTTCTTCTACTCTAGTTTAGTGCTTTGGAAGACGTGTTTTTGCGGTACACTGCCCCTTGTGGTTTGAGAATGGATGGGTGCCACATGGGGGGAAAAATGTTATAAAAGCCACACGCGTTCTCCTATTTGAATCTCACAGGTCTATTTTCTGTGTGTAACGTTCATGCGGGGAGCGTAACCCAGCCTTAAGAGCACGTGTTCCTCGACCTGCAGCTCACTGATCAGCTGTTTGGATCTGTGGGCTTAAAAGAGACAGAAAATACAACCCACCAAACAAAGAAAAAATGATTGATTTTGGCAACAACAATGCATGTCTATTACTGTGAATACAAGAGGATAACCCTGCTAACCCCACAGCAACAGAAGAGGGAAAATGTGTTTATAACTCTGTATTGTTTAGGACACTGTTGGTGGAGGCAATATTTACTTTAGGAATCACAAAGAATAAATGAAACCCATTGTGGTGGATACGTGTGCTGGAAACTACTTCCACTCATGACAAGTTATTTGGTTTAGGTTCATTAAAATATCACATCATTTCTATGCAAGAGTGTGCAGTTAGCCTACCGAAGTTTCTGACATGCAGAAGTAGATCTAACTGTGGGAAGCAGCCGATTGGGAAATGATCAGTCTCCTGGAGACAGAGTGGCTGAGGTTCAACCCGACTTCAAAATAAGTTGTGTGACTCATAAATCTGGTCAAGTACAGGCCTCCACTCACACGGTACCAGCTCAACCTGAGAAGGAGTGTGAATCAAGCACTCTCTCATTGGTATGAGAGACGTCTACAATGACCTTCCACACACACACACACACACACACACACACACACACACACACACACACCTCACCCACTCACACATCAGACCTATCAAACTCCCTTTAGTGCCCTCATTAATCAAGTTTCTTCTACTTAATACTCATCAAAACTTTTGGACACATATATAAATGAACACACATTTACATACACAGGGTACCAATCACCCATGCAAGAGCGCACACGCACACGCACTAACACACACACACACACACACACACACACACACACAAACACTTTCCCTCTTCCTCATCCCTATCTTTCTCACATACAGGTCTATTATCACATTTGGTTGGTAATCATCCAATCCGTCTGAGATATGCAAAGCAGCAGTAATTGTGTTAGAGTGTAATTCGTGGCACGATGAGGAGCGTGGGGCCCTCTAACAGTCATTAGGCATGCAGAGCACAGCTACCCATCAAGCGCTTCACTCCTATCTGCTCATCATTACACACACACACTCCCTGACATCTCTAAAATGTCTCTCTAAAATGTCTCTGCGGGACTCGCTCCACGCTAACTACGGCTCTTCCTCTTTTCAGTGCCCTTTATGCTGTCTTTTTTTCTAACCCAGCTTCTGTCTCTTCCTTTATCTGCGCTCTCTATTATCCTCCTCTCAGTGTCTCTCCCTCAGCTTTTTTCCCCATCTAAACGCTGTTTTCTCCTTTTTGTCCTGCCTTTACATTTCACTCTGCTTCATTCTAGCTTTTCACAAGCGCCACTAGAGAAAACATTTGACGAAAAAAGCATTTTCACAGTGCAAATAAAACTTACATATTGGAGACCGGACAAATACATCAAGAATCTGCAGAAGACTGAATCTTCTGCAGTTGGAGATATTTTTGAAGCTTTTTGCTACTCGAAACAATAAGAAAAAGGAGGAGGAAAATAAGACCAAAATGTGTTAGAGTAGACTAAAAGTGAGCTTCAAGGAAGCACGGACAGCAGCTGAAATAAACCTAACATGTCACAGATTTCCTCAGGGTGTCCTGCTTTTGTCCCAGAGAGAGTCTCTGGGTCTCAGTCCTTGTGTTGTGTCCTAGCAGAAGCACAACAGGACATAATACTTGAGCCTTGCATCTATTAATACAGTAAAAAAGACTAGAAACACTAAAAATGGAAGTACTTTCTTTCCTCCACTTACAAATGAAAAAAAACCACAGTAATGGATTGTTACGAGGGATGGCCGCTACCTGGGAATCAGTATTCAGTACTCAACAGTGCCTTTTTGGTACTATTGGGTGTGTTTATGTGGTACTAAATGTTAATTTGTTTGATGGTAAAATTTCAAAATGTTTCATTTGAACATATTTATTTCTCAATATATAAACTTCAACAATTATAACAAAACAACATTCAACTGTTTGCACCGTAACATCACAGTTGTTTCATACATCAATTCCACATAAAAACCCTTAACTGAAATTAACTACAACTTAAAACATTAACTACAACAACGCAGTGTTTTTTTCTTAATAATGCACGAATCAAAACCCAGCTCTACATATGACATGGAAAATTACTACTGTTCCACTTCCTTACAGCCACAAGGATATGTTTAGGTACCTAAACATGTGTGAGTGGGGAAAGATGTAAATGAATCTGCTTAAATAGCCAAAGAAAGTATAAAAAAAGCCACCATGTTCTTTCACAACACACACAAAAAAAAAAAAAAGAACAGAGAACTCTCATCGTTATGAAGCTTAGAGGTTTTTTGCCATCAAATGTTGTAGATCAGTCTGTTGAATGCATTGAGAATTGGCTGTTCCGTTAAGTTTGAGCTCCGAGGAATGCTTGAAAAATAGCGTATATTCCTGTAGACACGCAAAAGAAGCACCCAGGCTATATTCTCTGTCAGGAACACACAGATACAAGATTCATAGGGTGACTAATTGTAGGAGGGAGAACAACAAAAAGAAAAAGAGAATCCAGCAACAATAAAACTTCTTCAATGTACTCCCAGTACAATGTACGACTCAACATTGTTTCTCTTCACAAAAGACAAAACAGAGAAAACAGACGGAGAAAGAGGAGGGAGCAAACAGACACAGAGGAGAGGCGTTTTTTAAACTGGGGAGGACAGAGTGATCAAGAGGGAGCAATTGAATGTGTGAGGGTGAGAGGGAGAAAGACGGAAGGATAGAGAGGGAAACAGAGACAGAGGTGGGGAGGAAGAGGAGGAGGAAAAGGGGAACTGGCGCTGCACAATAGGCCTAGACATGAATGCTCCTCGACACTCGTTTCCACACATCCCCTTCAATTTCAACTCTCTAATAGAACTAGCGACTCTCCGCACCCACTCACAGTGCACAAAGAAAGCACACACACTGGATACACACACACAGGCTTACAAACACGTGCCACTGACACACAGAAACACTCACTCACACACACACACAATATTCAAACATATGGGCCGATAGTCGGGTACACGTGCACAAATGTCCCAGTAGGCAGTCTTGATACGTGCACACACGCACAAAGACACACATTCTCCCAAACGCACACACGAACACACAAAACTTCATTCTCCCAAGAGGAAACTGCGTGAGCATCCATTCCACACACACACACACACACACACATCAGGACACACAAAAATGAAACAAAACACACACCCACTCAAACACTGAACTGCAATCGTGACTGTAAATTTCATCCCTGTCAGATGAAGGGAAGGGTTGAGATAAGCATCACACATATGGCTCAGCATCTGTGTATCCTTTTCTTTGTGCGTGCGCGTGTGTATTTTTTTTTTCTTTTGGTGTGTATGTGTGTGTTGTATCAAGATGCGGTGTTTCCCTAACCTCAGACTTTGTGTTGGTGCACACATGTGAAGGTCTTTAAATCATGGAAGCTGCTACGTCTGTGTGTGTGTGTGTGTGTGTGTGTGTGTCCATTTGTCAAAGCATTCTCGTTTCTCCCAGTATGACTGTCAGTGAGCACCGTCAATCATAAGACAGTGTGCATGTGTGTGTGTGTGGGTTTGTGCGTGTGTGTGTGTGTGGACGGGCAGCCCCAGACGAGGTCACTGATAAGGGCCGGCCCTTTAGAGGCCCATCGCTCTCTCCTTCCTACAGGCTGAGCATAAATTACTCCCCCAGCTTCAGCCACACTAACTGATGTATGGATATCTCTCTCTCTCTCTCTCTCTCTCCCTCTCCTGCCTGAATGACAGCTTCCTTTTTCTTTTCATTTTCAAAATGGCCAACCTTCTCTGACTGTCTGTGCTGGGTTAAAATGTTTGGTTGGAGCAAAAGTCTAGTTGTGATTGATTAGTATCATTGGTTGTCTGTTTTGTAACCGTCAGAAATATGTGTAACAATTTATTTTTTGCACATTTGGGGAGTTTATTCTTGGTGATTTTTTTCAAAACTGATCAGATGCTCTGGTCCATTCTCAAATCTATTTTCCTGTGTGGGTCAATCTGCTTGGTTTGGCTTCACGCGTGCTGGACGTGAACTTCATCACAAAAATAGACTTGGCACATAATTCTTGAGAAGCAGAGCTGAGAGATGCTACTTGGATGTGCCTGAAATGTGCCCCAGGACTTCCTGTGGAAACATGAGCATTGATTCCAGAGTACGTAGGTCAACTCCAGGGATAAAACACAGATGATACGTTGCACCTACATGTGTGATGGGATCAAGGGGTAAGAGCTGACTTCACATACAGAGGGCACATCTGAATGGTGGTGGCCTATAAGGATCAACCAATACCAGCTGATATACTATGCCAATTTTTGTGTTTTTCACTTGTTTAAGGATTGGCTGATGTGCAGGTGGGTCCCCCAATCTATTTTTTTGCGACATTAATTACAGACAGGCATCCACAGGCTGCTCAGTGTTGCTAGGAGACACTACAGTCCATGTGCAGACCATGCCTTGCTCCTCCCATGCTTGCAGACTGCAGGGTGAAGCAACTGAAGTAAAATTTACAACATATTCTACCTCTTTTTTGCCTCTTATTTTAGTATGACAGATGGTTCAGTTAGTCTTCTTTATTTTAAAATCAAGACCTGTGTCACACACTGGGCCAGTCTCAACTGTAGCCCTTGGACCTTGGTTTTGCGTGTCCATGTCTAGTGAAGGTGTATCCCATTTCTCCTTAGGGGAAGGGCTACACAGCCCTTGAAATAAAGAAAAAAATGGGACCTCACTTGAAAAGAAGGGGTATGACAAATTTCCCATGTTACGCTGCATTTGCTGATGAGATGGCAGAAAAGGAAACACTTAAACTCAAGTAATTAAGCTTAAATTTTTATATTCATTGGAATGACGCCCACCTTTTAATATATATCCAATCATCCAATTTTTTGCTTTTCCATCTATATCCCAGGGCTAGGGGTGATGACGTAGTGGGAATTGAGTGGCATCTCCTTTCATAGAGGTGTGTTTTCTCCCCTACCCCTTGGCCCTCACAGACCAAAAATTGACGGCATTTATAAGTTATTGTCTAAAAGTGATGAAAAAAATCAGTCCCAACCCTAAAAAACCTGCATCTGTCAATCCCTGGTGGCCTATGTCCTCAACTCTTGGCCCTTTGCTGCATGTCTAGCCAACTCTCTCTTCAAAGCTTATGATTCCTCTTAGCGAGGGCATGAAAAGCTCAATGTCTAAGCCTAAAGAGGGAAAATGTTTTTAATTTAACTTATATTTGGACTTAAGTGTTGCAGGTTTGTGTTCTAGGATGTCTAACTCTGCCTCAAATGTTTACTTGAATTGTATTTTAAATTAAAGCTTAGCTCATTTCTGTATATTATATGAAAGGTAGATCAGTTGTTTTTGACAACTCCTATGTATGTAAATGTGTCCTAAACAAGCTACCTAATTACAGGCAACATCCTTTTCATTTATCATGTAACTGATCCACTAAGGATTAATCAAAACAAAATTATATTCTGACTTGTTTGAGTGCAGTGATTAAACACAATTCTGGCAATGTGACCATGCACACAAATTGTGATGTCAGTGCTGAAACAGTTTATTTTGAACAGTAGTGCACCACAGTACACAGAGTGAGCTATAACTGATACTACAACAGAAAAAAAAGAGGAGCCCTCCCTGCGCCTGGATTTTGAACACAGCCTCAGGTGGCATCATTCAAATGTCTCTCAACACTCCCAAAGTGATGGGAGATTATCTCTGCAATTCACACCTGCCAATCAGTGAGCTGCAGGTGTGCAGCAGTGGATTGAGCTTGGGAATGCACAGCTGTGTCTGCGTCAACCGAGTAACAAAGCGAAAGGAGTTACTTTGAACGCTCAAGGTTCAGCAGGAAAAAGTATTTTTTGTGGTGTGTGTGTGCATAGGTGATGATAACTGACTGACAGCTGGAACATCTCCAAGGTTTTTGAGGCCATGAAATGCTCCCTTAGTGAATCATGATCACGAATAACAACCCAGCGTGATGAGGGACCAAGATGAAGCACAGAAAGACCTTACGCCTTTGTCCAATCACAAAGAATAAACTGACCCCTCTGCCTTTTCAACGTTGCTGTTAAAACTCTATAACTGATTCAGTACCAGTGTTTCATCCTTGATTATTACAGTGTTATGTTAAATACTTGATTCTGATGGGTCAATACCATGGACTGTATAATGAATGGATGCAGTGTCCTTGACTTCACTTATTTGTCTTTGATACAGAGTTTTGAAGCCTATTGTTGACATTGGTTGACAATGATAATGCTGAACTAACCTGCTCAGGGCACAACTAATGCTGAGGTTTGAGGGTAGGAAAAGTAAGGTTTGCAAAAACTTGCAAGAATGCTCACTGTCAAAACCAAACCGTGACTTATTCATAGCCTTACCCTAACAGGATTGAGTGAATATGTTTTACAGTCACCTACAATCATAAAACCCTTGACAACCCAGTCTAATTGCATGGTGGACTAAAGAAGTATTTTTCTGAAGGAGGTTTACTCACCTGTTTGTGCATCTCAATATTGAGCCCATAGGACATCTCATAGTACTGGAAAGGGAGCAAAGGAGACAAAGGAAAACATTACAAAAATACAGGAAGCAGTAAAACCCCATGTACACATTTAATTACACAACACACTGTGTGAGCTAGACATCTGGATCAGAATTCTTTAGTAATTTTTTATTCCTAGATTTAAAAAGAAAAGGCACAAGGACTGTCAACCCAGTATGACATGTTTAACATCACAATGTATCCCAAGATCTAGATCCACCAACAAATTTCCACCACTAACACAGCGGCACAAAGAACAAGAAGAGAAGAGCAAGCACATGGTTACAGAGAGGAAAAGGAGCCGACAGAAAAAGAGAGACAGTAGAGAAAGAGCCTCTGTTGTTAGTGAGCGTGTGTGTGTGTGTGTGTGTGTGTGGATATGAGTGTGTATGTGTGTGTCTGTGTTCAGTGTTAATGAGAGGGCCACCCTCTAGGCGTCAACCCTGTTAATCACCCACTCTGTCTGCAGGGGGACTGGCTCTGTCACTGGAAAACAAACAACACACGGATCCCTCACGCAGAAATGCGCAAACACACATACACACACACACACACACACACACACACACACACACACACAAACACACACACAAACACACACACACACACACTTATGTCTCCTGCCTTGTTGCACTTGCACGCACACATTGTTGTTTTCCGTACAAGCTCATACTGGCACTGCCTTGTGAGCGAATGCATGTGCGCAAACACATGCACGCAAACACACACACACGCACACACACACACACACACACACACTTTTTTTCTGTAGCTGCGGAAGCTCCCTAAAGTAATTACAGCACTGGGGAAATGGAGGTGCCGCCGCTGGCCGGGAGAGTGGGGCAACCTGATATGCTATTAGAGGAGTGTGTGAGTGTGTGTATGTGTGTCTGCAAGTGTGTGGGGGAATACAAGGCTGGGCCTGCCACTGCCAGAGTGGAAGTGCAATTGAAATCCTGTGCATGTACAGTAGATGCAGCGCATGTGTACGCGTTTTAGCATGGCAGCATGTATGTGAAAAAATGAGTGTGTGCATGCTTGTGTAAAAATGAGCCATTGCAAAATGAGCCAAAAGCCATATTGCAATAATAGTCCTAATACACTGCAACATCTGCCATGAATTTGAGGGTTTCGATTGAGGAAATCCATTCTTATTCCAGATGGAAATATGGAAGTCTGATTCTCAGTCAAGAGGCAATTAACTATTTAATTAAAAACAAAGAGAATACTGGTACGCACAGCTTAAGAATCACAGCCACAAAGACTACTGCAAAAAGCCAAGAAAACCTAATGACTGAAATGTACAGGGCATAGTCTAATTGTTGATGTGTGTCAGTTTACGCTTCCTGCACTGAACCTGGCAGCCGTACTGATCACCAGTGAGAAAAAGAGAGAGCATTTTTTACATTTTGTTCTCTGACAGATTTTCTAAAAGCTTTATCTGAACTTGCTTTTTATTGACAAAAGAATGACACTCTATACTTCAGATGTCTTAGAGAGTTTTAGCTGCTCTGTTAACTTCAAGAGCAACATTATAAGCAAAAGTTTCATAAAAGTTTATCCAAAAATTGTATTTAAAAAATGCTATCACCAATGTGATACCTGGCATTCTGCTTCTCCACTGTGAAGAAGAAGATAATCAGTGGATGTTTGTTGAACATAGGAATGGTCTAGACCTGCCAATGATTTTGGAAGTGTCTTGAGAAAACCCTTGCTGGGATGCTACATAATCAAAGGTTTTTAAGTGGCAAATAGCACTGAGGCTCCTAAGTTCATGCAGTCATGTAGCTGCATAGCTGTGTCGTCACTTCCTACTGCCTGTGGTTGAAGTAACAGTGTTGACAAAGATTGACAAAGAATCTTGCACAGGTCTGTGTTATTATTTTGTTCACAGCCCACAAGTTATAAGTGTTACTTCGGTCACAAGACCTGTTCCTTCATGACATAAAATCCAACTTCACCTACAGTTTTGTATGAGAATATATTTTTATATTTTACTACTACACCTTCCTTTTACCACAAGGAATATGTGGGCAAGAATATTCATTTAGCACCGGCATGAGTGAGTAATGTGTTTATTTATTTATTTGGGGGGAGGGGGGGTTACATTTTGGTCTGTGTTACATTGTGATGTCATGTGCAAAATTAATACACAAGAAATCTCTAGTAGGACTTGAAATCGTACAACCATGGCTGTATGTTTCTTTTTTGTTTATAATTTTTCTGCTCATTTTTGGACAGGACTTAAAGTCAAGAGTATAAAGAAACACTCCTTGTTAGTAGCAGTAGAAAAAGAAATATCGCTGGAAAAAAGCAAAAAAAAAAAACAGGTGCAAGGCGCAGTAGTCGACTACAAATACCAGACACTAATGAGAACTCTTCATCAACTGCTCTTTTCTTCTGATGATAAAAGCAGCCTGGAGGCTAACACACAAGCTTTTGGACATTTACCCAACGATCAAAGAAATACCAGAACTCTGGTAATGAAGGAAGCTTGTATATTCTGGATCATTTGAGGTAATTAATATTCACGTAAATGAAAGTAGAAATGAATATAATAGCCCGTGTCATGTTTATTTCATCTTTTTTTTTTACTGTATCCTTTTACATGGTCTGCTTATTTTTCAAAGTGTGTGTTTTGTGTGTGTGTGTGTACATCTGCCTTCAGTCAGTGAATGGTTGTGTGTGTGTGTGTGTGTGTGTTATTGCAGGTACTCATGCTGGCCTGAAATAAACAGAGAGGACGTGTGTATGTGTGTATGCATGTGTATGCAAGTGCATGCGTTTGTGTGTGCCTGCTGGCTGGCTGGCTGATGGTGGGGAGAGCAGTGCGGCGGCACAGATTAGATGAGATTAAAGCCAGTCAGAGGATCAATTAGAGGCAAAACATCAGACGGCTACACAGCCACGGCCAGCAACAATGAGATTAGCCCTGAGGTGGAGCAGAGAGCGGGCGAGTGAGTGTGTATGTGTGGAGAGAAGGAGAGAGATGGGTTGGACAGGGAGGAAATGAAAGTGCAGAGAGGAATAACACGTTTACAGTATTTCCTATAAAAAAACAAAGAGATTAACAAGAACAGTTTCAAATAGTCCTACTTATGGTTTCTCAGCTTTGAATTGCTGGGTGGACACATTTACATTACAATTGTAAATACCGTCTGAAACTGTTCTCAACCAATTCACACATCTAAATGTGTGATCTTAAACCTAATTTAATACCTTCTTGTATTTTTCCCTGCTGTGTGGATACAATGGATAAATGTGTGACTCCTCATCTGATGAACCAAACTACAACATGATGACTGTTACTGCCTAGGATTCACTTTCTACTCTTCAAAAACATTTCTGAAAATGTGGTTGCGCTGGCCAAGCACGCTTTACTCAAGCACACTTCAACCCTAAAGTCTGGTTCGTTTGGCCAGTGTGACCAAAAATGAACCGTGCTACGGCAAAATCCACCTCTCTGCTTTAGCACTCTCAAGAGAGGTGTGCTTCAGCGCAATTCACTTTGTCACTTCATGCATGAGCACAAGCACGCGGCCTTAGTGTGTACATGATGGAAAATCCATGACGTATAATTGCCTTGACCATTCCTCTCAACAATCATTTTAATCAATGGCGCAGGTTTTAGAGGTTGTTCCGCAACGACTCGTCACAAGCCAAAAGTAAATAATGCCACAGCCACATTCTCTGAGTCCTCCACTGTGCTGACCCTGACTCGACCTCGTCTCGTAAACAGATGCTTCATGATGATTTTCTCAAGGTGGGTCAAATGCTTGTCGGCAATCATACTCAAGTCTGGTTTATAATGAAGTAGTGTGACTGTGGGCTGTACTAGCCAGGAGGAGGGGGCAAACTTGAGTACAGCATGGTTCAAATAGCTAGTGTGACCACGCCCCAAGAGCTTGAAATAACTGAGTTCCCTGCTGAGTAAATTATAGCTGGGGTTTGATGCGACCTAGACACAAAACTCATGGTCAAGTGTAAGGAATGATCACATTAATGTAAACAGGAGAAGGTGACTAACCTTACCTAAAGTAAAATCTACCACTTACACTCCAACAGAAAAACCCAGGCTTTGTTTGCCCATCCCTTTGACCGGAATTATTGTTTTGATGAGAGAATTAAAGACATTAAAACTCAAAGACTTTGTAGTAAAGCCTATGCCATGTCTTTTCTCTCATGCGTTATCATTTGTTGGTTAAATCCAGCCATCAATCCAAATATTTTTTCTTGTGTGAACAGAGTTAAATTGAAGTGGCAGCAAACTTATCAAGTTGATCTAGACATTCCTTTCCCAAGCAATGTTTCTAGCCCTTCAATTGGGGTTTTCGAGGCACTCTTTGACCAGAATGGATATATCATGCGTGCAGTGAGCTCTTGGTCTACCCTGGGGTCTTCTTCTATTTGGACGTGCCGGGAAAACCTCCAGAGGGAGCCGCCCAAGAGGCATCCTAATAAGATGCCTCAACTGGCCTCTTTTGATCCAAAGAAGTTGCAGCTCTACTCTAAGCTTCAGCCCAGTTGTCAGAACTTGTTACCCTTCCTCTCAGGCTGAGCCCACTCTCCTCGGCCTCTTGTATCTGTGATCTCACTCTCTTGGTTTCTACCCGGAGCTTATGACCAAAGGTGAAGGTTGGGACATAGACTGACTGCTAAATCAAAAGCTTTGCCTCGAGGCTCAGCTCCCTCTTCACCATGACAGTGCAGTGCAGTACAACATCCACATTACTGCTGCAGCTTCCAATCTCATGATGTACCATAACTTTGCTCTTTAATGATGCCCCGAGATACTTCAACTTCTGATAGTTTAATGATGATAAAGTTGTATTTCCTCAGTGGGTGTTGGACACAATTGTTTTCTTTTTACAAATTTCACACTTTTACTTCTGCAAAAGATTTGATACATTCCTCCAAAATGCTGTCTCTGTTTTTATATTCTTGAGATAGTCACAAGGATAGTTGATGTTTAAAACCACTGCACCTGACAAGTGTTTCATTTGTTTCAATTCACCGTGCATCGACTTCAATTGAAGATGTAAATCCGAGATTGTCATCCCAATTTGTTAACACTTTGGTTTCATTTCAAACAACTCGTACTAATGAACAGCTTGCATTTCCTACCCAGATGGTCTAGTGTTGAGTGTTGTTGCTGCATTTCTAGCTGTCAGCATTTTTTTGTTGTGTACAACATTTGAGTCCATTGAACAGATGGCCAAACTTTTGAAAATAAGATCGGCGTTGTAATAAACCAGAAGTACCTTCAGGAGAAATTTTAAACATGACAATAAAAACAAGAGCATCAAAAATGTGCTACAAGCAGATCGTAGTGTTAAGGGGGAACTAGAAAAGGCAGGTTATGTATTCCAGGAATGAAATACCTATTACAGACACCTTTCTTGGAAAACAAAAAGATGTGCAGCATGTTGTTTATCAAGTTTTAAGGTGATTAAAACAAAACAGTCAAAGGTTCACATAAACAGTATCACTCACCATGATATAATGGCGCTGCATCTCTGACTTCTCACTGGCCAACTTGTCACATTCAAGCTTCAAACTGTGAGCAGAGAGAGAGGAGAAGAAAAAGAGAAGAGGAAGAAAAAGAGCATTGAGTCAGATCTTGTTAGTCAGCCTGACAGTCCTTTTTCTAAAGTGCTGACACCATGTGACTTCGTCCTCCTTCATCATCATTACCTCCACTTTCACCAACGGCACTGTCATCACTTTCACCCCCACTCCAGCCCTCATCAGTGCCTCTAACCTTCATCATCATCATCCCCGGCATTTCCATTGTCATCATCCCTGCTTCCATTATCATCTTTATTATCATCACTGCAGCAGCCATCATGTTCACCTTTTGGTAGTCAGTGGATGACTTAGACAAGGTGTTGACTGACAGGAGGAGGCTGAAGTCATCCTAAACTTCAGATATGCGCCAAAATGTCTGCCTTCTAAATCAGAGGAGGCAGTGCAGTGAAAAAAAATCTAAATATAGCATTGGAGCTTCTCTCCTGACCCAGTCTGTGAGACAGCTATTAGCCAAAATTATGTCAGTGTTGATGTCACACGAGGCGACAGGACAAAGGAGGGCGCGTCAACAAGTCACCCTGATAGTGGAATGGAAATGACAGAGAGGATGTAAAAAAAAAAAAAAGAGAACTCCCCTCTGTGTGTTTGATTGAAGCAGCCAGTTACATCCTGTCGTCTCAGGAGGCATCATCCGATGTGAGGACTGGATAAGGCTCAGATCAAATAAAGATATGCCCAGGCACACGGTGGATAGTTTCAGATTTAGGATAAGTCTGAAACCTGTTTGATGGTGTGTGTATATTTATGCTGGGATGTTCTTTGTCGGCTGTCTACAGGAATGACAGCTCGATTACAGTGCCAGCTGAATCTTCATTGC
Source organism: Thalassoma bifasciatum (assembly GCA_008086565.1). Taxonomy (NCBI): domain Eukaryota; kingdom Metazoa; phylum Chordata; class Actinopteri; order Labriformes; family Labridae; genus Thalassoma; species Thalassoma bifasciatum. Next base: position 263,484 of record RPOG01000166.1, read on the forward strand.
TGTTAGTCTTAACTGGCAGACTGAACACAGTGTTACACTGGGAGAATAATGTCAGCATACACACAGCGATGTGCCTTTTCTACAATTCAAACAGCATCTGAACTGTTGGGAGGTCCTGGAGTTTGCTACCGGTTATTACTGCATTCAAACCGAGATTAGGGGATTGAAACCTGGTTCCTTTGAGAACCTCATCCTGCATTTCTCAAAACCTGTAACTCAGTAATGTTAAGCACACAAATACTGCTGTAAAGGCTGATGCTTTCGATGACATAACATTATAGTACGTTGAATTGACATTTCAATTGAACCACTGGGGCACAAAGATGGGGGGGGGGGCTACCATTTCTGCTACAATATTAACGTAAGGAATAGAAGTCATATACTTCTCTGGTATCACTCTAGTAGTTCAGGATTAATAATGCCAGAATTGAGATCTGATCTGTATGTTGTAGTAGCCTAACATTTTGTCCTAGTTGTATTGCTCTCTGAAAATTGAAACATTGATTTAAAAAAAAACTGAAATCCATGGCCTAGTACACACATGATATTGTGTCAATTTCCCCCATTCATATGTTTTTAAAAATACTGTTGGCCACACTTGACGGTTTCCAAGAAATATCATCCACACGTAACTGGGCAAATCCCTCGATAAGTGCAACTTGCCAGAGCCATAGGTGCCCTGTTTTTCCACACATGGAACCCAAGCCAGCAAATCAGAATGAGCACCCATCACTGTGTCTCCTCTGTCAGAGATCTAAAACATGGTGCTGAGATCTTTTGTGTGGACCCATAAAGAGTTTTGCTCTCCAGTTCAAGTAACAGGATGCACTTGAAAAAATCAGAGAGGTTTGCACCAGAGCTTAAACTAACAAGCCCACAGCATTTATGTTTGCCATATTCATAACTGCCATAAACAAACATCACATACCCTTGCCATTAATGTCTTTTCTTTTTGAAAGCTGTGATGTTTGAGATTCAAAAACTCTTTTTACCGGTGCATACATGAAACCATGACACCAGAGTTTTACAAAATCTTCACCTGAGCTGGAGTTTTCAGAAAGGATTGTTTATAATGATGTAAAACTGTGGTTTCATGTTGATGACAGGCTGGGACAAAAACAAATAAAAACATGTGAGGTTTACATGTGGGCATGGTCCTAAATATCAGCTCCGGAGGGCTCTGACCTGCCAGCTCTGGGACAGAGCTTGAACACAATGGAGCAGAGCAAAGGGGAAGTTGACAACAAGAATCAGAAACCTCTCAAATCTAGTGCCATTGCAGAGTGGCAAAGGAACAAACTTGAATCTGGTGGTATTTGGCTGCAACAGTTGTGAGGTTTTGACCAATTAGAACAAATTATTTTATTATTCCTCAATTGATTTTAATCGAAGTGTTTTTGCATCCAGAGGCTACAACACCTAGTAGGCCAGAAAATATCCAAAAACATTCATGAGAGAACAACCAAACAACTGATGACCACTTGAGAAATTTACATTTAACTGTTTTGAATCCTTTTTTAGACATCATTTGGAGGAAAACTCCTGTTTTTTCCCCCCTCTGCATCCACAGCTTTGTGAGAATCACCTTTTCATGTTGCAACAAAGAAATGGTGAATAGACAAAGGCAGAGCTTTTACAAGTTTGATGAGAATCTGCTGATGCTTGGACAAAGCTTAAGTGAATTTGTGCAGTCTACCTATGATCATGGTTGTATATGCCTTGATATGCAATGGANTGCATTCAAACCGAGATTAGGGGATTGAAACCTGGTTCCTTTGAGAACCTCATCCTGCATTTCTCAAAACCTGTAACTCAGTAATGTTAAGCACACAAATACTGCTGTAAAGGCTGATGCTTTCGATGACATAACATTATAGTACGTTGAATTGACATTTCAATTGAACCACTGGGGCACAAAGATGGGGGGGGGGGCTACCATTTCTGCTACAATATTAACGTAAGGAATAGAAGTCATATACTTCTCTGGTATCACTCTAGTAGTTCAGGATTAATAATGCCAGAATTGACATCTGATCTGTATGTTGTAGTAGCCTAACATTTTGTCCTAGTTGTATTGCTCTCTGAAAATTGAAACATTGATTCAAAAAAAAACTGAAATCCATGGCCTAGTACACACATGATATTGTGTCAATTTCCCCCATTCATATGTTTTTAAAAATACTGTTGGCCACACTTGACGGTTTCCAAGAAATATCATCCACACGTAACTGGGCAAATCCCTCGATAAGTGCAACTTGCCAGAGCCATAGGTGCCCTGTTTTTCCACACATGGAACTAGGCCTGGGCAATATATCGTTTGAACATCGTCATCGCGATGTGCGCATGCGCGATAGTCACATCGCAGGATGTGCGATATTTTTATTTTTTATTTTTTTAACAAATTTGTAAAAAGTTTGTTTTGTTACTTGTTTTGCTTCATAAAAGCAGCAAGCTGCTCCATGCTTCGCAAAGTCTCTCTATCTCCCTCCCTACTGCTCAGCAGTCTTCGCGGAACAACAGATCTAAAGACTCCGAACCGGTGGAAGTTTATTCTTTAAGATCACTGATTCGTTCATTTCGCTGTCAATCAAAAAGGGATTTGCCTCAGACAGATCATCCAATCATCATTAAGAAGCCGAGTGTCAGGCCCCGCCCACTGCCCCATAGACCCCCATAGAAACTGAGCTTCCGATGGGCGGGACAAAGCTCAGTATTTATCCAATGACCGTCCTGTTTGCGCAGTGGAACAACCCACTTGGTGCTTCCGCATTAAATTCTGTAGACGCTCATCATCCGGATGCAGTGGAGCTGCAGGAAGAAAAGAAAATGAAGTCGTGTCTGCCCCTGTGATAAGTCGCTGATTCTAAGCAAAAGATGAACGCATTCTTGCGCACAATTAGTCCGTGAAATGTACACACAGCGGTACATAGTTCACCACTGTTTTTTTTTTTTTTTAATTTTAGGGGAAGCTGAGCTTCTTTTGCAGTCTCAGGGTTATCGCCGCTGGACTATTTATGGCCTATTTACCGGTGACATAGGGGCGCGTAGCGAGTCTCCTTTAACTCTAAAGAGCTGTTAAAAACCCTTGTTTAGAAGTCCAACGNGAAGCCGAGTGTCAGGCCCCGCCCACTGCCCCATAGACCCCCATAGAAACTGAGCTTCCGATGGGCGGGACAAAGCTCAGTATTTATCCAATGACCGTCCTGTTTGCGCAGTGGAACAACCCACTTGGTGCTGCCGCATTAAATCCTGTAGACGCTCAGCTTCCGGATGCAGTGGAGCTGCAGGGAGAGATGAAAATGAAGTCGTGTCTGCTCCTGTGATAGGTCGCTGATTCTAAGCAAAAGATGAACGCATTCTTGCGCACAATTAGTCCGTGAAATGTACACACAGCGGTACATAGTTCACCACTGTTTTTTTTTTTTTTTAATTTTAGGGGAAGCTGAGCTTCTTTTGCAGTCTCAGGGTTATCGCCGCTGGACTATTTATGGCCTATTTACCGGTGACATAGGGGCGCGTAGCGAGTCTCCTTTAACTCTAAAGAGCTGTTAAAAACCCTTGTTTAGAAGTCCAACGTTGTCTGAAGCATTTTTGAACAGAAAATGATCAAGAAAAGAATATAACAACACGAAATTAGAAAGATACCTACTCATATCAGGTTCTTATTATCAGAGGAACTGTGGTCGCTTTGCACAGGGATTAAAAACACATCTCCTTCACATTTATTATGAACTATCAGAGGTCTCAGGTGAAACTAGTCCTGTGCAAACAGATGGTTAGATGCACTTTAATATAGCCTTACTTTTAGTAGTCGTCATCATCCCCAGCACCTCTCAGAAATCATTTTTGCAAATTGATATTATATGAATATATGAATACAATTGTGTCATTGTGAGTCAACCAAATTCTCCCCAAACAGAGCTATTCAAGTCATCTGGTGAAAATTATCATTTTTTTAATATCGCAATATATATCGCAATATATTGCAACCCCCCAAAAAATCGCAATGTAAGTTTTTTCCAGTATCGTCCAGCACTACATGGAACCCAAGCCAGCAAATCAGAATGAGCACCCATCACTGTGTCTCCTCTGTCAGAGATCTAAAACATGGTGCTGAGATCTTTTGTGTGGACCCATAAAGAGTTTTGCTCTCCAGTTCAAGTAACAGGATGCACTTGAAAAAATCAGAGAGGTTTGCACCAGAGCTTAAACTAACAAGCCCACAGCATTTATGTTTGCCATATTCATAACTGCCATAAACAAACATCACATACACTTGCCATTAATGTCTTTTCTTTTTGAAAGCTGTGATGTTTGAGATTCAAAAACTCTTTTTACCGGTGCATACATGAAACCATGACACCAGAGTTTTACAAAATCTTCACCTGAGCTGGAGTTTTCAGAAAGGATTGTTTATAATGATGTAAAACTGTGGTTTCATGTTGATGACAGGCTGGGACAAAAACAAATAAAAACATGTGAGGTTTACATGTGGGCATGGTCCTAAATATCAGCTCCGGAGGGCTCTGACCTGCCAGCTCTGGGACAGAGCTTGAACACAATGGAGCAGAGAAAAGGGGAAGTTGACGACAAGAATCAGAAACCTCTCAAATCTAGTGCCATTGCAGAGTGGCAAAGGAACAAACTTGAATCTGGTGGTATTTGGCTGCAACAGTTGTGAGGTTTTGACCAATTAGAACAAATTATTTTATTATTCCTCAATTGATTTTAATCTAAGTGTTTTTGCATCCAGAGGCTACAACACCTAGTAGGCCAGAAAATATCCTAAAACATTCATGAGAGAACAACCAAACAACTGATGACCACTTGAGAAATTTACATTTAACTGTTTTGAATCCTTTTTTAGACATCATTTGGAGGAAAACTCCTGTTTTTTCCCCCCTCTGCATCCACAGCTTTGTGAGAATCACCTTTTCATGTTGCAACAAAGAAATGGTGAATAGACAAAGGCAGAGCTTTTACAAGTTTGATGAGAATCTGCTGATGCTTGGACAAAGCTTAAGTGAATTTGTGCAGTCTACCTATGATCATGGTTGTATATGCCTTGATATGCAATGGATATCAAACCTGCTCAGCAGCCACTGGGGGGATGGGGGAGCCGTCTTTGTTGGGGGAGAGTAGTTTTTTCTGCCTCCGATCCTATTTGAGTATGAGCAACCTCCACTTATCCAAAACGCTCCCCTTCCCTCCTACATAAAAACCCTTTCTGCTTTCCCCATGTACATGCGTAGGTAGGTAGTGTGGTGGGTTGTCATGACGACAGGCCTCCCTGCTGCCGGCCTACCTGGGATTGGCTTTGTGCCTCCTCTGATTGGTGCTCAGCAGCCCCCGGGCTTGCACCGCTGCTCTCAAACGACACTTTGATGGAGTTTTATTGCCGAATCTTCCGTCTCTAAATCGCTCCTGCTGTCATCTTTATTTTGATTTATGTATTCCCTGATCTATTTATGCATGTGAGCGAAGGGAGGGGAGAAGGGGTGGGAGAAGAGGAGGAGGGGGGCGGGAAGAGGAAGACAGCGACAGCTACAATGCTCGCTACTGTACCCAGGGGAGCGCCTGCGGTACATTTGCCTTTTAAAGACTTCAGCAACAGACAAGCACAGCGCAGCGGCAGAGAGCTACAAAGCCTCCTGAGTCAATAGACACTGTATGCATGTTCTGTACGCTCAGACAAAAAAGGTTTTCTTTCAACTGCGCCCCGGCTCTCTGAAGAGGGTTAAACGGTGCTGCTCACCGTTATGGGAATTACAAAAACCAAAGGCGAGGAAGAAGACGTGAGGGGTGTTATAGCTGCTTTAGATTCCTCCACAAACAAGACTGATCAGACCGGAGCAGGGAATCTGCCCACAATTTGCCAGGCTTTCATCTGCCTTCACCCGACTCTGTGAGCAGCAGAGGCAAGCCTCTGGAAGGTTCTGGGAGAACAGGTACAGGGTAACAAACCAAGCTCCTCAGGAAGGGAGGCAGGCTTCAAAGACTCCACTTTCACAAAGAGAGGATCTCGTTCTGAAATGCAGACCCCGTGGCGTCCCCTCTCTTTATAACTGCTATCAAACAGATCCGCACAGGTCGAACCATGTACTTTGGAAGTGCCTCAGACTTCTGGCACTGTAGTAGTATTTAGGCTGTGAAGGAAGATCAATATCCTGGAGTAAACAAGATTGATTTAGGTATGAGTAAAGAAACAGTATTTCCTCAGCATGCAGAGTGATGGCAGAGTCAAGGATTAGAAGAACGATGGAAGAATCTTTTGTTTATTACAGCTGACAACAGAGATGCTCCTTGGGTTCAAATATAATCCTCCTCAGTGCTTCTTTTTATGACTAACCTCCACCAAATCACTCTTTCTTTTGACACATATAATGTAATTATGAGGCTCTGACAATGTCTTTTAAGTTGATCTATGTTTGAATGAAGTTTAAAGGTTATCATCCAACATTTCACTCATCTGGAGTGTGAGTTATCATGCTCTTGCAGCGACTTTGTTGTGAGGTTCTGCAGTTTAACGAAAGCTCCTACTTTGTTCAATGAGGGAAATCATTAAAACATACATGTTACGCCTGAAGGTATTCTCTTCATTTCAAAGAGCTATCAGCCTGTGGTAATCAGCTGCTTCTTTTTTGTATGAGTGCACATTTATATGTCTGTCTGCATGTTGAGAGCTTTGGTTCACACCTGTGGTATTGTGCTTGGAGGAACTGGAATTCATCCTTGATCCTGTCGCAGGAGTCAGAGGTTGTAAATTTCAGCTGCTGCGATGAAGCCTGTCAAAGAGAAAACACACCAAAGGGAAATATGTGAGAAACAAGTTTACAGTGACAACGAAGGACATCAGGTTGAAAGAAATAAGAAGAAAACAGTTTTTTAATGTGGTGCAGTCCAACAGGTGCAAGATTACAAAGAGATTGCCACACTGGGCTCAAAACTGTGTTGAAAGAAGACCAAAGTAAGAGCCACAATGTACCGATGTGTTATCTTAATTGCTGAGAAATGAAAAACAGTTTTTAATGGTGATAAACATTGATAGATGTTACTGAGGGGATCAGCTCAACGGTTTTGAAAAATAATGTAACTACAGTTATTTTTTTATTAATCGCGATTTATTTTGCGATTATTTTAAGGTTTCCCGTCTTATGTTTTATTAAACCAATACAAACAATAAATAACTTTTTATTAAAAGAGCACCATATGCAATAAATACAACTAGGGATAAATAACTTCAAAAAAGAAGATGAGCAATTTTCTTTCATATGGAAAATCTTCTTTGTCGCTGTTTTCTAAGTTTTCTTTCAATTTGAACCCCTTTCAACACTTTTGCCACTTTTTGACCAATTTTTGCTATGTTAAACTTATTTTTATTACTACCTCTTGCTGTTTTTGCAACTTTTCAACACTTAGATGTTTTTTCTTGCAAAGGTAGTTTTCAACAGGCTGGATCTTTGGTTTAGCAGGGTTGAGTAAGACTGGTGCAGAGCATAAAACATCCACTTCAAAAAACTGTTACTAGTGTTCTGACACATTTGAGGTTAAAGACTTATTGCACTGTCTGTGAATACAGTACCGCAGTAAGCCATTGAATCTCATTTGCGATTAATTGTCAAGCCTTAGTGTTGATTCCTTGGAGTTGTTAAAAAAGATTTATTTATAGCTGAAGAGTTTCTTGAATTTCCTCAGTCAAGTCATATCTTGCTTGTGTTGCAGCATTATTACTTTAAAATGCACAAGACGGTTTGCCCATGTGATTCGAAATGTGTAAAACATTTGCCGGATGGCTAAAATTTCGAACAAGGCATATAAACTTGAACCTGTAAAGAGATACAGTGGATAATAGTGCAAGTTAATGAAACATATCACAGCTAAAAAAACAGAAATGTTGAAACAAATATCTGTCAAGTTAGAGAATCTTGCAAATGTCACCTTTAATGAAGAGTACAAACAAAGATAAATTAAATCCAGGTTTAAACTGTTTCATATCTCAAGTGGCAAAACAAAACAGCTCTCAGTTGCAGGATTTTTCAAAGCAATAACTCCTTGACTTTGCAGGTCAATAACTCATCAGCAATACACTCCTTTTACAAAAGAATCACCTCTTTTCAATTCATTGTACGCTAAAAAATTGCAATACAAGTTTTATTTATTGTTGTTCTACACTAGTGTCAAAAAGAAAGAAGGGGGGCATCACTAATGAACAGTATTTTGGCTAGAAGTGTCCTTCCCTTGTCAGAATTAGTTGTTCATTCAGTAATTTGCATTGCCAGTCCCTTAATGTTCAATACAAGCAATCTGGATGAATCGGATGTCTGAATTCCACCCATGTGAAGTCATAAAGCCTCTGTTTGGGCCTCATACAGGAAGCTACATCATCGTTCTCTCAAATAGCCTGGATTCTGCTATTAGCCCTCATTGTAATTCTGCCCACACTACATTCCCCAGGCAGCCACAGACGGCCTGGTTGTGTGTTAGAGCACAGCAAGCATCAAACCCAAATAGGGACAAAATCTCATTATTTCTCAGCAGGCTGCATAATGGGTCAGGTGGGAAGAGGGATCGACATTTTCCCACTATGATTGAGCGGGCGTAAAAAACCATCAGAAATCTGATTGCAGCACTTACGGGAAGCTAGCCCGCTGCTGTTAGGAATGACCTGTCGCTTTGTAGCCTACTCCCTAAGGTGTGAGGCGCAGTTTTACTTTTAACTACAAACAGGCTGCTTCACAGTCACAGAAGCATGGCCAGAGTACAACTTAACAACAATTACTTCCGTATTTCAGGACAGAATCGCATGCTTCTATAAAGAAATTCTCTGTTTTGTGGCTCAGCAGGCATTGTTTCATTCAAACATAATTACATTTTTTTGGGAAGACTTTTAAAAAAACAAATAAACTCTTGGAAGCAACCCGGTCTGTATGATTCCTTTGTAATCCATTCATGCATTAATTGGCACTGAGGGTTATAGGGACATTGGGGATTGAGCATAAAAGACAAAATCATACAGTCCAACTAAACAGGACCAAGTTGACTGGCCTCCACCATTACACTTTCAAATGTCATGAGAAGTGCTGATGCGATCATGCTGTGACTACGCATAGAAACCTGAATCCCCACAAATCAAGCCTCTGCTCAGAGACAACTGCTCAGATGGACGCAAAATAACCTTTTCCATCATCTCTTCAGCCAGTGTGGCTCTGACTAAAGTCAGCAAACAACAGCTCGGCTATATGAGTCTGTGTGTGTGTGTGTGTATATGTTTGTGTGTGTGTGTGTGTGTGTGACTGTGTGCCTACAGGTTAGCTGCTGTGCCTGGGGGTATAGCTGTTGGCCTAGATCTGATTCTCTCACTGTGTAACAGTATGCTAACGTTTAAAATACCAACGTTTGTCAGTCAACAGCCCCAGGTGGGACATCCTGCCCCATGGGGGAAGACACTGAAGATAGGCAAAAGAGGACAAAGACAAAAGACAGTAAGAAACATTTTCTAGACACAAAAAACAAGGAAGCAAACAGACAACTGCCTCCATAGTACACCCACAATTAGGGGCTGTTTACCCAAGAATGATTTAAGGGTGAAATGCAAAAGTATTGTTGTGTTTCAACCTCCCGTTTACGCTGAAATGGCGTTTCAGCTGACCTAAATTGCAAACTCTTGAAAACAGCCTCCAGAGTGGAAATGATCTGAAATGCTACTTCACCGTTGCCATGTAACCGGCAAGCCAGCATTTTCAGTGGAGATGCTGATGCTGAGGGGGATTTTCTTGGGTAGAGAAGGAGCATTCTGATAAAAACTGATGTACATTTCTTCACTTTCTGGAGCAAAGAATGAGTATTATTTTAAAGAGCAGGAGGTTTCACCTATGTGTCGCACTATTAATTATCTGCAGGTGACACATGAAGGGTCCCGACTTTGTAGAAGACTCAGTAAAAGATCTCAAACAAACATTTATTTGTTGATATACTCTTTGCGCTGTTGATAGAGAAAATAAAGAGCCCATGCCTGCCAGGGGTCTTTGTGTCAAAGAGAAACAGGAATATTTTAATGACATTCCAGTTCCTGTTGTTTTGTTGGTTTACTGTTACTGCCATAATCACACAACACACATAGGGGCCTTTTAACAAAGCAAATAGAAGGAGCCCAATTTGAAATGCCTTGCGGGCGCCGAAGATGGTGCTGATGGGCAACCGGGTGCCCACGGGTATCACGCTGGTGACCCCTGCTGTAAAGCACTGTTGTGTGTACAGCTCCTACAGTTATTACACCAGCTACAGGGCTGACATGTGTACTACAACATTTCTGTGTAAACGCAGAATTTTTTTTCTTCACGTTTTTTTTTTTCTTCACGTTTTTGGATGAAGCGCTGTGAAGCCTTGTCATGTAAACAGGGCCTGATAGTCTTCACGTTGACCAAAAGTACCTCATTGAAAACCAGCCAAATATCAGGATAAGATGTTCAGCAAATCCAAGATCGTTACAGGCAATAGTCTTGTTGCTGTACTGTTTGTTGTTTATTTTGCCAGAACAAAAATGAACCATGAGGGCCTCTCCCAACCCAATGTTTATTATCTCTCTCTCAGTCAGTGACCAAAACAAGGTGCTCTATGGGGGCCTGAGAGCCCACAACAGATGGATGCCCATAATGTTAATGAAATATTGCCGTAATAATGTGACACATGCCATCTGCTGTGACAAAAAGCTACCTACACGCTGTGAGTGAAATTGTATTTGTGCAGGAGAGAGGCCAGGCTAATGTTTGCGTGTGTGTATGCTTTTGTTAGTATTACAGAGGGACAGCATGGACAGTGTAAATGTGACGTGGAAAGATAAGTACGTTACAGCAAGCAGAGAGCCTTAACGTTGAATAGGTGTGTGGGACAGATTTTGTGTGTATGTGTGTGGGGTGTGATAAGCTTCTATGCATGATGCTTGGCTGCCAGAGGAACAAATATCTACTGCCATGAATCATACACAAAGATACAGCAGCCCACACACACTCTCCTTCTTCTGATAAATTTGCATAGTGCACACACACACACACACACACACGCACACACACACACACACACACACACACACACACACACACACACACACACACACACACACACAGCACCTAAATGTAGGACAATCTCTAATTTGATTCTGCCCTGCTCCTTTGAGACGTAATTAAAGCATTAAAAAGCTTTGTGCGCTGGTGAGGCAATTGAGACAGTCTTCAGCGAATAAATGGGATTCATCGTTTCAGGAAATTGCTGCCCCTCCCCCAGTGAGCCCCCCACCCACCAACCAACCAACCCTGAGCCCACTCATTGTCACCCCCCATACACACACACGCACACACATGCACAGACACACACACGCGCACACACACACACACACACACCCTTCCTGGCCTCATCATCCGGTCCAATCCATGTGAAATCTACTGTGAACCATAATGTCTGTTTTAAATAAGAATCAGGCTCAGGCTGTTTCTGCTCCATAGATCAGTCGACAAAGGGGATAGAGGAAGGGATGAAGATTACAGGGGGGGCTCCTCACACTGAGAACACACTACAGTGATTAGACACAGCAACAATGCATGAATACAGTACATGTATGCAGCACACACACACACATACACTGGCACACACACCTCCATAAACCATTCACAGACACAGAATAGCAGCAGGCTACATGGGAAAACATCCTCCTCAGTGTAAACCCTGCCTGAGGGGAGAAGCAGTGTGGGGATTGTATTTCCTGGAGCACTGCCTGACTGTTTACATCTCAGTTGTGGGTGTTTGTGTGTGGTATACGTGTGTGTGTGTGTGTGTATGTGCATGTTGGGGGTAGGGATGGTGCCTTAGCATTGTAATCGCTCACTAATGACTGGATGTTATCTCACTCCCACTTTTAAATGAATGCAGTAGATCTACGCTGACGAGCAGTTGGCCTATTTCTCAACGCCAAGCTGTCTGTTTGCTCCATAGCAACTAGTCCCAAGGATGCCATTCGAGCCATCCACCTCCTCTGCCCACCACACAGTCACTGCTTCCCAGTTTGAGTGCCATGGATTCATGCGTACAAATTATTATTCAAAGATAATACAGTTGCAGAGAAACAAGCTTTTCTGCAAAGCACAAAATAATCTTTTTATGTATATTTAGTGACAAGATTAGAAACTGTTGTGAGATTGTAGTGTGGGGTCAACAAATGGCTTAAAGCAGGTATACAACATGGTGTTTTACTGCAAACCGTGCAATGGTCAATGTCAGTGTTTCAAGTCAGGCTGGGCAATTCATTGCAAGGTAGAATCACAGTATGGCTAGCTGCAATGTTCTAATCACAGACAGGGCAATATTTATTTAACCCCAAATGTGTCAGAATACCAGTGTTACTCAACCCTGCTCTAGCTTAAAAAAAATAAAAAATTATAATAATAATAACAATCAAAGTGGTGAAAAGTGGCAAAACAGCAAGAAGCAAGTTACAGGTGTCAAAAAATGATCAAAAAGCAACAAAAAAAGGGAGAAAACTTGGAAAATTGTCAAAAAATAGAAAAAAGAAGAATTGTCCCCAAAAAATATTAGTAAAAAGTGACTATAATAGAAAAAAAGTAGACAAGTAGCAAGCATGGTACTGTGGTACTGAATGCATAAAATCTTGTGTAATATTCTAATTTTCTGAGGCACTGAATTTTGGGTTTTCATTATTTGTAACCATAATCATCAACATTTTGAGAAATAAAGGCTTCGAACCGTTCACTCCATAATAAGTCTATAGAGTAACTGGGTTTTACTCTGATATGAGTGACCAAACATATTGAAATTTTTATGATGTTCAAATTTTTCCAGATGAACCTGTATACACCAACAGACTTTCTTTTTGAACTCTTTTTTTAAAGAAAGATTCTTCTTTTTCCTACTCAAGATGAGAGTTATTGCTTGTGCTTGTCTAAAAACACATAGGATGGAGAAACTAAAAATGACAGCAAAAAAAATTCAAATTGCAATAAAGAGAAAAATAACCGCAATAGGATTATTTTTGCAAACTGTTTCAAGGACATGTTCATATCTCCTTAAATATATGGCATCAAAATGATGAAAAGGATCATTTTAGGCTCATGTTTGGAGAGAGCAACCCATGCAGGATGTGTTTGACATGTAGACAAACTTCTCAGCAAAAATCCACCCTGACACGATTTGCCTAGCCAGACGTTGAGGGCTTAAGCCTCTCGATAATACACCAGCACCAAACGAGATCACATCCTCCATCTAAGAATAGCTCCAACCAAACAATTCCATCTAAATATCTCAGATTAGTGTTTGGACTAAAGCGTATGTGCCCAGTGATCTGTGAGAGGAACAGGGCTAACTGGCCTGAGTCCAAGCTCACCCTGGCCAACTCTGTCTGGGCCAAGCGAGCCTTGCTGCTAACTGCTTAGTGTGTCTGTGTGTGTGTGTGTGTGTGTGTGCGCGCAAGAGGCTGAGGAATAGGATTGTGTCTTCAGCCACTCTGGACAGGGGCTTTAGAGTGCAGGGAGAGCCTAATCCTGTTTGGGCAATGAATTTGATTTTGATTATTATCTCTCACGAACCAAGCCAAGGCTTACCCCCATTTCTGCTGTGTTATCCCCACAACACACACACATACACACATAAACACACACACATGCCTCCCCCTTGCAGCCCAACAGATTTGACCTCGTTAAGACGCTTTAAAAGGGATTATTCTTCTTTTATCACTTCGAGTGAAGTGCCCTTGCTAACATAGGCTTGGCATGGCTCGCCCCCCTCACTGCTCTGCAGAACTATCTTGACCCCCCCTGTGCATTGCCAGCCAAGCGCACAATGCAAACACACACAAACTCCACCACTTAAGGCACTGTGCACTGAGAACACACTTGCACAAAAATGCAGCAGACTTGAACCATAAACACACACAGAGGCATGCACTCAAACATAGCAGACACAAGGTGGAGGGGGGACACACATGTTCACACATACACAAAAATAGTGCAGAGATTGCAAAGCCATAGGAAATGGGCAATTTGTCAAGAGTGGGGAAAGTGGTGAGGCCGACAGGGCTGTGGGTTTGGAGACCATGGCCGAGATTAAAGCCAGCCGCGCAGAAGGGGGGCTTTAAGATTACACCCAGTACGGTTGTGTGGATGATTGATGCCTGCTTGTAAAACCAAGGTTATTACTCACAACAGTCGGAGAAGGAGGGAAGACGGGGAGGCAGGAAAGGAAGATTAGTCCCAAAGTTCGCAACAAATAAGTGGACAATGAAAGCAGAAAGCCTGAGTGCAGGCATGAGGCTGGCACCAGGGAACTTAAGTTTCATCTGCTTGATGGAGGAGCCGACACTTAAAACCTGCACAGGAGTTAAAAATGTTAAAACGTCAGAGGTTCTCCCCCCTGACAACAACCCAAGCCTTTTAATTTCGAGTTGGTCTTAATGAGTATTAGACTAATCTTTACGGAATCTTTATGGCGTGAAATTTTAAGTCTTAGATACATTTAAAGCTGGGTCATGCCTTCCACACTGAGCATGATGCTTGGAAAAAAGACGCATAAGAGAACATGTGACTTTAACACTTTTTTTCATTCCTCAAGGCGTCCGTTGTCGTCCATTCCTAAAGTACAAGAGGTGGTGTATTGCAAACATCAGCCTACCGGAGCACTTAACTGGAGTAGAAGAAGTCTGCATTTATTTAAACTGTGTATAACATCATTCTTTTGCCCATTCCTCTAATCTGCCGACTATGACCACAAGAACTGTCATAACATAGTTATCACAGCTATCTTTGTGTGATAAATCAAATAATCCAGCAGTTACAAATTTTCAGGAAGCGCAGCATAGAAATTTTCCTTGTGTTTTTTGGGGATTTAGGGTGAAACGTTAACATATAAACGTGGCCTTATACCCTAGTGAGTGCAACTAGAATTCTTGTGACGGTGCCACAATATAGCAAGCACAGATTTGTGTGTGATGTGTTATTCATGAAAAATGAAAAAAAAAAATCTTTTTCTCCAATCCCTTTTTATTTCCATCCAACATAATACATTGTTTTTATTATTGACAACACTGTTTGTCTGAGAGTATGTTTTTCTAGTACTCCCTAAACACCATAATCTAATGTAGAATCCTACACAGTAATGACAACAGTCCACTGTCAAGGGTTGAATGAAAAAGTACAAAGGCATAATGACAACTGTGTGTTGTTACAGTGCAGGTATAGAATCTTATTGTGAAAGGGCTAGAATAACCTTTACCTTTTGAAACATCTTGAAAAATCACGAAGCAATATGAAGTCTTACTGTGTCAAAAAACCTTTCAAGAAAAGTACACTTTCTGAAGCCTTCACACATGAGGAGTTGTAGGAAATTTGGAGAAACAAAACAGAAATGAAACTCCAAGTCCAGAAAAGTTGGTACACTGTATAAATGTAGATAAAACAGATTTGGAGAAGAACAATTGACTGGGTGTGCTGTTGCAAATATCAAGCCTGTATAATAAGGGCCTCTCTGGCTGCACTCAGGACTGGCAGGGCGCCGACCTCACAGCAGGGTGGTGACAATACCTGCCAACAAGTATTCTGAATACAACACAAGAGAGGCCAGTCCTGTCTCATGGTGCACTTTTGTCCTCACAGACTCCCCCTCCTGCACAAGCAGACTGAGCGAGGGAGGTTTTCATTGCCGTGCTGTGAATCCTCATGCTGTCTGAATGAGAATTTGGTGGACATGAGGCGACATACTGTTCCAGTGCGGGCTTTTCTGCTCTTAGGCACACAAACAGAGCAGCTAATTCTCTTGTCTGAGCTGGTGCAGAGTGTTGCGTATTGGCAGGTCTATGGGGGTCCGGGTCGGGCAGGGCCAATCAAGCAGCCCCCCGTCGAACCGCTTTGTTCCAACCCATCGCACCGTTCTGCTCTGAGGAAAGGCTGCCCTGCCTACCACCACCACCCTCCCTCTTTCCCACCTCCCACACACTCCTCGTTGGAAGCCACAGCTGAATACTGATGCAGCCTCTCTACTCTCCCCTCCCTCCCCTCCCCTTCCCTCAATCTAAACTCCCACACAAAAACACACACACACACACACACACGCAGCACTAACTTATGAGCTTGCGACTTCATGTGCAAACATGGATCTAAACAAACACACAGACTCCATTAGCATTTCAGTTTTTCATTCAGCCACAACACCAACTAGTGCACAAACATGCACACATAAACAAGTATGGACAGACCCAGGGCTTTTTAGTTGATGCATATCCATAAACACTGCAGAGGAACATCATACACAGAGTTCACAAGCTTGTGTAGTCAAAAGCCAAACTGAAACAACTCTGTTAACATATGTTGTTCACACCTCGTCAGCGGTTTTTCTGACGTTATGCAGAGAGGCAAACACAAAGTGACACAGATACATTTATTATCAATGTCACACTAAAATCACAATGACAGACTTTAAGATGTGCAAAACTGACATGGGATAGGAATTAACAGTACACTCTGTACGCAATAACTGGAAATGCTGAATGAACTTTCGCATATATATATATATATATATATATATATATATTTTTTTTTTTTTTTTTTTTTTTTGACTGTAAACAACAACAACAACAAAAAAGGGGTTGACAAACAAGCAGTTGTGATGCTAGCTTGCACTCCGACTCAACAAACACCACAAGATTTCTTCTTCCACCAAACTTAATGGCGCAAATCTCCAGTTACCATTTTGGCTATTAGTGGGCAAATCTCATCCGCTCTGGTTTTATCACAATGACTGAGCTAACAGGGCTAGCAAATGATACGTGACTGCCTTCTCTGTCTCTGCTGATTTCTTTTTGTCTTTTAAGAGCACATTCAAGCATCATTTCTATAATATGCAAGTTTGACACCATGTCTTGCACTGCACATAAGCTTCATTGTTATTGTCAAAGTACTTCCTGACATCATGTTTCTTGACTGACATGTCACAGGTGTAACAGACAGTTCTGTGTTTATTGTGCTATTGCTTTTGGTGTAATATGTTCCCAGAGAGTTGCCAAAAACAAAAAACTGGGTCACACATGTAATGCTGTATAAGTTCAAGTACTGTAGGCAAAAGGAGAACTTGCACAGGTGCTTGAGTAACAAAATGATACTTGAATACTGGGGTCAATGGTGAGTGCTCGTACCCATTCTGAAAACTGACAGCTTGGTTTCAACCAAGAACAGAAAATAATCAAGCTGTGATGAGCCACACACGAGCAGTTTTCTCTTTTTCCTGTATGTACCTAATGAATACGTCTCTGTTGGTTTCTGTTATGTTGAAATTTCCTTCTACCTGTCCTGAAAGTCCATACTCTAATCTACAATAAATTATCATGCGCTGAGAGTTTGCCGTGACTGATTGGCCCAGCAGGGCACTGCATCACGCAAAGAGTGGTGACATGTTTTTTGTCAACTTGACTCAGTATTTCCATCAAGCCAGAGGCTGCTCTGCTGTGTGTGCTGTGAGCCCTAGAGGAGTGGTGCAGACAGTTTGTGTGTGTGTGTGTGTGTGTGTGTGTGTGTGTGTGTGTGTGTGTGCAAGTGTGTGCGCAAGTGTGTCTGGGACTGTTTTGTTTGCTTTAGCTGAATGTAACCACACTTGAGGATGAATACTCTTTTGCACCAAATACAGATGTTTTCATAGATCTTCAAAGAATTTAGATTTCTCATTTACAGCAGCTCAGAGTCAGTGTGAATCAAAAGTGGGAACTCTGAATGCAAACACTTCACTAAATTATCTTTGCTTTGTTAACAACTAACTACACTTACACTGAAATTTGCAACAGCTACCCTAAAGTTTTATAGAGCTGCAAACAAAATGGACAGATAACTTTAAACTATGCAAATGAATGACTTCAACGTAAAGCTTCGTATAACCTTAAATAAAATTAGAGAAATCAAATTTACTTTGTGTTTTTGACTTTTAGATTTATTTTTCAGTGGTCTGACACCCTGAATTACAGGTGCTTACATGTGTACAATATTATATATTGATCTTGTTGACTCACTGTTCTCTTGCTGCAATAATTTTTTTAAAGCCAGCTTCCCTAAATATCTTATGACTGTGTGACTTCAAGGTTGCAGCCTAGCATGACAACTGAAGAGGAAGCACAGGTTGCCTTCGCTAGTTTGAACTGAATAAATGAAAGAAAAATGAAATTCCAACCACATCATCCCAGTATATTAGTCCTACTTAGAAAAATAAAGCTTGAAGAGTTCACAGTTTAGTTTGTCCGGTGCAAAAAGTCAAACTTTTTAACATCATGTTATAGTACTAGATGAATCCAAGCTGTCTCTAGTTTTGTAAGTGAATCCAATGCTAAAGTGCAGAAATAACAAACGCACCAGTGTCCCCAAGAAGCTGACTGGAAGAGCCAAGGAATCACCGTCTGTCTTCTGTTATATGCCCAATTTTAGAGCAGAAATGAGCAAATTTTCTTTTGCACATTTCTTTAAACACACTGTAAAAGGGTTGAATGATGTTCTGTCATTTGAGTTAGACATTTCAAATAAACTTACATCACAAAGGGACAAGCTGAGTTGACTGGCAGGTTGGCATGTAACTGTTTGCCTCAACATCAACACTTCACCAACTTTTAGTCAGCATTTTGAAGGCAACAGCCACAGTTTGGCTTCAAGATGCCTCCTCACTGTCTCTGAAACTACCACCTTGAGACATGAAAACATAACTACTTAAATAAATACATAGATGATAAATAGATGCTCATTTAGATCTATTAATAATGTGTTTGTATGTACACATTACATAAACTTAAATGAAAGGATTGAATGTACAGCAATATAATGTATACCTTGCCATATGAATATTGTGCATGCGAATATCCCAAGGACAATACTAAAATGATAAATTGTGCAGCCCTGGTTAGAATTTTGAACCAAAGTGTTTTCCTCACACAAAAGTTGGTATATTAACAGCTGCCATGGTTTATTTTCTGGACAGGTTGAATTACTTTAGTAAGAAAAATGTGAGCCACAGTAAACTGCTAGATCACCTAAATGGTTATGCCAGCTCTCTAAATAAAGGGGAAAATTTTTGCTTTCACTGAGTAAACAGTGTTTAAGTTTGTTTAAATTTGAATTGGCTTAGGGGATTTAAGGGTTAAGATGCAGGCCATAATCTATCTCGTTCCTGGCTTGAGTCCACATCGGTACGTGTGTTGAATTTATTCTTGGTGTCTTTTCAATTGTTTCTCGTCTGCCACATTTTTCAAAAAAATAAAAAATAAAAAAACCCTTCACAAAAAATATAACAGTCAGTGCATTTCCTAGGGTGCACAGGTCTTCAGTCCAAAGAGGGTACAAGTCAGACTGTTTGAAAGCGTATTCCCATTCTCTGCTTGGCTCGAGGTCAATGTGTGTGTTCAAGAACAGAAGGGTTGTACCAGTTTACTCCCCTCTTTTTAAACCGACCAAAGCATTTTGACAATCATCCACTGTGGCCCTTCACAAAAATCAACATCACCTGTGACCCGTGGCCTCGACTCAGCCACTCAAAAGCGGGGCCTCCTACAAGGTGGGGGTGTTCGACGGGCTGGGGCTGGGAGGGGGACTCTGTTTGTCATGCTAATCAGCTGGCCTAACCTTAAGGACCCAGACATCTGCTGCCCTGCATGTGTCAAGCCCCACATTCAATTTGTTCCCCGGATACAAAAAGCAGGTAAGACCCTTGAGGCTGTTAAGAATGTATGTGTGTGTGCGTGTGTGTATGTGTGTGTGAGTGTGCTTGTTGTTCATGCTGCATGAGTGAAAAAGAAAAATCCTTCATTTCTATGCATGAGCAGGAGTAATAATTACTGCAGGAGATGAAGCTGAAGTGTATGTCTGTGTGTTTTATCCTGTACCTTGTGCTCTTGTGTGTATGTGTGTGTCTATGTGTGCTTTAATGTCCAGTGCCCCCCACACACAGCCACACAAACACGTGGAAGTGTGTGTGCAACAAAGCAGGGGTGGGGGTAGGAGTTTGTTTAATGGGCGAGACAGGGGACCATGGGGATTAAGCTCCCCCCAGCTGGAGGCTTTAGAGGAAAGGCTGGGGGCTGTCCTGTTAATTCAAGTGGGCTTAATAATGCCTGTGCACCCTCTGCCCCTGACCCTCCTACCACTACATCAGATCTGAGAGGAAACGCATGATAAAGGGAGACAAGCAGAGGGAGGAGGGATTGGTGTCTGTGTGTGTGTGTGTGTGTGTGTGTGTAACCTGTGGCCATGTCTTCAGTTGAGCATTGCACACAGGAGACTTGGGAGGTTTTGCCTCCATGTTTCTTGCTCTTCTCTCCAGCTTTGGCACTGTTCCTTTCTGTTGCCCCACTTTCACGCTGCAGCCAGCTTTGTTGAAGCTGCATTAGGATTAATCAACACCCAAACAATATGGCAAATGCTATCAAGTGGGTCAGGCAGTGTGCCACCATAAAATAAGGATTTTCCCTCTTAAACCAATGAACTGTGCTTGTAACCCGTGACGCTGGATTAGAATGTGCACATTGACACAGAGAAGACACACACTCTCTGAATAACCATGGATCAAAGTGTGATCAATTACATTATTCCACATTTAATAAACAATGATCTTTCAAGCCAATATTTTTGAATTATTTTCAAATTATTCATATAAATGTGTTGTTTTCATAAGACATGACTTATCCTGGAACATACACTTAAAAATGACTTTAGGGTGGGACAAATGTAGCAAAGTCTTAAAAAAATGATAGAATACAATGATTGTAGGCTGAGATTTGTGCCTCTAGAAGCTGTATTTGAGAGGTACAACCTGAAATTGACTGCCCAGGGCCAAGACAAAAAGATACAAATTGTCTTATGTTCTTGTGCAATTACTGCTCTTAATTTTCTGAAAACCCTTGACTGCACTTTCAAGCAAAGTTCTTGCACTTTATTCTATATTCCCGTATATATACTATTGGAGTGAAACTTTTAAAAGAACTGTCACATTTTTTTAAAAAATATTCTCGGTTGTATTTCATCAGGTTGTTTGGCAACCTGTCCTAAGTGCAACTCTCTGTGTCCCTTTATTTCAAGGGTACAATTATATGAAAAAGGGCATCAATTGATGAGATAATGGTTAAGTATTTATGAAAATAAAGAGCTCATCTTTGGAAAATAAAACTGCAGCTTTTTCAGAAAGAAGTTATTGCAGTAGGTCTATGACCCTCAAATATTTGCAAGTTTCTTCCCTTGAATTTCCAACTTTCCAAAAAGAAAACAGTATTGGTATCATATTGTAAAGTGAGCTCGCTTACAACACCAACTGTTTGCTGAAAGTTGGGCAGGGAAAACATACAAGAGTCGTCATCCTGGATAGTGGCTGCCCACCGTAGAAATGCTTTTGTTCAACGTTGTCCACTGTAGATTCTAAAAGTAGATGGCGGTGTGGAATGAACACAGGGAAATAATAGGGAACCTGTTTCAGTAGTAACTGAGTCAGTCTGAGAGATTCATCATCTGTCATTACGAGGCAGTGCTGCTGTTACTCTCCCATCCTCCCGCTCCTTATCTTTGACACTCATATCTGTACGGGTGTCACACGTTCTTTCCATCCCCGGGCCCGTGTGACAACAGAAGCAGAGACTCAGGAGACAGAGGATTTGAAAAGAGAACATGTGTGTGTATGTGTGTGTACTGTATAGTGAAATTGAAAGCCACAGTGGAGGGCTGGGTGAAGTGCACAGGTGTAATTGTGGGGATTGGAAAGTGCTTGCTAAGACTGCTGTAAGGGCTAAAGCAGCTGCAGTGCTGGCAAAGAGACATGCTAAATTCCCAACCCCATTTTTTAATCCTGTGTGTTGGGTCTTAAATACTCCAATCAAGAAGCATAAGGGTACTCAGTTGGATTAGAAAAACAAGCTCCTATCAGGCAGGCATGCAGGCAGCTAGCCAGGAAGGAGCTGAGTGGCCCAGATGCTCTCACCTTGGAAAAGGTGACCGAGTTCTCACCCCATCGGGAGGCGAATGCTTCCCACTTCTGCAAGTGATGGTTTGAAACAAATAAAGGTGCAAAACATGATTTTTTTTCTTAATAATGTGGATTAACCTTTTCTAGTCATATATCTATGCGCAAGTTGGAGGAATGCTACCAACAATGTGGAACCACAGGGGTGTGTTTGTTTCTGACTCCTTAAAGTTTATTGACAATTCATTCACAGTTTTGAATTGTGTTCACCACAGCCTTCTTCTTTGTTTTGCACAGGTGTGTGGTTTCCCTCAGTTAGGTTTCAATTAATGATATGTTGTTTTCAGGGCTGGTACAGATTAATAGTAATCCTGGAGGCCAATTAACAATATTCAGAGCCAATATTTATTTGCAGGTAAAGTGAGAATCATGTTTGCATGGTGGGTTAAATGTTTATCAAAAGGACTGTGAGGAATTTCTCACAAATCTTCAGAAAGTCTCATCTCTAGATATCTGCCTGATTATAATCCACAACAAAAAATGAGATTATCAGCTCTGAAATTGGTTATTTCCAAATGCCATTTCTCCGATTGGTGGTCAGATTAAAAGAAAACAAAGGCTGCTGTGGATATGCATCAAAATGCATTTGGATTTTCTAACTAGGCAATTCATGAGACACTCAGATCTCGCCCAATCAGAGGCACAGCTCAGATCACATGACTGTAGCTGTGACTTTCTGAACTCGTTTCCTGTCACATTTCAAATATCTAGTGGTTTCAATACAGTTTTACCACTAACTGCTACTCTGACACACTACAGTGTTTTCAGTTGTTTTTATGATGTTAAATTTTCATTTTCATTCATTTTCAATGTAGTGGAAGGACTTTTCTATGGGCTGAGATTTGTGCCACTAAAACCGAAATCTGAAGTATTATACTGAATTTGAAAAGCATGATCTCAAATTGAATTTGATGTTTTGAAATTGCTTTCAATCTACTTGAAAATTCCACTCTCTATGTTCCTTATCAAAAGCAAAAAATAAATTGTAGTTTGCAAGCTTCAAATTCAGTTGTACAGTACTATTTCAGTTCTGCGTGACACAACTATTTTGTCATTTACATCAGGGGGGAAGAGTAATCGAGCACAGATTCAACGAAATCCTCTTCACGTCCAAGAGAACTAAGTTTCAAGCAAACCTGAATATTTGGTCCGCGGTCCTACGACTTCTTAGTAAAGACATTATCTCAGCTTGCTTTGCTCTGCTCAGGTGAGGAGTGCAGCCACAGAACATAAAGGAGTTGTCATGGATATGAAGAGGATTTCCGTGAATCTGTGCTCGATTATGCTCCCTCACAGACGTACATGACAAACTGGTCATGCTGATTTTGAGTTGTATGAACCCAAATTTAATTTTTTGTTTTCTTTTGAACATAGAGAGCTGAATTCGTGAAGTAAGTTAAAACATTTTCTAAGCAAATACATTCAGTTCCAACACATTCACTTCAGTGTAGGTTTTTGCTGAACAGGAGCACAGATAAACCTGGTGGTTAATAATCCATCTGGAATGTCTGGGTAAGTATCTGGAGCGCTGGTGAGAGTGTGTTTTATTTGAAACAGCTGCGTTCAGTGTTCAGTGTCTTTAACTCTTACATCTGAGGATAGTTCCTGTAAAGATTCTCCTGATTTAATTACTGATCCTTTTCTGCAGGATTCAATAGAGACGTAAGTATTTCAAGTATAGAAAAAACTGAACGGAGTTAAAGTCTGCATGTCGAGAATGTGATCACAGAGTGCATTTATCATTTTTGCTAGACTTCTCACTAATATTGTACCAACCGGATTTGGAGCTGCATCCATGACAGGATTCCCAAACAATTATCCCACTTCTTTTTTCCATTATATTTACCATTTTGAATACATTCTATTGTTGTACTGCAATTATTAACAACAACAGCTGTTTACAAGTATAATGTACGATAGTTGGTCAAGCAACATGAGAGTAATCACCAAAAAACACAATTTCTAACTAGGAATTTTCCTTCCAGGCGAGTGAAATATCAGTGAGTAGATGGGAGGCATCAAAAGGTGGACAGATGTTTTTAGTGGGGCTACCCAGCGTGTACAACAGAGCAGGGTTAAAATCACAAAAGCTACTCAATGCTCACAACTACATTATTTGTGGACTCTTACCACACTGAAATATAGAGACATGTTATCAATTAAATAATGACTGGGTGAACCAGAAACTCTCACTAACCAAAGGGGCACACAGACCACTGCGTCTGAGACCTGGGTCATAAGGAGCCAGAAAACTATGTTCAAACAGAGGACTGTACCAAATATATCAGAACAATAATGGTTGTGTGTGTCCGGATTACTAGTAAGGCTGGTTAATAGTTTGATAATATACCTTGGTTTTATATGATCTGATTTCTTTTTACTCTTTATATTTGGTCATAACCTCAGCTCAGAACTAACTTTTTCATGAAATATTTAATGAAAAAACAGGATTTAGAGTACTGGCAGTTAATGAAGTTAGATGAAAAAACACATTTAATAACTCAGTCACAGACATCACTAGTGTTTCAGTGCAAAGTGTGACACTGTTGACTGGTGACTGTCTGCTGAACATGAGCATAGACTGCATCTAAGATAGAGGTAGTCTCCGTGACATCACCCATCTGTTTCTGAAACAGAGTTCGAAACAAAACGGCTGGCACGGCCATATTGGAAACGGGATGGGTGACGAGTCTCCATACTAGCAGCTATCGGCGCAACTCAGTCAAATGAGCTAAGCTGTGCCTATCATTGGGAGCTTGTGATCTTAATATCTTCTATACTGCCACGTTATGAAGCATCTGTGTGCATCTTTGTGATAATGATGACCCTGAGAGCGTCAATGGAAAAGTTAATGAAAACATACAGAAGAGTTGTATCAGTTGATGAAAAGTATTAATCTTGGATAACAGGGAAGACCTGTCAAATCTGAAAATTCAAGGTCAGAGTTCCAAAAATGTTTTGGGTATCTGGCAGTGTGTATAAGGGAAAATAGCTCCAGGAGAGTGTTCTTTAAAAAAATAAATAAATAAAGATCCTCTCTGATCCGCAGTCTAAGCACACTGAGGTTGAACTCAGTAACACATCACCTTATAGGATTTTACTCATCTGACAAGCCAGGCTGCAGCCAGAGGTTCACAAATTTTCTCATCCTGCTCTCTTGTCTGCTAACATACATCAGCTGGCTCACATCAGCAGCGGCAGCATCACAGCACAGGCACAATCAGGCTTCCACACAGACTGAGTGCCAAAGGGCAAAGCATTCATGTCACACAAAAGAAGACAGGCGCACACACACACGTACCCTGGCGCCCAGCTTCTAAGCTTTAGCACACAATCCCTCCATCCCAAAGGTGAAAGAAAAATGTGAAAACATTGCCAGGGGGACGCAATAGGCACAGATCCTGGGAACATCAGTTTTTCTTCTACTGTCAAATCTGAATGCAATAATCCAAGTTGTCCACCAAATTTGGGTTTCATGTAGGTTTGTTACTGAGCCACAAAAAGCAAATTCAAATCTTTTCGTCAGAGTGCCCAGGAAGTGACAGCAAACCCAGTCACTTAACATAAATGTTTGACCAATAGGCTGAAAGTGCTCATTACTGATGAATGCATGCCCTGGACTGAGTTTCTGTTACCATGGAAACTTGAGATTTAGGGGAACGGAGATGTGTGCTTTTTCCAGTCATAAAACACACCCACCTGCATGTTATAGTCTACAGTGAATTTTGATTGTTTTAGTCTCCATGCTGTGGAAATTAGGCCCCCACCTCTACTTTGTTATAACTGGACAGCAGCTTACATTTAAAGAAAATTGGCTCTTATTTGCTTTTTGAGGGGAGTTAATTGAAACTTAAGTGGTGCAAAAAATTTTAATTGATGTGGCTGCAACCTTTGCAATCATTGGAATCCTCTGATTGAGAGGTACTGTAATATTTTTATCTGGAAAAGTTTAAACTAATGACTGATTTTTTTTTTCCGATCAGTTTTAATCTCTATACACACACAAACCTCCTGCAGCTCTTACAGGCACTGCAGTTCGATATCCTGTTTCTTCTGTTATCTGTGTTAAAATGACACCACGCAGTTAAAAACAAGTTGCATGTCTAATTTTTCTACCCAACTAACATGAATGGTAAAATCACTTGGTCCGTGCCGTAGAGGAAGTACAACATACTTCACAGAAATGTCGAATAACAGTGCACTTACTGAGTGTCTTGATTGTGGAAACATCATGTCAATTCCTTGTTTGGTGCTGTCCTTCCCAAACACGACCAACTGAGAGTCCTGTGTTTATATTTTTCCTTTGCGTTGGTCCTTTGTCCAAAGCTAGCCCTGCCTTAAACAGGAGCTGTCCAGCCTTAGCAGGATGCCGTGCTAACTGTGGCTAGCGAGCCTCCTAAAAGATTTATGTGGATATGAGTAATGCACTTAGCAGCCGTTAGCGAGGTAACTAAAAGAGTCGGTGTCTTGTCTGGTTGGTAGAAGAACATTCAGCTGTACCAGTCCGGAACCCGTGTTTACTGTCTGTGAGCAGGAAGCCAACACCAGCGCTGGGTCCTCCTCACTGGCTAAGCTAGCTAATTCTTCAAAAGCTGTCAGTCAAAATGATCCATCGCTGTAGCGAGCTTTCCGCTTTAACGCAAGAGCGGCAGTGATGCGAGCTCAACGGATGTAAATTAATAACGTTATGTACACAACGCCGTGCGTCTGTGTGTGTGTGTGTGTGAGTGTGGATGGAGTAAAGCGGCCGACGGGTAAACGCTTTCTCCTCTCGTCTCCTGTTCTTCTGTCAGAGCTTTGAGGTCGTTTTCTTCACACAACTGCGCCGACACTGGTGGAAAAAGTCAGAGTTGAAAAATGGTCTAAATCTCAGAAATTACAAAATGTCTGCGGGTTCGTTTAAGTTGAATCCCGCTTCGTCCAACGGCTACAAATGAGTCTCGCGAGTGGAGGAAAAAAAAGAACAGCAAATCTGTGTTGACGCTCGCGCAGACGGTTAATCAACTTCAGATTAAAACAATCCCAAGCTTGGGGTTAAACTCTGAGCGTGTGTCTCTTGAAAAGTCTTTAGAGGAATAGAGGATTTGTCAGTGGTCGAGGTGAAGCCACTAAGTCTGTCCATTCCTAGAGCTGGTAGGTAGGCGCGACGCTGCTGCTGAGCTGTCCGCCCAACACAGAAGCAGAGCGGATAGAAGAGCGGTGCGCCGCAAATCTACAGCCCGCAGATCTACCCCCTCAGCCGGCTGATGTCTGAGCAACCAGCGCCTCCTGTGGACGGGTCCTCATCAATGAGCCCCTCAGACAGGAGAGTTACTGTGTTAATAAGCAGGTAACACGCCAATTAAGTTGTTATGTGTCATCAAGTCAGCAGCATTGAGCAGCTCTTAAGTACTGTCATTTGTTTCCAACCATAGCAATATTTTAAAGAAAATGTCACAAAACTTAATAATATATATTTTTTAAAAATTAAAAAAGAGAAGTTCCCAAAATAGTTAATATTTTATTCAAAAAATGTTATTAATTGTTCATTTAGACCAGGGTGACCATGTTCTAAAAAACAAACAGGAGGACCCCTTACCTCTTGGAGATACAGCAAAAATACCCAAAATATTCATGAACGACAAAAAAAGCTTCATGACCCATACATTAATTTAAAATACTCCTTTTCCGTTCGAAGTTAACATTTTGTACGGTGTAAACATACGTAATGTAATGAAACCCTTTTACCAGTTAAAATAAAGAAAATCAAAAACTCTTCATGGTAACATTTCTTTTTATTTCGAATATAAAAGCAAAATTTTGAGACAAACAGTAGAAACTTAAACTTTTGTATGTTAACTTGATGAGTCATATCAAAATTTTGACTTTTTATTAGAGAATATTGGCTTTAACATCACAAAATTTTGTCTTTGTTACCTCAAAACATTGATTTTCATCTCATAACTGACTTTTTATCTCAAATATTTGACTTTTTCTCATTATTTTATCTTTTTGGCTCAAAATTTTGACTTATGATGTCAAAATGACTTTGACCCTTATCTCAAAATTTTAACTTTTTCCATGTAATTTAGATTTATTTTAGCCTAAAATTTAGACTTTTAACCTGATCCTTTTTTTTTGAAACTTTTTACCTCAAATGTTTACTTTTATTGCAGTAATCAACTTTTTATCAAATGATTTTTACTTTTTACCCCAAAATTTTGACTTCTATCCCAGATTTTTGACTCTTTATCTCAGTATTTGCCTTTATATCACAAAATCTGACTTGACATGGGCTGAAAAACAAATTCTCAACGCCAGTCACAACAAGGATGACAAGAGTGGTGCCACCATAAATCTGCAGTTTGTCAGTGCATGAAAGTGCATTTCCACTTCAGCATTCTGTCTGAGGGCACAGCACAAGCAGTCAGAGCAGACCTAGACCCCTTGGGGAATTTTATAGAAATCTCTAGGACATAATTTTACCGTCCAAAAAAGAGGACATGTCAGGGCAAAAGAGGACATTTGGTCACCCTAGCATTAACCAGCTCCAGATTACTATCATTAGTTTTTTTGTCACAGCAAAATTCTACAGAAAATGTAAAACAGAAAGAGAAATCCTTGGATAGAAGTCCCCAAAACTTTTTATATTTTATTAAAAGAATGATGCTAGTATTGTTTTGATTGGCATCTAGTAATGATTTGTATGACATTCGAAGAAGAACTCTTCATCTCCTTAATATTGCAAGATCAGAAAGGTCTTAAATAATTCACAGCAGTATCCTTTGGAAACTGGTAAATGCATCTATTGTTTTGAATGAATGTTGCTAATTCTAGTTATTTCTCATATTGAGATGATTTCAAATGATTTTTTTACCTGGACTGATCTCCTCCTTAAATTATAAATCAGTAACAGTTTTAAGACAATTTTCAAGCAAGAAAATTTTAAAGTATCTCATAACCTGTTTCTGGTCCTACAGCTTCCATCAGAATTGAATATTTCTTAATCCTAATTTACTCTAGGTTTTTTTATATATATACTTTACCTTGCTGAGGTATCTAAAAATGTCTGTTATATAGAAATAAACTGTCATTATTTTGAGGTGAAGGAATAAATAGGCTGCTTCCTTTATGTTATACTTCCCTTTTAGGTTGTTGTTTTTCTTTTTTGCAAGATTTTAGTCTGCTATATTATGCTAAATTTAAGGAAATCAAAGGAGGGTAAAACACATAACGCTTTCAGTAATCAAGGGGGGGGGGGATCCTGGAAAATTTAATCAATTTAAGGAAAAGCACAAGCACACACAACGTTAAAGAAAGTATATTCCCAAGATGCAAGAGAAGACTCCAAAGGATGCCATGAGAGTATAGGAACATATTTTATTCCAATTTAAAACATTTAAAGGAGAAGGCTATGAAAATCATTTTCATGTTTGAATGAGGTTCAGGCAACAGTGGTTGAAATGAAACATACAAAAGAGAAATATGGCTAATATACTGTAAATCAATTATCGACCATAGGACCCTTTTCATGAGGGCATTGCATGAAAACAGTATCTCACCCTCCCACTCCCTGCCCAACCTTACAAACACATGCAATTAAAATGACATTTAACTTCAAAAACAGCAGTTCGTCATTGATCTTAAATATAGAATAAAATTGTCCTTTTTTCATTAATCACATACTTGAGTGTTTATTTGTTTCAAAAAGTGGACCATGAAATTCACAGGCCCTCTGATTTTTCACAACATTGGCACTTGTTAAGAATCTGGCTTTACAAAGAAAGGGGATTGGCACACTCATTGTACATAATTTACATTTGGTATACTTAAAAAAAAAGAGAAGAGAAAAAAATCAAAGCAAAAATACATTACTTTCAATTTGTACACCACTACACAAAGTTTATTTTAACTCTTTAAAAAAGTCTTAAATGGTCCTAAATACATGTGTTAAGGTGTTTCAACCTTACAAAAAAAATAGATGCAAAGATAGCTTTTTAATATCACTAAATGTCCATCCCTCTAATCAGAATGGATCTGAAGCATAAGCAATAGCCATCAAAAGTGTGCACATACATTCATACATACACTCACTCACACATGCACGCACTCACTCACTCGCACACACACCAGAGTACCAACGAGTGCGCTTGAGCAGACATCTTAGTTTGCATGAATGCAGGCCCATTGCAGTGGTGCAGTTTCAGTGCCCTAAACCAGCAGAGGGAATACACAGTCCAAAGAAGTGAGGAGGAGAAAAGAGAGCAGAGAATGGCTGACATGTAAACACACAGTAGGTAGATTCATTCATCCACTTGCTATAATAACCACCAAAATATTGGCCATTTTAGTACCTTCACTTGGCAAGTCTTTCAATAAATACATTAATACTGAGGCTGACCACCCGAAAAAATGGAAGAGAAGAGAAGAGAAATTAAGTTAAGTTTAGTGTTGATAGATTTTCTGTCAGAACATTTTTGTTTGGCACAATGCTGTGTCCTGGATTGTCTAATAAAAACACTTTCAAAATGTACATTATGCATAATATTTGCAAATGTCGTAAAAATTTGTGGATACTGTCTCTAAGCAGCTCAGTCCAACTTCATATCCTGATCATTAGTAGTGTAGCCATGTTAGGTTTTGAATGTTGGCTGGGAAAACCTAATGTGACAAAGTTTTTAAGTGTAAACCTTCAGACCAGCAGTCGTCCCTTAGATCGTCTGCACAGACAATGAGACCACACTCCTACTGTTAAGGTAGTGAGCCAAAGTTCAGAAATGGAGGATATCCTGAAACCTTAAAACACCATGTTATACCAGTTGTGCAGCAGATAACAGAATTAATTTCCAAACTAGATTACAGTCTGATGCTACACTACTTATCTGCTCATCTAAATACAAAAGCTATCTCTAACCGTTTGCTTAATTATGGCATGCATTGTGGTAAATCGAACAAAGGGTTGGTGTGCAAACATCTCCATATATGTGGGATTACTGCTCCAGAAAAGGCCTTTAAATGTATCTGAAGCATAAATTTGACGCTTAGCCCTTGAGCAAAAAATAAATTTAAAAAAGACTGAAGTCGAATAAGATTACAACGTACTTTCTTTGAGGTTTTGTCTGATCCTAAAATCCTAAAATATCCAGAGAACTCTCTATTTTTCTGGCCGAACATGAAAACACTACAAATGAGAAGATAAGCCAACATGAAGAGCCACACACAGGAAAATATCAGTCAAGACTGCGAGCAGAAAATGTATGAGAGGTTGTTTTTGTGAACCTCACTTCTTGTGATGCGAGCCATTCTTCTCCTCTAAAGACAAAAAGACAGAACAAAAACACCAATAGCCGCCAGACTGGAGGACATACGTCTTGTAGGCTGCATCTGTGGACTACTGCATTCCTCCCTCACTGAGCCTGCAACCATC
This sequence comes from Thalassoma bifasciatum, assembly GCA_008086565.1. Lineage (NCBI taxonomy): Eukaryota > Metazoa > Chordata > Actinopteri > Labriformes > Labridae > Thalassoma > Thalassoma bifasciatum. Next base: position 294,919 of record RPOG01000166.1, read on the forward strand.
ACTTCAACAAGGATGTTAACACACCCGGATTCAAAGCCCCCTTCTCGTCAATGAATTGCACCTTTTTGCTCTATGCTGTCCATAGAGACCTTTCATTTCTACCAAAGCTGCTAGAAGTAGCCCTTGTGATGAAAAAGTTATGAAAAAAACTTACCTGAATAACATCGTGAAGACAAAAATAGCCATCTATTAACTTTCAGCTTAATGGAATATTTAAACAACTATCAGGCAAGAGACACGATATGGGATTGGTACCAATAGCCAACACATATCCTCAAAAATTACAAAAAAAGCAAGCATCCGTGAACAGTAAATATTCAACCACTAAGTTTTTTGTCTGTTTTCATTTTCCTATTTGCATAAAGCACAAACCTGACAAGGAAACTGCACCTTCCATTGTCAAGCATTTCAAAACATAACCGCACAACTAAGTATATGAAGTATCGTTAGAAAGATAGAACACTCGTCCATAAAATAGTTTTGATATTTTACAGCAGTATAAAATCTCCTCCTGTCTCCTCAGTTGGAAAACGATGAGCTGAAACTAGGGAGGAAGTCTCATTTACTGTATCAACAATACGTAGATCTGATTGATAAATTACACATACAAAAAAAAAAGAACTATTTACTCTCTGGCTGTTCATTACAGTTTATCAAATGTTGCCAGATAATATGGCAAAACAAAGTTGATTACAGAGAGAAGCCGTATTCATTATCAAGACCAACTTGTGACTTAAGCTAACTGGCAGTACAAAAGCTTTGCTGCAATTGCAACCAACTATTGCACTGTACTCATCAGGTGTCATCATTCAAACATTGTGCACAGGAAGATTACTCTCACCGTCAAAAGCAAACAAAGAAAATAGATCACAGTACCAATACACATGTGATTCAGATTTAGGCTGACATGAACAAATGTCACACAGAGCAAGCTGTTGAGCCATCGACATCTGAATGATCCAATACAAGAGAAAACTTGCACTTCATTTTGGCAAGACCAGTTTTCAAAGTGAGTTAATATATGAGCCACTTAGGAGATGAACAGGATATTGGCAATGTAGTTGTAAGTACAGAAATAAAGAAGGTGGTTTTGATTTGGCAATGAGATACAAAACAAGAGGGGTGATATACAATATGTAAATGTCTGTAATGTAATGAATATTAACACTTAGAACCAAGGGGCAGTGTAAAAATGTGACTTTCCAGAGCATTTCACCCCTTCAGGTAGTCATCTTGTATTTTAATTAGAGAACAAGAGCATAAAATGTCATAACCAACAAGAGCAGAAAATGTTTAAAGTCTCCAGAGAACAAGTTTTTGTCTCTGTGTAGCCCTCACTTAGTGTGAGTAGCATCAAAAGTGTATTTACATTCAACAGAGCAACCATACTCTGATTTGGGGCAAGATTAACAAAATAATAAAAATAATCAAATACACAATTCAAGACCCAGGAGGGCCAAGTATCTCACTGCATCCCAACACAGCCTGTTAACTTTTTCCTGTCATCATTATTATGAGTTAGCCTTTGTATATGAGCAGAGTCCAGGAGTCCAGGGTCACAGGTCTGGCCTCATGCCCTCATGCTGTAGTGTTTAACATGCATGGGTTAGATAAGAAGAAGAGAAGAGAGCACTTTGTCCATGAAAGATTAGTCTACCCAGAAGAGGCCCTCGAACCACCTCAAACACATAAGCAGTGGTGATAACGTAGTGTACGAAAAGAAAATTTAGATCCATTCCTGAGGCCATTCAGAGACCAAGAGGAACAGACCAAATCCCCAGGAAGGGTTAACATAGAAGGAGTGTGTTCATATCTAAGTGTGTTTAATGGTAGAGGAGCAGATATTCAAATCACAAAAGATATTTGAAAATGAGCAAAGTGATGACTGAGGAGCAGAGTGGACAGCAGGGACACAGCATGGATAGTGTTGGTCTTGTAAAGTATGAAGTGATGCTGGATGCTCTGAGCGCCATGTTTCATGCATGTGTGAGTGAGTGTAGAGGAGGCCTCTGCACTGGGTGTTTAGGACTGCAGGTCTCCTTCTTGCTCACTCTATCACTCTCTCCTTTGCTCTTTTTTTGCTTTTTCCTCACACCAGATTGTATTCTTTGAGGTTGAGCTGCAGGATGGTGTCCTTGACGGCCGCGAAGACAAAGCGGATGTTCTCTGTATCTGTGGCGCATGTGAAATGGGAGTAGATGATCTTGTCACTGTCTGGGTTCAAGTCCACAAACATCTTCAAGATGAACTCGCGACCCGCTTGGGCATCGCGCTGAGGCCCTGGGAGAAGAAGAAGAAAAACAATATTCAGGCCTTAGCAAGGACAGTGTGAGAGTTATTTCACCTTTGTGTCTTTCTTTTGTCACTTTGGTCATGTAATCCTGTTGTTGTGTTTTGCTTTGTGGAAATATGAAAAACCATCTCCTCGAAGATGAGTTTTTTTTGTTCGAAAAGTGAGTGTGATGACAAGGACTAAAGGCTTTTGCACACTGAAACTGTTATTTTCAGATGCATTTTTCATCATGCAAAGATACCTTGCACTTTAAATCCAATGTTTTAATTTTTCTATTAATTGTGTAAATGAAAAATAAAGATAAAAATAAAAAATCACCAAGCAGTGGCAAGTTGTGGGAGAAATCAATGGGCCTATCCACTCCTGAAAAACAAGTCCAAAGCAAGGACAGTGTCACCTGCTGGTGACGGAGCTGTAGAATTATCCTGATTGCTTTCAGGTTTATTTCAGGATGTCACTGGTGAAGTTTGATACACTTCTCGCTTCACTGGCATCACACATCATCATCATCCAATTTTAGCCAGAGATCACAGAAAATGGGTGGATCGATGTGAAAATGTAATGTTGCAATAAGCCTAAGGCGCCCCTGAATAGTCAAAAAAAAGGGAAAGCACCTGGACAAATGCGAAAACTAATTCTGAAAGAAATAATGACAGATGAAAGTTTCAATGTCAGTGTGCAAAGATGGTTGATGTGACACAAGATTGAGTTTTTGTTTTCAACATGCAACAATTTTAGACCAAAAAAAAAGACAAACACAGTGTGCAAAGGCCTTAACAGTTATTGTTAATAGGGTCATAAACCAAACAGGCAAAGATCTGCCATTTTTCATCCCTTTCCAATGTAGTACCGTACTGTAACCAGAGGGTGTCACTGTACAATCATAAATGACAGTAAAAACTTGCAGCTCAAGCTCCCAGCTGTACTGATCATTAAGTCATAGCTCAGTCAGGCACTGCACAACCACTTGACAGTGTGATGATTTTGGCAGATCATGTTGTGGTTTCAATTTGTGATGAAGTAGCAAAAATAATGATGAATCACCATCAAACTCTGGGAAATAATCCACCAGGTGAGAATACATAATCTTCTCCTCCAGCAGGTCCTTCTTGTTGAGGAAGAGGATGACAGAGGAGTTTTGGAACCAAGGATATGTGATGATGGTCCTGAACAGAGCTTTACTCTCCTCCATACGATTCTATAAAATCAACAAAAAAGAAACAATCAGAACAAATAAAACCAGGTGTTTTTAACTGTATAGTCAGGGACTCACAGGCTTAAAAGCTAAAAAAAAATGGGTTGAACCTGAAATGTTCTGTATGTGTTTTTTTCTGCTTACTTGGACACTGAGCTCAAATAACTGAAGGTTCTGCTCTGCTGGAAACATTGCGACAAATGTGAATGTTTAAATGTTTACGACCTTTATTTTCTGACACAATGTGGGAAAAAAAAATGAAATTTTCTTTAAACCCTCAGTGGGTTGGGTAGGCTGTCAATAGATGCATTTCAGACATACAAGAACACATTTGGATGCATCATCCACTGAAAAAATGTTTTTTTCTCAGTGATTCAGGATCAAATTTATTGAAAAAAATTAAGCGTTTTCTCACTTTTTTTCCAGTAATCCTACACAAAAATATATCAAAGATCATTGGTTTTGTGACTATTTAACTATTAGTTGAGGATTAACAGGCTCAGAAGCTCAATAGAATTTTAGGCTAATCTCAAAAATTCCAAAACTGGATATTTAACGTGATTGTTTATGTTTTCATTATTAAACACCATGGCTAAAGCTTCTTTACTACTTACCCGAGATCAATCCAGTCAAAGCAACCATTTTTTTAAGTCCTCGTAGACCCAATATTTGACTTAACTCGACATGAACAGCACCAATTTTAGCGAGGGAGACAGAGTGATTAATGATGTCAGCTTAAATAGTGGGTTTAAACTTGGATGAAAACTTGGATCTTGGAAATTTGCACCATTTCTGCAAAAGCAGGGAGATAGTTTCTCTCATACATCTGTACAAGTTACCAAGCCAATAGCATCAGAACTATTGAGTTAAATGAGAAAATATCAAGTGACATTATTTATTAATAACCTCGAGCATTTTATGCCTCAAAGTGATCACATCAGAGAAGTTTGAAAGATGATGGTGGTGTTACATAAAGGTAACATTCACTAACTGCAGTATTCTTTATGCTTTGGTCTTTAGTCACAACAGTAGTGTTTTTTTCCACCAAAGCATCTTTCTCATCATCTGGCATGTTAAGTGAACAAAGGTACCTGATGATTCAGATTTATCAATATAAAGAAAACTGACTCGCACACATAAAAGTGGAACAGGTGGATTTAGAGACCAACTCGTGTAGAATGTCAAGCAAGACCTGCTGTCAAACATCTCTTCTTCCTCTTTCTGATCACAACTCTCCACCAGCATCACTCCCATAGTTTATTCTTGGAAAGTCATAATATGATCCTTGCCAGATAGCAGCGACGAAATCAAAGAGGTTTGAAAACAATGCGGTCAGGATCTGGTCTGAAGGGTCAAAGTCTTAGTCTGGAGCTTGTCAGCACACCGGGATTACATCTGCAGACTGTGATGGCTGAATGCTGCCCAATCTCTGTTCAGCTGTCAACCATTTAAAAACAGAGCTGGGTAAGAGCATCGAGATTGTCTGTTGTCGCCTGAGACTATGTACACATTACTGGCAGGAAAAAATAGATAAACAGCAGCGTATGAGAATTAAACATGTTCCTGTTTTTGTGTGTTTAATTAGGCCTCACATTTGAGCGGGCCAGTTCAAGATAACATGCAGAATACTGTATGTATGTGTAGTTAAGAAACTGCTGGACAAACATTGACTCTAGTTAAGTATATCTGCTATACATCGCTGGAGCTTCACGGTCAATAGCAAGCTAAGCTGGCAGCTGGGCCTGGTTTGTGAACTGGTGGTCATATGACAAGGTCAGAGAAAGGGTTTGTTGTCAGGAGGGAGCAGAGGGCATGCAGTGAGTGATCACATTAGTTTTATTGGCCATAATTCTCTTTAAACAAAGCAGAGTCAGAGCCAAGGATGTTTTAAAAGGGAAACATGATCCGTCTGGTAAAAGTAAAAAAAGATATTTTTAAGCTTGTTGTGAAAGATGCATCCCTGTATGAATGTTGCTGATCAAATACTTTCATCAATGACATCTAAGGGTGCATATCAGAAAAGAAGGATTGTCCTCTGGAAGGTCAGCAGTGAAACTTTAAATATTAACCAGAGCTATAACATGTTAACCTAAATAAAACAATGGTATTTTTATTTCAATAATTATTGAACACAGCTCAAAAAAGATTATATATATGTAAATCCTTATTTTAATTAGAATACTTCATACAGAGTAAATGTTGTGCATCTCTTAGCCTAGTTCAGAACTTGCAACCACAATCATAGGGGAGACTGCTGACTTGACAATTTTCCAGAAGACAATCCCACACTAGGAGGGTAAACCACAGAAGGTCACTGATGAAAAGGCAAGCTGTTCAAAGAGTGCTGTATCCAAGCATATCAACGGAATATTAACTGGAAAGGAGAAGTATAGCAGAATAATGTGCACAAGTAACAGGGATGAAAAGCCTGCAGAGGATTGTCAAGACGCCTGAACATCTATCGGAAACAGACTACAACTGTGGTATTCCCAATATCAAGCCACTCCTGAACCAGAGACGTCAGGACTGTTTTACTTAGGCTTACTTTTCTGGAATACCAGAAAAATGTAATATACCACCAGATAAAACCTGGTATACCACTTTCCTCAGTGGTATACCACTTGTCTAAGACTAGTATATTAAGTTTTCTGACTGGCTTTTTTGAATACAAACACAACGTAAATACATAGACAGATAGATAAACATAAAAGTATATAATGCACATGCAACATTGAATGTTCTAATAGTTTGAGAAACAGGATGTCTGATTTTCATGAGCAATGAGCCAAAATCATCAAAGTCAAACAAAAAAAGAAATGCAATATTCAATTTAAGATCTGATGAATACAAAATCATTATCATTTGAAGTATTCTAAAGTTAAGTTAAAAAAATGGACTCTCTAACTGGTGTATTATTCACTGGTTCCAAAATGTAAGTATATCCCATTAAAGCCTGTCATTAAAATTCTGCCATCAGAAACCTACAATAAAATCAACACCTCATTTCTCACTCGTTGTACAAAGCCCACAACAAGTGTCTCTTAGCCTGTGTTAACTGGAGTGAGATGGTCTGCTCTTCGAAGGATCTCATGTTTCTGTCACTAGCTGCATCCACCCTTACCCTTGCGTCACATAGAGCCGCCTCAGGGTAAGAACGCAACTTTGTATAATCACCTTAGATAGTTGTTATTGTGCAACTGCCGGCATACAGTTCTTCATCCCCACATCTAGCAAACAAGGACCAACCTTAACTTCAATAAGCAGCTGTGTTTGTACCCAATTGAGCAATTCAAACTCCGTATCTGTTTCCCCTTAAGCCATTTTGATCACTATCAGTTCTTCAACAAATATATTTTTGTCTGATCAGCTTAATTTTCCTCCATGTTCTTCAGTTTGGCCACAACTTTGTCTTTTTGCCCTTTTGAGCTGAGTGGGAGGCAGTATTTTGGTGCAGCATGTTAATGTAAACTTTCATACATAGAAGAAGTGCCTGCTGCTGCTGCTGCTGCTGCTGGGAGTGTTATTAATGAAGGTGAAAATGATCCTCGATGTTACAGCCGCAGGATGGAATGATAAGGAAAGTTATTTACTGAGAAAAACGCGAAATACACACATGAATGATCTGTTACTGATGAAATATGATGAGTGGTGCAGCTTAAATCTTAAATATGTCCTTGCAAATTACTTTCAATCATTTGGAACAGTTGTCTCAGTGTGAATAACAGAGATCATTATACTCAGTAGTCCAGAAATCACATCTTTTCCTCACGTCTCCATCTCACCTCGTTGTCTGACTCCACCAGGACTTGGTCGTACTCGCTGAGCGCCACTAGAAACATAATGGATGTGACATTCTCAAAGCAGTGGATCCACTTCCTCCTTTCTGACCTCTGACCCCCCACGTCCACCATTCTGATTGGAGAATCAGATTTAGATTTAGGGCCACCAAATAGAGAGCAGAAGAAAGAACAGAGGATTAGACACTGCTGCAAATCTGTCACTCTGAGATTGTTTATCTTCACTGTTCAGCCTAAAAAATTGTAGACAAGAATCTATTTTAATCACATTTTAACTTTTCATAAATATCATGAGCGACTACAACAATTTACTTAAACCACATACAATCAGAAAAGATATGTCTAAAATCAAACAAGCTAACTGAGATACAAGCATTGCTCTAATTCTAAATGATTTTTACTTTACAAACAGAGGAGACCCTGATAGACAATTACAAACATGCTGAGAGTCCCTTCAAGATAAGAATATGATTATATTCAAAAAGTGGATCCAAGTAGCACTAATTCAAAATAACATATGAATATCAATGTGGAGTTTATCACCCAGAGTATTAATAAAAGAAATGCGACTCAAGAATGTGCAGAGCAATTTTCCAGATAGATGCGAGAAAAGAGGGAGAAAATATCCCAACAGTAAACTAAGACAAAAGCCCCCAAAGGTTGTACACGTGAGCAAAAAACCCCCCCCATCCTTCTCTGAAAAGTACACACACAAGAGCTCATGCAGGAGGTGTTTATAAAAGCAGCTTTAGAGGTGCTTGTGTGAGGAAAATGAGAGGTGCAACAGAGAAAGGGAGAGGATGGAGAAAATCAGATTAATAAAAAAGACAATCAAAGAATTTGGAGGCTGCATAAAAAATGATGCAGGACGCATAAGAAAATTAAGAGATAACACATGAGCTTTTGAACCTTGGTAAAGATTACTTGTGGTATGGGTCATAAAAATTGCCTCCTCTTCTAAAGCAGGTGGAACACAGCGAGAAATACATTTCTCAAACACTCTTTCAGTCGCATCATTCATTTTTTATAATTCTGATTTATGTGCACATTTTGACATGGCAGAGCAGTATAAGTCAGCCCTTTTCAAGACAGTACTGTGGCTTCACTTTTAGCATCAGGAGGAGATGAGGAATGTTGACCACAGTTGATGGGCTGAGTTATCTCCACAGGTTAAGTTCTTCAAACAAGACGGCAGCAAAGGAAGTTGACTGAAAACTTTCTTCTTCTTAATCAGGTGTTCCCACACTTAACTAGTACAATTTAAGATATCTAATTTAGCAGATAATTAGAAAATTTGACCGCCTATGGGCACATAATTTCTAAATTGATCTGTTATCACTAATACAGTTGACAACCTGACTGAGTCACTTTTGTGGTCTCATAGCAACAAAGAAATGTGAATAACAGGTCAAGTGTTTTCTGTATGCAAGGATTTAAACACAAAATTTAACTCATATTTTTGTATTATTCCAATTGTGAATGGAATATGCAGTTGTGAATACTTTTTATTTTAAAAGACACTTCAAAAAGTCAGTGTATGTCCCACAATATAACTGATACATTCTGATTCAAAGCGAGGCCGTGAACTCTTGGGTACACAGCCACAAAGGTGAGTTCAAAGAGCAGATCCAGTTGATTTAGGGACACCACTGAGATAAGGAGAGTCTCGCCTAAAAACACAACTCCACATCAGACAACCACCTTATTTTCTCATCTCGAGCACGGGAAGAGTGACCTACTTTGTAGGATATGCTGAATAAACTTGGATAATTTACATTTTCCAATAACTTCAAAGCCAATTAAAAGAGAAGGAACCAAGCAAAATGGAGATGTTCATATATGACAGGATTCTTTTTTGGAGCTACAACAGCGATCCCATATGGGGTCATTGCTATACTTTTAGGCTACAGAACTTCTTACACTTCATTGAGGGTCCTCCATCTCTAATCACTGGCGCATGACAAAGCATCGACGTAAACCACTGAATAATGAACCCTCAATAATCCTTCCAATAAAACCTGACACCTCTCGATTATCAACAATTCATGTTTGTCTTTTTGGTCTCCGAACAGAACTGATGTCATTGAGAGCATGCAGTGATTCACCGCCAGCAGCACAACCAAACAGAGAAAGGCCTATCAGGAAGCTGCAGCAGGGCTGCTGGGAACCTCTTCAGCACAACCTCATTGCAAGCAGAGTTATTTCTAGCTCTGCCAAGCGTAGGAGGGGGCTGACATGATGGCATCCTATCGATTTGCGCTCTTCTGTAATCGCTCTTGTTTCCTGGATCCATCTCTGGCTCCTCATCTCCTGTTTTTTGTTGTTGTTCTTTTGCATGAGGAGGAGGAAGGGAAGCTGCTCGACGTATTGGTGGCGGGTTCCAAGACTGTCCCTCTGCCAAGACCAGTCTCCAGGAATAATAAACAAGTAGGCTCCATTACATAAAAGCTCTGCCTTTAAGAGTCAGTTTCCACTGCATTCAAAACTTTTTAAAATACAGCTACGGCTCCAAATATAAGGCGTGATTTTTATTGTTTCCGTTTGGAGACTTGTTAAGAAGAGTTACATTCAAAGGCCAGAAAAACAGGCCAAAGGCACAAGAAGGGGCAGAAACAATGAGGTGTCAGATGAAGAGCTATGAGACGTTCCTCTCATTAGCAGGACAACAAGCTTCTGTTACTTTGTCCTGGAGAATTACTTTTTCATTGCACGGCTTAGCTTCATATCACAGCTCTTAAGAGCACAGTGAAGAAGCTCTTTTCTTGACTGGCTTCATTTTGAAAAACATGAGTTTGTTTGGTTGCAGTGAGAACACACTCACTCTTTGGTTTTCAGTGTTTGCTGTTGAATTAAACTGCACTTGCTGTTTCCATAGTAACAGTGTGTGTCCCCAAATCAACCAGGGTTGAAATCTTAAAGATCTTAACTTTAAACGGATACTAAATTACGAAACACCCGCAGATTTTTATTATTCAAATAATCTAAAAATGCCATTCATATGAATTGTGCTTTTCAGCTGTGGAAGTATCTTTCCTAACGTGTCACATAGATGGAGATAACAGAGAGGACAAGAACATACTCAGACAATGTGGGGACATGAAAGATGTTGGGCATGACAATATGAGATGTTTCATCTGAGACTTAAAGGGACTGTGAAGACTTTCTGGAATAGCTAGCGTTGGCGCAAGCGGTATAGACTCCGTTTTCAATGAGCCCTTTCTCCTCATTGTTGTGACGACATGAATCTAACCCCGCTCCGACCAGGTATGTTTGTTTTGGGTTATCTTGAAAAATGAATGGAGAGCAGATCTTTTTTTAACACTACTTTTCTTTGTTCAAGACAATTTTTCAACAGATACAAGGCCACAAGGTAATATTTATCAACAGTTACGTAGTGGCACTGCTTAAAACGTGACAAGCAAACTTTGTGATTTCAGTTTGTATTGTGGTTTAGTAGATGGCTACATTTAGGGCTAATCACAGCCTGGCACTCTGAGACGTGCCTGTAACGACAAACAAAACCTCATCCTTCATATTGTAAAGCCTTTTAAGCTTGGAGAGACCACTGCAGTAAAACTGCTGCATGTAGGTTGGAATATACAATATCCCAAACAGCTTAACTTGTGTTTTAGCCTTTTGTCTGTGTTTTAGCCTTAAGCCTCTATCACTCTCCTGTGGCTTTCTCCTACTCCTTTAGCACTGTTAATCTCATTTTTAGTTGTGGATCACAATCAGGAATAAAACTAAAGAGGAGACTTTTTCAAGATCACTCTGAAAGTCCTCACAGTCCCTTTAATATAGCTGTTTAGATTTTTAGAGTGAAAAAAGAGCACTGAGGAGGTCATTAAAATCGAGTTAGTAAAAGCCACGTGGTTCTTCTTCTACCTGAATATGATGCTTTGCAAGTCGAAAGGGTACTCTATTATCCCAGTGGTTGGGATTCGAACCCTAAGCACATCCTGTTGGGTTGGCAGATAGGACGATTCAGCAATACGATCCAGATCACTTAGATAGCTAGAAACAAGAAGAATGACAAAGGACAGAGAGAGGGAGGAAAGAGAAAGTAAAGCATAACAGCAGATACAGCACACACCCCCAAAAGCAAGTGGATCAGTCCAGATGTGACCACAGGAAGCCATTCCCAAGAGTTATGAGGGTTTTCCTCTCTTAGAAAGTTTGCTTCATCCTTGATGATAGCTCCCAAAGACACAACACTTCTTGTCAAGCGCTGAGTGTAACATTAAGTTGAAGTAGGAACTCTCAAACTTGTCACCAAAAAGACATTCAGCTCTAACTTTAAGAGCCTGTCAAAATGAGGTTCTTTTCATGACAGAAGTACTGGGGCCAATTCTCATCAGTCTTTGAGAGTGTACCATCTTGGAGGTGTGAAAGTGGTTGACCCTGCTGTGCAGAACAGAGGAGATGCAGATAGCGGCATCGACGGTTTCTAACTGGTTGACCAACTGTTATGCAGCGAGCCAACCAGTGACATCAGCAGGAGCACTGACACCAGTACCTGAAGATAATATTCTCCAGGTCAAAAGGGTACTCAATGATGCCGGTGGTGGGCACTCGGACCCGCAGCACATCCTGCTGAGTGGGCACGTACCCAGCCGTTGATATTCGTTCTAAATCGCTAAGGTAACTGTGGAGGGGGAGGGGACATGTGATATGAAGGCAAACCACCAAACTCAAAGAGACATCTAGTTTAAATATGTTTACATGAGAGACAAACTTAAAAGGTTCACATTTACAGCATAATCAGTTATGATGTGTTTTCAATAAACCCAGTAACAGAGACTTTTTCAGTTCTATCATGCCTTCCTAATCCAGTTTTTATTTATACCAAATGAAAAGATTTGGGTTTTTATCTGATTCTTAACACCATGAATGACTAATACTTAATTTTTCTGGTACCAACCCTGACTAAATTCATCCCTTGTCACTTATCCTAGGGGTGATAGTGTTACTGTATTTCTTTTCCCCATTTACTGACAAAGTAAATAATCAGTCCCTGTTGTGGAAAAATATTTCATAGACGTACTATTTGGTCGAGTCAGAGAGCTGATATTCTCTCCTGCGATCGTAGGCCTCCTGGATGCCAGGGTCAGTCCACAGCATCTTTATCGCACCGATGTACGGCTGATCGAATGATGAAATCTTCTCCACATCCACCTCACGTACCACCAGGGCGTTATTCTGGGAGAACGAAACCACAAAGCACAAGAGCAAACTTCTAACAAAAACATGTCAATCAGGTTCCTGAGGAAGCAGAATGGGATCTGTAAATAAAATATACGTGTGCTAGAGGGAGATGGTTTGATTCTCAGGGACTCATTTCAAGTCTTCAGGAAAATCATGTTTCTAAATATGAGTCATTACTTTGCTGTGACAGAAGTGAAAGTTCGATCTTGTAGTACTGTCAATTTTACTTCACATCTTCATGCAAGTTTGGGTTTGAGATCATTTTGGATGAGATCTAAAAGACACAAGTGTTAAACTGAGCAATCAAGCACATTCATGCACAATAAGACTGTACCCCCACTTCTTTCTATGCCCACACCTCCTCATTTGTTTTATTTTCAGACTCGTAGAGCTGTGTCCAAACAAATGCTTTGTCAACTGGCAGCCTGTGAGTTTTTACACAAATCTCTCAGGATCCAAAAAAGACATTACACAACTGTTACATTTGCATTGGCAGTCCCAAAACCTGTGACTCAAAACAGACACAGGTTCCCATCATGTACATGTCAGATATCCAGGCACTGATCCCCAAACTGTCCCCCAAAGCTCACCCATCAGTACAGGTAAATATGTGGGACGTGCATAAGCAGGCTCACCTTGTTCTGTTCGTATTTGTACGGGATCTTGAGGGTCTCAGTTGCACGGATCATGGCCTGCATTGAGGTGAAGATGTTTTGGTAGACCAGTTTGGTGAAGCCCTTCTTATCCTCATCTGTGTAGCCTGAGCCGTGGATTATTCTCATCTGCTTGATGAAGGTGCTCTTGCCACTCTCTCCAGTACCTAAAAACAGGAGGGAACAGGAATTTATACAGTTGAAACAGAGTTATTGTAGTATGAACGAGCAAATCAGCTTCCTCCTGACCATTGGCATAACCCAGGGACAAAATGTAAATCACAAAACATAAAAAGATAAACAGCACTTTATCTACCCTTGTATGAACAATCAATTAAAAACACAATCCAGGTGATGAAGTGTGAGTGGCTCTGGAAAATGGCTCAATGAAAAAGAACCTTTGTGTACTGAGGCATTTTCAGAGTTGAAAAATTGCAAGTTGTGCTGTGGTCATAAACAGGCATGCACCAGGCTGACCTCATCTGTCCACCTACACCCTGGCACTGCTACACATGGTGCTGAAGGAATGAGCACCATCATGCCCGCAGGCCATAGTCAGGACCTCAATGCCAACTTAATCTCTGTTTTTTCAACAGTGCAGGCTGCACAACTGTATTGGAAACATGTACATGAAACAGCAAACTCTTAAGTCACCCAAAGAACCTCCCATTTTGACATGGCATGTGATTCTGCCTCACTAAAAAATGTTACAACTAGGGCTGGGTATCAATTAAAAATTTTAGATAATTGTACCAATATATATATTTTAACTTTGATACCAGTTCTTTAACTAAACTTTTTTCTGTACCAATTTCATGATATCAATTTTAACATAAAGAAAATTACATTATGCATAACAGTACAAATCTTGAGTCAGCATAAACTGAATACAGCTTAAATGCATTTATAACCATAAATGAACTTGTCATGGATTTCTTGTGTTTCTCAATGTCAAAATAAAATCCCTCTTCCTTTATCTTGGGCTTGGGACTAGCAAAAGTTACCCAAAAGAGACAAGCAACAGTGCATTATTTGCATGCAAACGTCTTCTCTGGCTGCCGCTGGGAGAGCCTGCTTCGTACGACGAGTACTCGTCCGTCTATGGGTGTTTTGGATAGGCGAGAACCAGAGGGTTCAGGAGATAAATACATGCTTTCATGTCAGTCTCCAAACTCAAGAAAAGTCCCTACATTTGTCACAAGTCACTTTTTTGGAAAAGAAAAAGTTGCAGAGTTTGAAACACCGTTCTGCACACTGAAATCCCATGCAATGTTACGGCCAATCACTGATGGCATTATGAGATCTTAATCATGTGTTTAAGCCTTTGGGAACCAAACCTCAGCACCGAAAACAAGGTATATTTTGCTACTGCAGATGCATTTCGATCTGTGGCATGAAATAACCTAAGTTTGGTAAGAAGCCCTCGTTACAGCTGTTGAAACTAACAGCTAAAATTCACCTGTTTAGCTCCGCTCTGCTACGTCACGGCACTGAGTTGGTTGGTTTCTGTTCTAGTAAATGTGTCAGCTCACACTGGGTTCATTACGCTGCGGTCTGGCTGCGTGCCTGGTTCAGCAGGTCACAAGTGATATGCAGCAATCCTACTTCTGCCAGATGCCAGAGCTGAAACGCATCAATTTACTATGGGAGATCAGGTGGGACAGGAAGTAGTGCCTCAAAACCATCCAACCAGACTTTCAAAATAAAACAAACCTTTTCAAAATTCCATAGTATTTATCTTGACTGTGTCAATAAACAGAAATAATGAGTGTCATGAACTTGGCATAAAAAGTAAAGCAATTTGTGATTAGTAGATTATTTCTTTGTTGTGCCAACACTTCTTGGCAATAAATCTTATACCGTTGGAAAGTCAGTTTATTTTCTTTTTAGGTGGTGCGACAATCACAAGGAAAGCTCATTTGAGGGATGAGAAGCAAAGTTGAATCAGTGGGTTGCGCCCTTTAATAATTTGCCAAATCTTCTCCGTGAGTGTCAGACAGTTCATTCTGCTGTTGACAATGACAACAAAAACTGCCTTACTTTCTGTGCCAAGTTTATATTATCTCCTTAGTAAACTTGGGATTCTAACCTCCAGATGCAATTTTAGATAACAAAATGTTGCAATATTTTATCCTAAAGGTTGTTTGTTAAGTACATTTGGGTGTCTGCTTGTATCAAAGGTGCTTCATACCACACAGGAAGTTTGATTGACTGTCGAGAAAAGTTGCATAATTCTGCAAGTGACTAACAGTGAAGATCTATAATAAATGAAGACAAAAGTTTCTCAGTGGGAATGTGGTCGACAGATGTCCCTTGTCATCTTGGTTTTAGTATGTGGAGATTCGTAATGTGACTCTGGAATGTAATCATTGTTTTGGACATGGTTTCTACACTGACAGTTTGGGCAAGAAGAGTTACCACATGAGGGCTGCACGGCTTTCCTGAGCTCAACAAAGAGCCGAGTAAACCGAGTTCATTCTTCCATTTTTGTATCAGCGACCATGCATATACACGAATGCATAAACACACAGAGGCCTTGTTATGGGAAGTGAACTTACTCACACATATGCAGAGAAAGAATACACAGATGCAGAACTTAACATCTCCATGAGTGCCCTCAAAGCAGACTCCATATCTTGAAATATTTTAGGAGACATAATCCATGCTATCTTGGGAGACTTAAGGATCAGTCTTTTTTAATGCACACACAAAATATTGTTTCAGTATTTTCATTGTGATATGCACTTGTCCAACATTTATATTGCAAGGTAATGTGAAAAAAAGATCTGAACAAACATATTTGAGCCTTTCACATAAGTTTCTGTAACTTATCTATTTCAAATCCCAATACCCATAGATCTAAATGAGTATCCACTTATATATTTTACCACATTACACAGTTTTACACAGTTGAAGCACCTTCTCAGCGCTCTGTCGTCTCACTTGCTGGGATTAGGGTTGGGCAGAGTCATGTGCAGTGAGTGGTTGAGCAGCGAATGTGATCGGAGCATAGCAAGGGTTTGTACAATCTAACAGTTTGCTTATAGTTAATATCACATAAGGTTCTATACTTAGCACATTCAGGATCAAAGGCAGCAGCTTCCAGATCTGTGTGCTCAGCTTTGTCTTCAGTCAGAACGGGCTCTTCCTTTGTTTTTGAGGTCTAAGTCTTAAATTTTCTGATCCCCATTTTATTTGTTTATGTCACCTCCTCCTTCCCACACTGTATGGTTTCATGAGCTGCCATTAAACTTGAAACAGCCATAGTTAGAACCTGTTGCTCGGAGTTTGCTAAGCTTCCTGAAGAAATCGCCTTTTTTCACTTCCAATCTTGACAAAATGCATTGTACTTTTTCCACAAATGTCTCTTAACCGTAGACTGTATATAGACTGGACAGCATGGCTCTGCCTTTTACTGTTGAACTGTTTCGAAGCCACAAGGGCCCTGTCACTGGAGCTGTTGTTGTGCTGACAGAGTCTGCGCAGTACAAAATTCGGGTGGAACAAAAAAGCAATGAATGTATTTTTTTTGTTTCGAAAGTCTAAAATCTCTCTTTATAACCTTGATAAAAGCTACACATGAATGGCAGCTGTCAATCATCGTTGAAATCAGGAGATAACCCAGGGATATTAACCTGATTAAGACTCTTCAAACCCATGTCGAGTTCATAGAGGCAGAGGGACACAGAGGCAATTAGATGAGAATCTGTTATCATCAATTCTGTGAGAGTCAGGGAGGATTCAGCTTAACAGAGTGAAGCAGTAAACTTTAAAAAATATTTCAATATTTATAGATATCTCAGAAAAACAAAAACATCTCAATATCATTTCTTTCCAATATCAAGCAGGCCTAGTCTGTTAAGATTTGTATGTTGTGTTCATCAATCAGAGAAGCATTCAGAAGACACAGGTAGTGCTTGGACCCAAACGCAACTCTTTGTCTCTAGAGTTATCCTCCTCTCTTCCACCTTCAATCCACCCCCTGTTTTCCCCTTTTACAACACTGCTCCAGCTCCACACCACTCATCTCTTCATCTCACTTCTCCCAACATTCAAGTCTGAGTCACTGCAGTATCAGCTGCACGTCCTCTTTGGTCTAAACCTTTTACTCCTGTCTCTGTTCCTCTGATCTCAGAGGCTGCTGCTGCTGTAACTGAGTGTTTTTCCATTATGAATTCATGTATAGAAAACTTGTTTATATTGCTTTAATTTTTGAAACTGGGTTTATTATGCCAGAAAGCTCCTGCCTTTGTGACAATAAAAGGTATGATAGAGAAGGTTGGGGACGAATTTCTACATGTTTTTGGCTGAGTTCTGTACGAGTAGCTTAAGTGGTCGGTTAGAAAGAGGAATGTGCTTGATTTGTGATATACAGCTGGTATTCCCAAGGCAGAGCTGAGAAGTCTTTCCAAGGATGATGAGAGTCAAATTTGACTGCTGCTGACTGAGTGTACAGTGAGGGAGTTGCCCTGAGCACTGCTCCCCCTCTAACCAGACAGGATCTTTCACAGTGGAAAGCAGGTCAGGCAACATCGGAGTTTCCCCCTCAGACAGAGTGTGTCTTTGAGAGAGGGACATAAATAGCAATTGTCAAGACAAAGTACTGGAGAGCTCACTTTCTCATTGACTACAGAGCTGAACAGAACGGAGGAGTGAGACCTCTTTCCTTGTCTTCAGTCTGAGTTGCAGAGCAGAAATAGGCAAGTTGAAAGAGATGAGAACACAAATAGTGTGAGTTGAATTTGTTAATGGTGTCCATGTCTGTTCATGTGTATTTCAATTCTCCATATGCACACAAGCAGAGTAGTGTTGCACGTCTCTCAGCATGATCAGCTTAATTCAACAGATCCCATTGTTCTCCTGCTGAACTGGAAAACCCAGAAGACGCGTTTCTCATGGACGAGCCGCTGTACATTTGCTGGAGCTACTCCTGAGGGGTAATGCTAGTTCCCATGGCAACGCCTGTACTGGACTCATAAATACATGGCAGAAAACACACCAGCTGATCGGCTGCTCTAGTCCTCTACAGAGCCTGAGTTTAACATGCGACTTCAGTGAGCATTTTTTAATCCCATAATGTCCTCAGCCAGTCCTGGACTCTCAAGACTGTGGGAATCTCAGAGTTATGAAAGCAAATAAGGGACGTACACGAGGGGATCTCATCAGTTTTTCCCCCCAGAATATCGAGAACTTTCTATCAGAATCAGTACGCCCTTGAGAAGGAATCATCTATAGGGTGAAAAAAAAAGAGTTCTCTGACTGAATAAATGAAAATATTTCACTGCTACAAGTTCAGGTTTTATATTCATACTGCAGTTTTAATACATAAAGTCTGATTCAAACAAGCAAAGTCCATGTTAAATGGGCTAAACATGATTTAAGGACTAATATATATATCATATATATATAGTCTGATATATTTCAAGTTTTTAAGACATAGTCTAAACAAGGCACAGGTAAAGCAAAATCACTCAAAGTGTTTGGATTAAGATTTAATGCTAAGCAAAAGCAGCATCCTAGGTTTGGATGACTGAAGACTGATGGTACCAGCTCTGCTAATGCTAGCTACACATGGTAAACTACTTCTACGTGGTTTGCTCTGTTACTTCATGTTAGGCCTTGATTTGACAAGTATGACTGGTTTCTGTGCGTTTCCTTCTTTTGGATGTTAATGTCCAGAAAAGTTGATCCATTCATACCATTCAAAACTGATAACGCATACGCCCACCTCAGAACAGATGCCCATCACCACAAAGGTTGGGCATTGACTAACATCCTGATTCCCCGACGCTTAAAAATTTTAGAAATTTGATTCCAAGTTTCAATGCCTAGTCCGCCAACCGGAAGAAATAACCCTTTACTATCAACTAAGAAGAACCCTATGAACACCAATAAAGTTGCATGGAGTGTCTGTGTGTGTGTGCATTACAAACATGGACACTGTGTGGCAGTGCTCTGAAGTTTAGCTGAACTTAAGTGGAGGCTACCGTCTTTGTTGTAAAACTGAATCTAAATTTTGCTCACTGAAATTGAATTTTACAGTTTTGGTCTTAAGGAATAAAAGAGTTAAATTTTCACCTAAAAAAATACAATTTCAAAACAAATACATTTGATTTAAAAACACTAAATATGATTTCAGATCATGCTTTTCCAATTCAATACATTAATTCAAATTCATTTTCTAATGGCTCAAATCTCAACTAATAAAATGTTCAGACGTTTCCTCCATTATGAACTGTGGTTAGCGCACACATTTAAAACCATGCAAACTTTTTTTTAATGTTGCCTTTTAAAAGAATCTGGGTCAAGAATCACTAGGAACCGTAGTCAAAAAGAGGAATCTGAGTCAGAACCATAATTGTTCAGATTCAAACTTTGTCCCCACCCTAATCGCCACAGTTACTAAGTCCTGTACTAAAGTCTTGTAACACAAAAAACCAGTGTCAAACACGAACAGAATTGAACATACATTAAAAGCAAATCATTCTTCTTCAAAAACAGATGACCAATTTGGGCACTACAACCGAAGTTTTTTCATTTCAAGAAATACAAAGAGTTTAACTTTCAATCAGTTTTTAGTGGCACAAATCTCAGCCCATGCTCTCCTTTTCAATCAAATAAACTTGCAGCTGATGTTGTGATTACAACTTAACAAAAGTAATAGTAGTCAAAAGCCATGTCAGACAAAATCCACAGATTTTTTCATACAAGAAACGGAACAACAGGAATTTTTACACCAACATAGTGCTGAAACCCACTCAGACTCAGAGACATTTAGTAATTTATAAATCTCCACGGAGATAAACCACAGAGCCATGACCATTTAACCGGAGTGGTACCATGTCACTATGCCCTCATCATGAACACACTGGAGTATCAGTCATTCTGTTTCCATAAACATTAACTCACAAACTACAGGGACAATAGTTCATCAGATCCATTTCACAGCATCAGGCCAGCTGAAGGACAGACAGACATTTCTGCTCTGGGTTACATGAATAGTAATATGAGTTCTGCTCTTTTAAAACAGAAAAAAAATTAAAAGTGTGACAAGACTAAGAGGAGAAAGGTGTTCAGTGTCACAGAGAGGAGAGAGGCGCTCTGAGTAAATGATTCCTTAAAACTTCCCCAGGCATATCAAACAGGAAGCTGTGTCTACTGAAACTCAGTGACTGTTCAGCGGATTTTTTCATACCCAGGAAACTCTGAGGAAAATATTCAAGACACTTTCACACAGATTCACACTGAATAAAGAAACTTTTGGCAAGTAGATCTCTCCTTACGAACAACTTATTTTGGATCAAGAAGTCTCCAAGTTTATTGTCAAAGGCCTTGAGAGACGGAACACTTTCTACTGAAATGAGCGTTCAGAATAAGACATCGAACAGTGCACCTGTAATGAATTCAGGAGATCAATGAACACAGGTTTAGAAAATCAAAAAGTTCAAACATTGTACTTGGTCTTAACTTACTTTTTCTAAATTGTGACAAGCCTTTCAGAATAACTGAGAATCAAGCATGAAAATAATAACAGGGTCTGGAAGAGTGGTGCAATTGAGAATGAAACCAGTGTGTGAGCCAGTAACTTGAAGAGAGGAATAACTCAAACAAAGAAATTGATGCCAAATTAAACAAAAAGTGTCTTAGTAAGGTGTTAAAGCACCACGGGCTTCACAACAAACCGGTTCAAAGATCCTTTGAGTAGATTTGTTCAACTGTCTGGAGATCATTCAAATGTTGTTTCACCAAAAAAGCTCTTTCATTTATATGTTTCTTAAAGGTTTGATCCAATGCACAAATTAAAGACATCACCAGAGAATTAAACAATTAACATTTTCCCTACAATTAACAATGATTTCATTCTCAAATCCTGAAGTATCTGCATTCTTCACATCCCTTGACTCATTCATGTAACTCATCACCAGGATTTATGTATGACTCATTACAATAAGTTGAACCACTGAAATAGTCAGTAGATGCTTGATGAAAACAAAAAGTGTTCTGAGTACTTTGGCCATTTGATGAAACCTTTTGGGACAAAATCTGACAAGAAAACTTTAGAACCTAGTTTAAAGATCAGAAGGTTAGCAGGCTATCTGTTTTGTGTTTCTGCTGTAAGACGTGTAGTGTTGGTGAATTGTCATCGTATCCTACCTGGGTACCGTTCACATTTGAACTGATACTGTACTGAATCCTAGTACTGGTACTTAACAGTGCCAATTTCAGGTACTTTTCTGTGTGTTTATGTGATAATAAAAGTCAATTTATTGAGTAGTAAAATCTCAAAGTATTATAATTTAATATACATATTTCTTTATCAATGTATAAACTTAGATAAGTATAACAAAACAACATTCAACCATTTGTACTACGACATGGCAGTTGTTCCACAAATTTCTTCAACATGAAAACTCCTGACTAAAATTAACTACAAGTTAATAAATTGACAACAAGTACACAGTGCTTTGTCTTAAAAATGCACATATTAAAACACAGCTCTATGTATTTCATGCCCATGTCCGGCACAGTCCTTCACTTCCTCACAGTCATAAGGATGCGTTCAGGTGCTGGAACATGATACTGTTTGACTTTACGTGAATTGATACTTGGCACTAATGATGAAACTCGGCCAGTACCTATAAAAGTACCGCATTTGGTATCCATCCCTAGTCCTACCAGTGCTAATCTACCAACTACAACCTGACCAAGCTTTGGGCTACGTCACTAACTTCAAAGAAGAAAAGCATCTATGTGGTGGGAAAACAGAAAAAAAGGCTGATGAACCTGTTGGAATCAGACAATGATTACACACCTGCCGAACAACCTTCAAATTCTCATCTGTGTCCTCGCGTGAATAGGCAAACTCTTTATCATTTCACTTAAAGGTTGTTCTGAATAAATATCTAGTTTTAAACCTTACAAGTGTATCTGAGTAAACTTTCAGGACCAGCTGTTGATCTCTGTCTAGAAAAAAAAACAAGAGTGACTTCACTGAGTCCAGATTTGATTTTTGAAGTTCCTGGCATGTTTTCCTCTCTATTGGACTTTAATGTCAGTTTAATTGTCCTACATGTTTTTTGTTCCCATTAAAATGCCCCATGTGCTGGAACATTATCATTCCCACAGGACAAAGGGGGTTTTTTGGGTTGCAATCGACTACTTGTGATCTGCTGTCGACCTAACCTCCGTCTCCCAGGTTCAGAATTGGTCTGGGAAAATGACCTGTGCTGATGTGTGGCTGTGTACATATACAAAGAGGCTTTTTGTCTTCTGAGGTAGTCAGACCCTCTTTGGCTGCAGTATGCATACCCTCACATGCTGATAAGAGCTGCAACACAAAGTTATGGCACTTTAACCCCAAAAGACCATCAAGTTTTACATTGCCGTTACGTTTTTTAATGAGTCAGTAACATCCAGTGAGAAGAGCAATGACATGAGAAGAACTGGGCAGCCTTTCACAAGCCCGACTGCCATATAACTGCTAAAACTCAGGGTGTGTCTTCATCAGTTTGCTTAACCAACAGAGCTGCAAGACAAACAGAAGTACGAACACCTACCTGTCCTGCCTTCAGATCACACTATGAAACTCTGGTCTTCATTTACCAGCTACTGAGGCTTTGGACTGCATGAATAGGATAGATCACCAGCCACAAAGAATACCAATGAGGCTTAGACATGATCCATAAATATTTTTAATCAGTCAGTCATAATAAGAGAAAAACAGATATTTCTTTCGCTTTAAGGTTGGAGGACTTTTTCCTCGTGTTCATTTTATTCTCACAGCTTGATTCACCCAGAACCGTGACTATGCCCCAGTGACCACAATTTAGTGGTCATGTGATACTACCACAGAGTCAAGCAAATAACCATAACCACCACAAAGTTTGGGAGCTTCCTTTAAAGTTCACTGCTCAAGTCAACTTATAAAAGTTCATGAGATAAAAAGCAGGGCTTTTTTTGATCCAGCCGAGTCACTGCAGGAGCAACAGAGTGGTAAACAGCTCAGTTTAAAAACAGTTTCTCAAACTGACCAAAACCCACAAAAAGTAACTGTGATGGAGGCAGAAGAGGAGGGCTCGAGGTCGTAAACTGCCAAACCATGAGGATAAACTGTTTATTCTCAACAATGAGACCAAACTGAGGAACACCCTTTGATTCAAATGAGGAGTCAAAACATGTAAAACTTCCAAAATTTATTTGGATTTCAATTAGATAAGACAGCCCAGTAAGTAACAGCAGCCAAAGTAGTGAAGTCTTTCTTTCAGCAACATATGGATTAAAATACAGTCACTTCACCAAAAAAATGGAAGGCCATTGAGGAACATAAACCTTAAGACACAATATACTGCTTAGTGAAGCCCAACGTATGTGACTCTAATAATGAATAGACTTTTTTTTTCATTTTTAACTGTTATGTACTCATCTAAGCTTCCTGGAAGTGAGTAAGAAGAGTCACGTTGGAGTTCCAGGTCTGGCAATTTGAGGTTTCTGGGTAATAAGCTCACATGGGTGATGATTAGCATCATGAACCCTGGCTGAGAGTCAGTCAGTCAGTGCTGTTAGAAGTACAGGTGTGGGAGTGTGGATGCAGAAAAGCATCTGCCAAGAGTATCTTGGGTTGTTGCAGCACCACAGAGCAGCCCTATAACAGCCAACTATGACACAATCTCTCGTGTCATTTGGGTCATTTCGTCCCGTTTGTTTGTGTGTGTGTGTGTGTGTGTGTGTGTGTGTGTGTGTGTGTGTGTGTGTGTGGGTGGAATGTTAGCCTTTACAGAGTGTAGTCTTTATTTCCACAAAACTCTGCCATATCAGTTGTTACCTTGGCAGCAGCGAACATGGCTACAAATAAATATGGTGAACACAGGGCTTATCTTCTTGACTTACTGTGAGAAACTATAATAGGCGTAGGTAGACTCTGCGCATGAGACATCCTTGGGTGTTGCCAAAAAACAAACACTCATTAACCCAGAAACTACCAACCTGTTTGACAGTGTGCAGAATGACAGATGAAGTGTGTGCTCAGTGAGTGTGTGTGTCTACATACAGTATCCTGACTTTCAACTCTGGGTTCAGGTAAATATCCTGCACTGCCTGGGGACTCAGGTGGAAACTAAGTGCTCTTAAGTCGAGGACCTCAGTCGGACTCACTACAACTGCTTGGTTCATACACCTCTGCTGTTGTTCTTAAAAGACAAGAGCTGTGTTCAATACCAGGACAGGCAGCGACTGCTAAAGAGAAGGACATGATACAGGGCACAGTGTTTGAAAAATAGACAGAGAAATTATTTTTTAATACTTCCTTCAGAGGATAAGACTGATAGCATCAAACTTGGCCCAACAACCTGGGCAACAGAAATGTTTCTCATAGATGAGACACCACTTTTGATGTACTGTTTTATTTTTGCTTGTTTGCTTGATCACTATAAATACTGTTGATTTTTGGAAGTGAAAACATTATCATTACAAGAACCAATAATGAACTCCCATTGATACAACAGCAAGTCATAGAGGTGCCTCTCAATGCAAAGAAAATCATGCACAAGTTCATGCCAGAGTTCATATTTCAGTGGTTTAATTAGAAAAGTGAAACTCTGATTGTACGAATCACTTTTTGACTAAAATGTTTCTAGCTCTCCTTTCTTTTAATTGCAATGAATACGGCATAATTGAGATGGACCTGAGATTAGCTAATCCCAAACTTCACACATGATCATTTTTATATCTTTTAACATCCCATTCCTTTTTTTGCCTTAACAGTTCAAGCATGTTGAAAAGTATTGTTGAGCCATAGAGCACACTGGTGTAGTGACTGTGCCAAAGCAAGGCTAAAGGCTCAGGTGTTGTCACAGAGCTTAACTGAATGAATACATGGTGCCTTTATGCTAACAGTCCAATATTTTCAATATTTCCATCTCACGCAGCTCTTTCATGTGACTATATTTGATGTCTGGTGTATTCACAATAAAAACAACAATGTCACCTGGCAACTGGTCACACTCTTTAGTTACTGGTCAGTTGCCCTCTCCTTTAGGAAGAGACAATAGCAGCTGGTCTGCCTCAGTTTAAGAGTTTACAAAGCCATCGACCAAAAACTAGGAAAAGTCAGCCTGTGCCAAATCTACCAGAAAGGTACCAGTGAAGCAGAAAAGCACCTCATTTGAAATGTCTGTGTGAACAGCTTTAAGTACAGATGATGTGTAGTTATGTCCTTGTTATGATAAAATTACTCATTCTGCATACCATCGACAAACTGAAGACAGTTGGTGCCAGTACAGCAGGTCCCTGGGCTCCTTCTGCACATATTTAATGACTTTCATCAGCTACAGAGCTGGTGACTGAGCCTTCCTCTGACCCTGGCACTTCCTCCGTTTTCATCTCTATCATGAAGAAGTTACCACCGATGAGGGAAGCTGACAAAGAGCTGCAACTGTGGGGAGTTGAAAACATCCCACAGCCTGTGTACTCCTCATCAACTGCAAACTAAAACCAAACTACACTTTAGATTTAAGACTTTTAGCCTTATAAAATTTCAGATAGTGCAACAATTGTGAGGCAAGCAGTACTCAATTTAATATTTCCTAAAGCGAGCAAACACAATCCTACAGATGCTTTTTTTTAATGAAAAAAAGAAATAGGCACAACCAATCTGAGACAAAAGAACAAAAAATCCACCAGTGATGTTGATGTAGCATTTTTATTGCCAAGTAATCAAATAATGAGAATTCTATTAGATCATTGTAGTAATATTACACATAAAATCCAATTAGCATGTTTTGTAGTGCTTTAAGTTTTCCCTTCAGGGACACATTGTGCTGTTGATGTTGATGTCAAGTCGAACCCTTAAAAAGAAACAACATGTTTTGTGGTTGTTGTGGACAATCTGCATAAGAAACCAGCATCAAACATCAAATGAATAGGTGTCTTGTTTATATTGTTATTAGGGCTGGGACTTTACTGCATTAATATTGATTAATTAATCACAGGAAAAATGCATTTAAAAAATGATATATTTTAACGCAGTTCATAGGTGCACTCCAAACAACACGGAACGTTTCTCACTGCATGAGTTTCTAGCATACCAGTTACAGCAATGCACAAGGTGACACCTAATGTGTAAAGCACACAGGTAATGCAAGATAGGAAACAAACAATTTGGATGAGACAGTGTTTCTCAATCCAGTAGATGGAAAATTTATGGAAGTGTGTCAAAAAGCATTGTTTGCACCAGTATTCATTAATACATGCATGACGAGATCAATAGTCAAGTTTCAGTTTCTCTTCTTGATGTGTGCTCCTCTCACTAACTCCTCCGCCCCTGCTCTGATGTGAGCGTTGCCATGAGGATAGCACAAGGGGGGCGCTGTTTGTTGTTGTTCTACAGCAGCTGAACAAAAGACTGAACCTTCAAGTTTTGCCAAAAAATTATTTAAAAAAATCTAAAAAATACCCTAAAAAGTTAACTGAGCTTCAAAGTAAACAGCAGAAGGAGGAGAATCCCAAAACTACGACCAGAGCATTTTCAGCGCCAGAGTGCTTTCAGCCTGGAGGACAGTATCAAAGTAGCTGATTTACAAAAGGAAAAGTAAGGTTTACTCATCTTAAGCATTAGTTAATGTTACTTTTCAAAGTCTAATTGGTAATCAAAGTTTTTTTTTCAACACACTGATTACTTAAAATAACTTCAATGTACAAAAAGTCCTTCAGAGCTTTAATCTAATTATTGAGCCTTGCAAACAATGCCTGCTTGAAATTCAGTTATGTTCTTTAAACAACACAAAACATTTAAACGTTACATTTAGTTGATAAGCATGATTTTGTTGTCCATTATGTGCATATCCATTCATTGAAATGCTGCTTGCCATGCCTAATATTGATATGCCACTAAATGATGATTAATTGCAATTTATCATAAAGCCTTCGATTAATTACGTATTTTTTTAATCTAGCCCCACCACTAATTGTTGTGTATAGGAGATGAGGAATAGTACAAACTTCACTGCCATGTCAAACTTTATCCTCATTATTTTCAAGGCCTTTTATTTAAGCGGCTGTGATCTCTCACCTTCAACTTGAATGTCTCAGAGTCATGATGGTTGGACAGTGCCGCCCAACCGCTGTGCCAACAACTGGGGGTAGTTAAAGAGACGTGACAGGGGAGAGAAGGGATCCCAGTGAACCAGCAGTGCAGCCAGGGCAGAACAGCACTCAGTGTGTGTGTGTGTGCATGTCTGGGTGTGTATATGTGACACTCCTGCTGTGTGTTTAGCTCTTGTGCTTCCGCTGTGCTGTGACACAAAGTGAAATCACACACTGTGGCACAAATATTACGCTGTAGCTGGCTCAGTGTTAAGGTACAAAGAAGTAATAACGGCAGAGCTGCAGTATGGCTCCAGTGTTTCCCCTAACAGCAAACCCCCCCCCATCCTCTTTTATGTCGTTTTTGTCTCCACACGCTTGAACGTTTGTAAGGACGCACACGCACCATTTAAATGTCTTGGGAAAAATTTCCCAGTTTAAATCCATAAATAAGTCTGCAAAAGCAGGAGTGCGCCCTGTTACTATGTGGGGTTTAGGGCTGAAAGAGATATCATTATAATATCAGTATCAGGATATGAAAATTCAAGATATTAATGTCCCAATACCAAAGATATCAATGATGTAGATTTTCCTAGCTCACCCTGCATGTAAAGCTCACACATGATAATTAGCAACTTTCTGTTAATGTTGATGACTGACAGTGAACTTGAATCATTTAACCCCACTTTCTACATCCTGTTATGTTATGATGCTTTCATTTTTCTGAAAAATAACTAGTTTTCTTTAATCCCTGAGTGATACTGTATCATGTCGATATCTAGATATCTGGCGCAAATATCGAGACATGAAATTTTGTCCATATCGTTCAGCCCTAGAGGGGTTTACATTTACTTCATATTTCATCCTGATCACTGTCTGGAGACATTATTGCCAATCACTGCTGTGCACCAGCTCATCATTCATCCTCCTCCCAATCCTACAGGAGTTTGGCCCTCTCATTCTTTAGAAATCAACAGAGGATTTTTCCTTCAGTTTTTGCTGAACTAACATCACAGCCTGTTAGCTTTCATACCACACTGTTACCATATATGTGTCTCTGTAGGGGCGTGTCTAGATTTTCAGATTGGCAAAATTAGTTTCCTTTGATTTAAACTGATGTGATCTAGTCTGTTACATCATTGTTATGTTCTTTATGCTATGAGGTGAAACAACATTGCTTTCAGGTGCTGAGTTGCTGAGGACTGAGCCCTTTGTAGCCCCACTATTGCAGCTGAAAGATGCACATGCAAAAATGCAACTTCAGGAGAAATAACAGCTGGTGAAACAGCAGACCTTTCTTACTTTGGGAGCATGTGGGCACTTGAAGAGAGGACATCTTCTTTTGACATTCAACTCAACAGTCCAAGGTTTGATCCATTATGTCTGATTTTCCTCTCCTTTACATTTTCAGTTCCCCCCACATTCCTCAGTCCCCCAAGAATGATGTTGTTGAGTTTAACAGCTCATTGCTTTATAGAAATCATTAGATAATTATGCAATTCAGAACCCAATCAGTCGATTGTATCAATGGCTTGACAAATGTCAATGGATCTTACAACCACAAGACCTAGTCTCTATTATACAAGTATCAGCTGGTAGTTGCATGTGACAACAATGAGTAGCTTTTCAATGGTTACTCTGTCCAACCTCTGTTCATTTTCACTCACTTACTTGTGTAGTTTAAGTTTAAAACAACTCACTTGCATCTCCATGAGAGAGAGCCACAACTTTTCAACATCTGCTTCGATTCACCAAAAACCTTTAAAGTCATCTCAACACCTTAAAGTACAAGTGTAACTGGGGTCACTAGCCAGATATAGGGAAGGAGACCATGTCCCAGCTAGTCACTGATCATTGGCCTTTAAACCCATTTATAAAATGAGACAACACAAGAAGATCATGACCCCAGTGAAAAATATTTGACAAAACTTGAAACAATGACTTCCTCGGCTGTGTACATGCAGACTTTTGCTTTTCTTTTTTCTATACAATATCTCTTCAAGTTCTTTATATCTTCCTCCTGATGGCAATCCCATATTGTCAGAATTGTCAACTAAACCAGACAATAGCCTCAAGTAAAACTGAATTTCCAATGTTTCTGACAGGCTTAAAGAAAGGCATTTCTTTGAGCTTTTTACTTTTATTGATAAAAGTTGTTGCAGTTATGACTGAGTGCATCTTAAAAACTGTTAAGTAGTAATTCAGTCACATATGATGACAAACCACACACAGACAGGACTGACAAACTGCTCTCCTGCTGCAGTCTCACCCCAAACTTGCAGCAGTGGTTAAAAAAATCCATCATACCAAGATGATGAAATGTCACCCTGTTGCATTTCCTTTATTCTTTTTTTAGAACACATTTCAGATTTAGATCTAAAACTACAAAAAAAAAAGAAATCAAAAGTTACACCATATCGGTGCAACCTTTACACCAAGACGTCAATATAAATTTATTTGACTTTGTACACTGACCGCTTAATGTTTGTAGTTTTTCTAGAGGTTTTTTTTTTCTCTTGTCATGTCCTTTTTTTTATAAGGCAGTTGAAGCTTTATGTCTTGCCTTATGTTATATCTACATACTGTAGGCATATATGTTGATATGTTTGTATACACTGCATACATTGCAAAACTGAAAATAAAATATAATCTGAAAAAAAAAAGATGCAACCTGATCCCTGAGGAAACCTAGTGTCTGACTGAGACAACTGGAACCAAAGCCTGGTCATATTTTTAAGCCAGTTGTGAAAGAAAAGAGGAGTGGGTGATGTGCAGCCCAGTCGGATGAATTCAGGGCTGCAATAATTCCAACAGCTAAAGCCACTGGATTTACAAACAATGATCCTAGGTCCTTCATAGAGATCACAAAAAAATCAAGCTTAGGGTCACCTTTCTGCTTTAAAACATGAATCTTAGCCTATGTGCACATGGCACAGTGTGTTCTCCAGAGAACTTATTTCCCAGAGAGTGTCACCTCAGTGAGGCCTTTTCTAGAGCAGACACCTAGGGAGTGCTCTCTCTCTCTCTTATCACAGACTTAATTACAACCAAATCTCACTCACCATTTCAGCCTTTTCTACAGGCAGATGAAACTACAGTTCCGTGGTGAGCATCTACAGCAACTGAAACATAGACAGCTGGTTGTTGAAGTGTTTCTAAGATGAGTTCATGCTTCTCTTCCTTATATGATTGGGTCCAACTTTGTGTGTGATTCATCAGTGAAAACTGTCATCTACTTGATGAGCTGTGCAGAAGGGATACATACAAGAGGAGAGTCACCAGGTATAACTGTGACACACGATGTGATGTACTGAAAGCTCCATTAGTCTGGCCACACAATCCCAAGTGACTGAATTGTGCTTTGCATATCACATTGCATACAAATCCTGTGGGAAGCAGGTTACTGTGGCTTGTGCAATCGTGGTTAAAGTGTTTTGCATGAGAAACTTCGACGACACAGACGAGTCAGAGCTTTAGCATTCTGTGGTTTGAGTGTGTGTGCGTGTGTGCGCGTGCGTCAGATGTGGAAATACTGTGCACGTCTGCAGCCAAGGGGAGACAGTATGTAACGAATTCTTTAAGAGGATGCCAACTTACCCAGCAGCAGTAGCTTCAACTCTCTTCTTGCATCTCTCTTGTCTCGCCGAAGTTGTTTCTCGATCTCAGCGTTGATGCGTTTGGACTCCTTCGCCTCCTCACTCAGGCAACAAGCCATCATGGAGTCTAAAGTCATCACCGCATGAGCTGAAAAGCCCGTCTGACAAGGGGCCTTGGGCTACACCTCTCACAAAGTATCAAAGAAATTAGACAGGCCGTTTTCAAAACAGTGATATCCACGTAAATGAGATCGATGGACTCGCTGCGTCGCGTCTGTAGGCTGTGGCCTCCTTAGTGGATGTGAAGATTGTTGTCCAGTGTTGAATATTTGACAGTCCAGTCAAAGTCTTGTGCAAGTCCTACAGCTAACAACAGCTGATCACACACAAAATGTAATGCATCATGTCCGCAAACATATTTCATGACAGCCTGTGGTGTAAATAGACATTTAAATCGATGCACTCTCTGATAATTCTCGATTAATTTGGGAAACGTTATCCAGCTTGTGCGCTAAATGCTGCTAACGTGACAACTTAATGTATTTCCAATGTGCAAATTCTTCCTTCAGAAGCCTGAAAACCTGGATTTTTATTACAAACTACCAATTTCGGTCCCAAAGACAGTGGGACACTTCTAGCTGCCACTGCCACATTGGTACAATCCCTCTGCTGGTTGTCCGGCCGAGTGCGAGCTTTAGCCGCCCCAAAATCAGCGCTGTCCGCCCGCGCAGTGACGAGGAGGAGCGCCCGTCGATCAGTCCATCTGTCGAAGAAACAACGAGCTGCTCCAGAGTCTCTACAGCTCCACGACCCGTGTGAAGACGGCTCGACACGCCTGAAGGAGCTGCAGCTTGGTGATTTCTCCAAAAGCAGTTATTCCTTGTGGACTGTGGCTCCCACTGACCAGTGGAGCAAAATGGGAAAGCTAATTGTTAGCCAGCTACGTTAGCTCGGCTAGCATCCCTGGAATTGCAGCCAACTGGTTAAAAACCAGAAAGCTTGGTTTGGCTGAGCATCTTCACTGTCTTCAACATGTGTTTCTAAAATGAGCTCCACAACAGGAAAAACCCAAAACGTCCAACTGACAGCCAAATGGTTCCTCAGAGTCCGTGCATTTTCTGCTCCTGGTATTTTTTCCTGGTGGTGCTGATTGCTCTTCGTCACCCACTCCTTAGCCCCGATGTGCTGCTGCCTCTGACGTCGATTGGGATACGCTTGATTGACAGGGGCTACGCCAATGAACGCGGGGCTCGTGGGCGTTTAAGGCGGGGCTTTAATGGATGGTTAACTTCTCATGCTTGGTTGAGTGGAAGTCTTCCTTTCGGAGGCGTGTCTGCCAAAGCAACTGACATTTGGCTGGACGGGCAACGCCCATCTCCTGTCAAAAACCAACACACCCTCAGAGAGTGGTCTGTGTGTGTGTGTGTGTGTGTGTGTGTGTGTCTCGGTCCAACCTGACTGCTACAGCTGTTTGTACCTGCTGTGGGTTTGTACAGCTGCCTGCAACAGGCTCACACAGTCACTTCTAAAACCTTGTCCAAAGGGCATGTTCCTGCTCTTTGTGCTGAGATTTCCGTGATGCCTTCAGGCTGCCACTTATACGCACCATAGGAGGACAATTCAACATCTTTTTTTTTTTCTTCTACTATCAGGCTTTCAAACTCAAATATTAGTCATTTTAAATCAACTTTTAGTATTTTAATCTCCATCAAATCTTACTGTTATTCATCACAGTTTCCACTTAAAGGGACTGTGAGGACTTTCTAAGTCAGGGGTGTCCAAACTTTTTCCCAAAAGGGCTGTATTGGAAGCTGTGAAAATGATCAAGGGCTGGTGGCTCTTAAGGACATGTTTACTAACAGTGAAAGGTAGAAATGAGCGCTCTATTGGAAAACTATTTCTTTTTAGTGGTTTCCGAGAAGAAAAAAAAAAAAGGTTAAGTCAAACATGCTTGTGCTGTTATTGCAGACCTCTGAGATGAAACCAAACCTGGGAAAATATGTAACAATTTTATGGCAGGATCAGGGTCTGGACTTTAACACGTTTGTTTATACGACTATTATAAAAAACATTTTAAACCCCAAATATCTCTGAACCATTTTATGCTTCAACTTTTGTCTTTTTTTGACTATTTCATATCTTTAATTCAGTTTTTTTTGGTCCTCTCATGTTTTTGTTTTTTTGTTTTTTTTTTTGTAACTCTAGACAACTCATGAACACATTTTGCATCATGCCAAATGCAATTAAATGTCAGCTGAAGGGTTGTGGAGTTTTTGCAGATTGTACAGAGCTTTAGCTTTATATAGTTGCCTATGCACTGTCCAAATCTTTGTGAAACGCTACCAGATATATTAAGATTTATTTCAAGCACTTGACAGAAACTGTAGATGCAAACATTTAGAACATGATTAATTTAAGTGGAAAAACTAACACATGGTAAGACAAGAGCTGGGGGCCTCTTGACTATAGACGGCGGGCCACAATTGGCCACCGGGCCATAGTTTGGACATCCCTGTTCTGAGTGATCTTAAAAAAGTCTCATCTCAAGATATATGCATATAACCCACAATTTAAAATGAGTTTATCAGCCCTAAAATAGGTTATTTCTAGATGCTAATACCCAGCTTCCTTATTGGGACTAGACGGGTCGAACTGGACTGGATTGATTTACAGCTCTCTGATGTTTCTATGACAACGCCGAGCCAGCTGACAAAGTTTACCTGTGAGAACTGGGATCTGTGTTTTTTTTTCTGCTAAAAAGGATTCTTGAACACATGTACAGTAATAATGGTGGGCACTGGAGTTTGACTGTCTGACAAAAAAAGGGACAGAATAGTAGAAAAAAGCTACACAGGAGATTGTTTGAGCATGAGCTAAAGGCTAAAACGTGGACTAAAAGCAAAACACCGGCTAAAAGCGAAGACACAGACTAAACGCTAAGGTACAGACTAAAGGCTAAAATGTGGGCTATGGGCTGAAACACGAGCCGAAGGCAAAAACATGAGTTAAGCTGTTTGTGGTAACGTTCATTCCAACCCACATGCAGCAGTTATACTGCAGTGACCTGTTCAAACCTGAGAGCCTATCAATAAAACAAAGAGCCAGATCACATTTGCTCTGCTTTATAGATGAGCACTGCATAATGAGGATTCACTAACGTTACATGGTACGGATACAGAGCACTAGGCTGAGTGATGTTAAATGTAGTTGAGTACCAAACTACGCTGCAAACTGTCAAACTTTGCTTACTGTCATGTTTCAAACAACCATACTGCATAAATGTTGATGAATATATTACCTCATTGTGTTGTGTACAGTAAAAAGTTGTCTTGAACAAATACAATTTTAAAAGTCGGATCCAATTTCCATTCATCTTTGAAAACAAATACACATGCCATTTTATCACAACAGTTCACACAAGTCCTCAAGCCAGAGGTGTTGCTGCGGTCCACTTCATACAGATTCATCTTACAGCCACTTTAATGTAACTTATTGCTGTCTAACGTTTGATCTACAGATCTTGTGCTTGACATGTAGCATACAATTGGAAGTGTTGCAAATATTGTTTTTGGTGAGCTGTAAATGAAACTGTAAATGTATAAATAAACTCTGCCAAAAGTGTAAGATTAAAGAGAGCATACATCCACCATAATATCAGCACAGGC
Source organism: Thalassoma bifasciatum (assembly GCA_008086565.1). NCBI lineage: Eukaryota > Metazoa > Chordata > Actinopteri > Labriformes > Labridae > Thalassoma > Thalassoma bifasciatum. The sequence continues at coordinate 329,402 of RPOG01000166.1, forward strand.
CTTCTCACATACAGAACTGGTTGTCAACAAACACAACATAGCATCTTGGATACTGTAAATATTTGAAGAGCCTCTCCTTCTCTATGTTATGGACTATGGTATTAGTATTGTGTCTTGTGTTTGTAACCCTGGAAATGTAAAACATCCTGTATTTACTTTAGCATGACACATTAAATACAGGATCCATTGAGTGAAACTGGGTATAAATTTCCACAGGAACTTAATGCCAATATCATGATCACATGGTTTTGGCCTCAAAGTCATTCTAGTAGATCTGTACATTTTTATGTTTTTATAGAACTTTCTTAGAAAGGGAATGAACTATTTTACACATATAATAATGAATTTGAAAAAAAAAACAACATTAGGCACCTTTTAGAGTTGCACCACAAGTAGCAAAGACACAAACAGCCATTAAAGACATGATAATAACTTGAACTATTTTATCTAAGCGTTATGAGAAATAAGTATCAAGTTCAACAGAGTGTAGTGTGCAAAGTTCAGGCTATATCAGAGTTTGTTTAGCATCTGAATGCTGTAGGGGATAAAAGATGTAACACCTCTGTTAGTCCTCATCCTGTGCTTCCTGTCCTGGTCTGTCATGGCATAAATACCGCACATACTATGCCCCCAGTTATATAAGAATAGTATAACAACCTTTCTTAATTTATTACTGTTTTATTTTTTTTAAAAAATCTTTGATTGAACTTGTGTACATCAATTACATCATTGTCGACATTAAAACTTTCAAGCAGAGTTGTAAATAAATAAATATGTGTTTATCCATCTCACTGTTGCTTAAGACACCAATTGGAGCAACATATAATGCAAGTTTAATCCTTGTATAATAATTATGTTCATCTACACAGTCATCTGGATACAATGAAAACTTGAGAGGTGAGATGACACAACCTTGTGATAGGTACACCACTGCTAGTGTTGTTCACTGTAGACAACTTTTCTGTTAAGAAATAGGACAGTACATCCATCTAATGAGGATGTGTTTTTGTACTCCCCAGCTTCAGGGAAAATAGATGAGCTCAAACAATACTGAATGCAGATGAAAACTGAAAAAGTAAATGCACATAAGATGATTGTGATTTCAGTGTTTATGAACTTGGAATAAGAATTAAGCTGAAATCGTTGATTTTATCAATCAAAGTTGAGGAAGAATTTTTAATTGAGTATATTTCTTTATGTAGCTTCTACAATGTTTTTGACAGTATCATCTTAGTCTGCAATAAATTTCAAATAAACTACTCAAAGATGACTTTTGACAAATGGCGGGGAAAAAATTCTACAGAAATCCAGCCCTGGCCTTCCAAGATATCAAGATTTTCATCTACTGCTGAAGGCCAACTATTTTTCCCCCTCAGACTGTATTTCTGTGGTTCCTTAAAAATGTTCAAAATTTTCTAAACTTTAGGACTATCGCATCATCACTTCCCTAGGACTGCATAGCCATGTCATCCCACTGCACAGATAATCCTTGCACGTCCGTCTACAGATGTGTTACAGCCACAAAGTACACATATATTTCACAGCCATATTCACACAAAAAAATTGCACTGGCTATGACTTCCCAATACTAAATTGTTGTCATAATACTATCACAGTATTGTGGAAAGTAGAAAATATAAATCTCTGTTAGCAAGAGTCAGCAGCAGGCTGACATTAATTTGGTTTCTCATCTGCAAAACATTCACACTTCAGGCACTGCTGAGGAGAGGCCAACTCACTCCATGTGAATAACTAATGATAATCTAAAACCAAGTCTTAAGTAGAATACATGACTATTTTATTACATAACACCTGAGCTTTTTTCTTTATGGAAAACTAAGGAATGCAAGGGTATCAAACACTTGCAAGGTGACTAAAGCATCACACAGCAACTCAGCAATGCATCATTTTTACACAGGGTCATCATGTCACTGTAATTTTTTTTGGAAGTTCAACTGGCATCTGAATGCTGTAGGGGATAAAAGATGTAACACCTCTGTAACACCTCTGTTAGTCCTCATCCTGTGCATCATACGTTTTGTATTGATATTGGCAGAATGTCAGATACATTATACAGTCATGATGTATGTCTGGACACTTCCCTCTTAAATGTTGTGACAAGAACATAAAAAATTAATAAATTTATTTCTCTTGTCCATAGGTATTCTTCTTTTCTGATGGTTGTGATCATAACGGAAATTGTTTTAAACTCCTTTAATGTGAAACAGCTGACTGGCAATATTATTTAGCCAAGTGACATCTTGTGGGCATATCATGTAGTGGCAAGACTAACTTTCAGTGAAACACAACCTGGTGTGAATGGAAAGTGCCTGACATTAAAATAATGATTCGACCTGTGTGAGAACTTTCTCTTTCAAGTTTTATGGTCAACACAGGAGGAAGAGGAGGGCACCTGGAAAGAGATCTCTTGAATAAAAAGAAAAATCATTGATCTCTTAATGATTTTAAAATAATTCATTTTCAGGGACAACAAAAAAGTTTTATCTGATCTTAAAAAAACCCCACTGTCAAAAAATGTTGAATCCTACATTTGAAAAGAAGAAAGTGCAGAAGTATTTCAACAAAATAACTCTGTTTAATTTTATTGTAGATTAATGCAAATCTGCCATTCATCCCACCACTAGAGAGCACTGTTTCAAACACTGGTGTCTTAAAAAGACACATAAACTTTTTTTTCAACAACAAAGACACCCTGAGGCTGTAAAAAAAAGCCTTTTTCCTTTCTGTCTTTTATCTTTAAAATAATATTCCAAAATATTGTTTTGTTTTTACCTTCACAGCCACTGTTAATAATAGTCTATAAATTAGTATGAAAAGTGCTTGTCATAAAAAGTTTTTGTTTCTTTATACCTAAACAAAGTCAGGAAAAACTGTTGCTGCAGTTTGGAAACCTCCCAAAAGTGATATTCCCTCATTTCTCTCCAGCTTGTTCTTGTACTGACCAGAAAACCTTAAATAAAAAGTCGCACCATGGGAAAATGACTCTGTTTGGTATCAACTGATGTTTGATTTCATGGGTTTGCAGTGAATGTTGATCAATGGAGAATTAACGGCTGTTTTTCAATACAAATTTCATATTTTTGTGTTTCATGCTGCATGAATTCTTAAATAACACATAATAAGTGCACATCATTTCCTGAGTCACCAATTTCTACATCAGCTTTTTTAGTTTTGTGAAGTGGATATAAAGAACCTTTTGTATACTTAGTTGCTTCTCTAAAGTTAACATACTTAGGATAAGAGGTATAAGAATACTGAAATTATTAATGCTTACACTGTAAAGTACTTCAGCACCATGAAATGCCTATAATTAGTGACTTACTGCAGGCTGCACACAGATTTGTGGGTTTCACTTTGACTGGAAATACTGGCTCCATGTCTTAACCTTTACAATAACTTATGCAAATTCAAGATCTGAATCTTAAATACAAATCTGTTTGAGTCATTTTCAGTTGGTACATCTTTGGTCCAACAATGAGCCAAACTACTCAAAGTTATACCATAATTCAGATCCAAAAGAATTTAAGACTTTAAGACATCACCTATAGACTGAGACCACTGAGAAAGGACACACAAATATCCAAATAAAGCTGCATGTGAGATTAACAGAAGAGACAATCAGAAGGGCGTCACTTTACATGAAAATCTGGAAGAAACAGCTTTCTCTTTTATTAAACTGGTTTCGTGTGTGAAGTAGTAGTGAGTAGCGGTTTGTTTGTGGTGTGATGAATGTACCCAGATGTATTGTGTGTATAATGTAGTGTGTGATGGCTGTAGTCGGATTAATCATTGATCATCATCTGTTTTACACAGCAGCCTGTGACAGGGGACAAAGGCTCCTCTACCTGCTGCTCTGTCAGCTGCAAGGACTCATCCATGACACAACAAGCAGTTATAACTTCACCATTTGTTTTATTTTGAGGAGATTTAACTTCACTATCACATGCAATACTCAAAAGAAACTTCCTGAAACTGGAAAGATGAGGCAGGTTCACTCTTGTTACTGTCAGCCCACGCCCACACAAGCTGTGCAAGAATCCCCTCTGCTTCTACCCTTTCTCTGTTACGTCTCATTCAGTTTATCAAATACCTGATGCTGAAGCACGCGTTAAATCGCAAAACATAATGTTATATCATATCTGACCTCTGTGATATTTTTTGCTGTGACCTGTTCTGTGTTGCCTGTCTGAAATATTAATGGCACAAACAGAAAGTGCAAATGGGTTCTTGTTGACACTTAAGATAAACAGTTCTGCAATAATGATGATAATAAATCACCCTGTGCGCTGTAGTGTTTTAATTTTTTGATGCACACACACACACACACACACACACACACCTCTTTCACCTCACCTTATTACCATGGTAACTCAAAGTTCCACTGATCTCAATATCAGAGACTGTGAAAGCCTGGACCAGCCCGGTCAGACCGGTTCTGCCGGCTGAGACAAAAGATTGACATCCAAAGAGCGTGGAAAAGGAGGAGTTACAAAATAACCTGTTTATACAATTCATCTGAGCTCTGAAAACACACAGTGATTCATAACCTGCCGCACTCTGAAAAACCCCTCCGTCAATCCTCAATGATTACTTCAGAAACTTTCCATCTGTTTGCTGTCATAAGTCATGAGATTATGTTTTCTGGAGCTACCTGTTGACTTTGTTGCATTGAAGCCAATTAAACCGTTTTTGCAACATCATCGACAGCATGTCCTTCTGGAATTTGCAGTGTCACTCAAAAAGACACAAATGATCTCTCCTTAAGTTTGAAGATTCTCTGATCTTCAATAATAATAAAGTAGGACTTCATTCTGACCGTGACTTCACTCCGGTTCAGCTGAAACATGACGCAGAGCTGTCTGTGCAGCAGCCGAAACTTTATACGCACTCATTCAAACAGCTGGCAATTTAAACGGAACTACATGACACCAGCTTCCGGTTATCACTCTACAAAATAAAACTTTTTTTCTAGTTGGGATGTTTGCTCTTCATCATCATCCATGGGCCATTGAATGAAATCCTTCTTTGAAAATCATAACACATCATTCATTTTGCAAAATAACTCACTTTGTGACATCTATGACATGAAGAGTTCTATGTTAACTAAATCAGACAAAAACGGTTTGCCGATATATGGGGTAAAAACCCCAAAATTCCCCACCTAACCTGAAAAAATACTTAAAGATACTCAAAGAGGCCAAAGTAGCTTCAGTGCTGTGGTAGTTGGATTGATCTAAAATTCTGATACAGTATTGATCAATACTTGCATCTAGAAACATCAGTTTTAATAGTCGTGGGGTATCCTTGATTAACATTGACACTGACTTATGAAATATATTGATATTGGCATGGACATCAGAATTACTGGCCCTTTATTTACTTGGTATCAGATCAATACCAGTGTTGTAAAGAAATGAAGTACATATATTTTAATACTGTACTTGAATACAACTTTTGCATATATGTACTTTACTTCATTATTTCTATTTCTGTCTACTTCTACTTTTATTCAACTTCATTTCCTCATGCCGTTGTTGTTACTCATAACTTCCAAATTAAATGAGTGGAAAATTAATTGGTGACATTAAGCCTGTGTGTCATGTCAACCACCAAGCACATCATGTCTGCGGCTGCAAACCAGTGCTGTATGAAGTACTTGAAAGCAATTAGTGTCTTTGCAGAAAATGACTTTGGTAGAAGATTAAGTCACCTTTTAGAATATGAATGATTTCTCACAACTTTAAAGACCAACATCCTCTGAAGATGAATAGACACCTGTTTAGTTTCAGTTAATAACTTCATACCAATAAGAGACGCGTGTAGTTTGTCTGTTTCACGTACAAGGAGGCTGAGAGAGAGCGAGGGAGCTGGTCACCATTGACGATGGCAGAATTTCAGTTTTCAACATTAACAAAATTAAAGTTTCTTTCTCCTGTGCCTGGATGTTGTGATTTTACCGTAAGGAAGCCAAAATAAATCCCACTATCAAAAAATCGAAGTGCTCAATACTTAGAAAATACTTTAACTTCTAATATGAAAGTAAATTTTATATCCAGAAATTACACTGGATACTCATATAACCAAATATCAGACTTTTACTCAAGTAATTTTCTTAAAGGTGACTTTCACCTCTGCCAAAATCATTTTCTGACAAGATACTTGGACTTTTACCCATTTGCTTTTAGTACTTTAAACAAGACTGATCAATACCAGATTTTGCTGTATTGCACAGCATCACTGAATAACGTCAGTACTGATGGAAATCCTTTTCTTAATCTGAATACTTACAGGGAAAATGAAGCAGAAGTGTGCTCTTATTGTATACTCCTGGTCGCGGTGTTTCCGGCGCTGTCGCGCTCCGTTGCCGCTCTCTTTGCGCGGCGTCGCCCTGAGCGCATTCTTCTTCCAGAGAGTTTTCAGCGGACCTCACAGACTGCGCATTCCTCTATAGGCGCGGCGGACTTTCCCGAGCTGCAGGTTGTTTCGTCTGAGCCGAACAAGAAAGAAAAAAAAAAACAGAGTTTCCACTCCATGTTAGTGGGCTAATGACGCTGTTTGTTCACTTCAGAGACAGGAGCTAGTAGCTGTTAGCCACAGGTGGAAAGTGGAGAGGGGACACGGTGGGAAATGGACCGCGAGGTGAAATCAGTGCTGGTTTTTAGAGAGTGTGACAGTCTACATTAAGGTAAGGGGTCTCTTTGTAACTCTAAAACTCATGCTAAACTGTCCTGTTAAAGTCACAGTGGCCTAAGTTATAAGCATTTACAGACGAGAATTCAACGAAAAGCAGGTGAGCTCCTGCATTGTAAATGCATGAAACCCTGTTTAAATGTCTGAGGGGACCAGAGGTGGGACAGGTCGGATTTAAAGCTAAAATAAATGGGAATTATGTTGACAGTGAGCAACTTAATAATAAGTTTATTGTCAGTGGTTATCTCCTGATAACAGCTGCTTATTCATTAACAGTGTCTCAGTCTCGGAGAGTTTGTGGCCATGGCGGGCTGCTGGCAGGTGTGTCGGCGCACCTGTATGTGCTGTCTGTCCGAGGAGGAGAAGAAGGCCATCGCTGTGGACAAAGAAATCAGGAGGATACTGAAGCAGCAGAAGAAGAAGGAGACAAGGGAAATTAAAATCCTCCTGCTGGGTTAGTGTCTGCACACATACAAACACAGAGTATCACACAAGCAGCTGTTCACCCCTCTGTCACAATGATAGTGACACTGCAGTGCTACAGACATTTAGAATAAATGAAACAGTGACTTTGCTTTACAATGGATTCTGAGAACCCTTCATACATTTTTAAACTGCTTGGCCTGTTTGGTGGCCTACTGCGAGGAGAGAAAACTATGTAAAGCATGTGTCACTGTGTGAGTATGTGAAGAATGAGCCAGATTGAGATTGGTTATACGTGAAAACCACAGTGACACCAGGCATACTTTACAGCTGGTTTGATCACTTTACCTCAAAGAAGGAGGCTCATTTAAGTTGTTAGGAATATCCAAGCTTAATCTAAAGAATGAAAAGTTTAAATTCCTACTTACATTGTAACATGAATATACCAAAATATTCTCATATAAAAACCAATGCGTGCAGTCAAGTGACTAATGACCTAATTTTATCCTCTCATTTGTAAAGATTGGCTACTTCCTGACAGGTATGAAATTAAATATCGGCCCGTTACAGGAAAGCAAGCGCACTGAAGATATCCGCTTTGTATCAAGAAAGTTGGCAGGGGCATAAACCTGTGAATAGATTGCCACAGCCCAACAAAAGCTACCTTTGAAACATTTCAACACTTTTTATTAACAATTCAAAGTCTTTTCTATCTGTCTTTTAACACAACAATTTATAGACTGCTTTTATACTGTGGCGTTCGTCATTTGTTCAGGCCTTTTCTTCACTGTGGTTAAACTGTTGTTGTTTTTAAGAGTCCCAGTTACAGCAATGACTACCAACGCTTACATTTTAAAGAGAAGACCACATTCTGTAAATTTACTTTCACTTGTGCATTGTGTCAAAGAAATGTGTCTTATAAAGCTACATATCAGATGTACAAATGCAAAATCCATCACAATGTTCGAGGTTAAATAACACCACTCCATATAACTTTCCTGCAGGACACCTTGAGCTTATATGGAGAGGACGAGATAATATTGAATTATTGCCCCATTTAACTTCCTCTTTTGCTTTGTGGGATGATGAAAACAAACTTTGAAGAATGGTGACATGACTGTCAAGTAAACTAGTTCTCTTCAGCAACTAGGTCAGATTGAGGAGCAATACACAGACAGATTAATGAGTTTACCAAATAGTTGTGGTAATGGGGTTTGCAACGCATCTCAACAATTGCATCAAAGAAATTTTACCATGATACTTACTTTTAAAACGATTTAAACCTGACATTTTGATCACAGCATGATGCTTTTTTTCTCTTAAAGGACTCATTTTCAAATAATATAACAAGAAATACGTGTGTGGCATAGCTTGAAAAATAAAGAAAATCAATAATATCCATTAAGTTGTCTTCAAATAGGCAGCCTGGTCATATAATCACATGACCAAGTCTGTATCATGTCCATTGATTTGCAAAAAAAATGTTATTCTTTTGGGTATGAAAAAAAAAAGGTTTCCTATTTTCAAAATACTTGTTTTTTTCAGGAAGTTACAGACACATCAAATAGTTCAAAGCTTAACATCTCTAAAATGTACAAAGTTAAAATGTTTGAAAATATGTTTAAATGTTTGGTGAAACATTAAAAGAAACAATAATCATATTAGTTACAAACCACCCCACTATGTAATTCATTTTCAATCATTTTATATTGTTTTATACTTAATGTGCAATGAATGTGTAAGTTTCTGAAAAAATCAAATACTTGAAAAAAAATTGAAATCACTTTTGTTTAAGCTCAAAGAAAAGAAAACACACTCAGTGAAAAAAACTTGATGCAGGCTTTCATATTTTGTGCATTAGAGGGTTAAATTCCCTGCTCAGGGTCGCAAAAGGATGAGTTTACCATCATCTGTTGTTGCAGTCGATTCTTGGGAGGCTGCTTTACTTGGAGATTAAATGTTAGGATGATATCTGCAAGGTACCTTGGAGTTGATATAGAGCCAGCTTGTGTGATGTGAAATCATAGAGAGTCCTCATCAGCGAAAACTTCTACAAATTATATTTTTCATCCATGGTTTTGTGATGGTGCTGGGCAGTTTGATCACACAGTGGTTGGAGGTTTTACCCTGAAAACTTCTGGCTGGCTTGGACTGACAAAGCTTTCCTGATTAGATCAGTGAGACTAAACAAAAAACAGAGTAGATTCGGACCAGACATCTAAAACAAAAAGCTAAACGTTCTTAATTAGCTGGCATCCTAGAATCACTCTTTGTGGGTTTATCTCCCCCAGCTAAAGTAGGCTAGAAACAGTTTTAACAACTGGATGCTCTATTACTGGAGCCCACATTTAAGATAACTGTCAGTTGGGCTAATAAATACAGTGACTATGATTTCACTATATTTTCTTTTTAGGAACTGGGGAGAGTGGGAAAACCACCTTCATCCGTCAGATGAGGATTATCCATGGACGAGGCTTCTCAGAAGAGGAAAGGAGGGCCTTTGCCAAATGCATCTTTCAGAACATCTTCACAGCCATGAAGGCCATGACAGGAGCCATGACCACACTGAAAATCCCGTACTCCAACCCAGAGAACGAGGTAAACCCACATTTACACAAGTGTTATCTAAAATAAGCATTCACACACAAACATATGTTCATACGGGTGTGCAGACTACGGGGATTATACCCACATAGAACAAAAGACATCAAATGCATCGGTGCACAAAACACACTCAGCATGCTGTGGTCTATAAATAAAGACCAGTTTATACCATCATGAACACTTAAAACACTGGAGTCAGTCAGATGTGAGGTAGTTTTAAAAAACAATCTTCAAAGATTTCCTCAGTCTGGTTTCAAAGACTTTTCATTTCCAAACATGAGAGTTTTTCAATGAAACAACATTTTAAACATTCACTCTTTCTGTCATTCAGATCTATGCCAAGTGGCTGCAGGATGTAAACACTGTGCAGATCACGACACTGGACCGAGGCTACGTTGACGCGTTACGCCGCCTCTGGGCGGATCCTGGCATCCGGATGTGTTATGGCCGCCGCTGCGAGTACCAGCTCCTGGACTCTACAGAGTAGTAAGTAGTTTTATTCCAACTACACAGTGCCACACCCTCTGTCGAGGAATTTATCATACAATAAACCACTGTCACAACATCAAGATGTAAAGCTACAGGAATGTAAAGTATTTTGTATTTTGCAAGATGGGACATCAAAACTACTGTCTAAGCATGTTCAGAGGCTGTGTTAATTTTGTTTTCACTGCTGTAACAAAAATACTGAACATGAAAATGGAAATTCCCACCACCAAGCCAACATATCCCAGGAGAACATGTGGTGACACATAGTGGTATCGTTTGTTAATGTCATACCTGACCTTTGTACTAAAACTCACTGGAGAGAACAATAAAAAAAAAAACTGTCTAAATTGGCCTTTTAAAGCCTCCACTGATGGAGAATTGTTGAAAAAATGCAAGGAGGGCTAGAGTATTTTAATGTTTATATTTAAGTAAAAAAAGTTTCTGTCCAATTACATAAAGCATTTAGTCTTATTTTCATCCAAGGATGTCATCATTTGAAATGAACCTGTACTGCTTTTGTTTTTTTGGTATCTGCCACTCTTACTTACAGGTTTGACCCCACGTCCCTGTTTGTTATTACAGTAACCAGATCTCCATCTCACATTTTGTATTTCATTCTGAGTCCACTGGAGGGGGCTGCTTCTCCACAGTCCACTCTGTAACTTCATGTTGTTCAGCAGGTGATCAAAGAGTATTTGAGGACAGCAGTCAGATGTCTTGTGAGCTGTTAATCATCTTTATTAAAGTGAAACCAACATGAAAAAGATACAGCAGAGAGCAGATGTAAAAGTCACAGTGGAGCGTGTCTCAGAACAAAGACTTGCCTCAGCCTGTCTTTGTTGTCTTTCTTTTCTATTGCTGCTCCGTACAGTGTTTACCCAGCCGCTCCATCATCACTGTGTGTGCACGATAAGAGACAGCCAGTCAACATTAGCTAATGACAGCTTGTATCAACATGAGCTGTAAAGCCAGAGTCATTGCACAGGCTGACATGTACCAACTCTACTCCTCTTTTTTTAATACTTTTTTCACTCACTCTTTCTTCTTTCCGTTTTAGCTACATGAGTAATCTGGACCGGATCTCTGCCCCAGAGTATATCCCCACAGAGCAAGACGTGCTGCGAGTTCGATTCCCCACAACAGGCATCCATGATTACGCCTTCAGTGTAAAGAACATCACACTAAGGTGAGCGCTCCCAAACCTGTCAGAGAGATGAGCGTACCACCAACATCACTCACACTGCACTGTGAAAAACACACCACTGACCCTCACACAGGCTTTGTCTGCTCTCACCTGTTGAGACGCTTAGAGGATCAGATGTCTCATGTTTTCTCTACAAAGCCCCGGGCAAGAATTGAGGTTTTACTCTGTGGGTTAATTTTGAACCACTGTTGTTTAAATCTGCATTCATTCAAAGTGAACAGTCTTTCCACATAACATGACGACTGGGGGTTAAATTACACAGCTTAGCATGAGATCAAACTAGAAACAAGTTTTGTTTCAACTTCTTGAAAAAAAAGTGCTCTTTTTTACTTTGTTTCAAGTCAGTCTCGCTCTCTGGATTATGGTTTACATGTCACATAAAATGAAACATGTAGGGTTGATCTTCAAACAGCTGTTTCATAAACATATGTGAAATTATTTTCTGTCCCAGCATTGATCTGCAGTTTGAAGGTTTTTATTCTGTGTAAAAGTAAGTCACATTCGGGAGATGACAGGCTTTTGGTGATAGGTATCATCTACATCCAGGCAAGCAGCCTTGACCAATTATCAGATTTATAAGAAGCATAAATGTCAAAATATTGTGTAAGTTGCAATACTTTGATTCTCCTGGATCTGTGTTGAACATATTAAATCTGAAGCATTTATTTTTCTGTCACACACGCAACCATGTTCCACCTGCGTGAACTCAACAGGAACTTAATTCAAACAATACCAGGAATTTATAACCGTCCGCCAGTCAACGAACCAGTAGTTATTCTTGAACAATACTAAGTTATCAGGAACTGCATACACACACATTTTCTTACCTCTTTGTAACTCTGTGCTCCTTCCACTGACCGTGGTTCCTCTCACAGGATTGTGGATGTTGGTGGTCAGAAGTCGGAGCGTCGGAAGTGGATTCACTGCTTTGAAAATGTCACTTCCCTTGTTTTCTTGGCCTCCCTCAGCGAGTACGACCAGGTCCTGGAAGAGAGAGAAACTATTGTGAGTCAAGTAGTTTTTGTGTCTTATATATTTTTCTCAGGCTGCTTTGTAAACAAACAATCACGATGACTTTTTAAGTTGAACAACGTCTGGGATGTTTGTGCTTAAATTTCAAGAGTGTCGGTGGATGACAAATGAACTGAGGACACATTTTATGCAAACTAATCCTTTGATTATCTCTTGAAGTAACTTTTAATCCTTTTACAAATATTTGTGCAGCTACAAGAACAGACATAGTGAAAAAAAACAACCTGTATTTCCATTAGTTATGTATTCTAGACTCACATTGATGAGATTACGCATGATACCAATGTCCCAACCAAATATTGGTGTAAAACTAAACAAACTTTTCAGGAGTTGGAAATTTCTATTAAATCCCATCATGACTGATCTTGGGAAATATTTTATTAATATTGATACTGACATAACCATTAAAATTCATACCATTAGCTGTTGAATATTTGCAGTGGAGTACCAAGCCAGTTTCTCAAGTCTGGAAATGATTTGGTAGAAATGGCAGAGATACTGTTTGCATTTTACCATTCATAAACCTTGTTTTCCCAACTCTCTTTCTCACCTTGTGCTGTTCCCGCTTTCATTTCATTTGTTCACCAGCAGGTTTCACTCTTGCACAAGAATCACCCCCTTCCCTTCTCCTCCTTCTCCTCCCTTTCACCCTGTCACTAAGCCCTTTATCTCTCAGTCTGCCAACACATTCATTAACCTCCACACTGGCCCATGTGCTCCAGACCCATCGTAAACTCCCTCCAACTCCCCGCTCTCCTCCTCTCTTGAAAAAACTGCCTCATCCTCAGTCATCCAAGTCTGTTTGAACATCCCTAAAAATGAGCGTTTATCTCTTTTCATGTCACAATCATCCCTCAAAATCTCATTTTCATAATCCTTTTATCAACAACGGTATCTTTCCTCTGTATTGATCCAAAGTGCTCAGACTCATGTGTCTGTGTCTTTTTCCAGAACCGGATGCATGAGAGTCTGGCTCTGTTCTACACCACCATCCATTCTCCATGGTTCCTCAACACATCCATCATCCTCTTCCTCAACAAGACTGATATCCTGGCTGACAAAATACAAAACTCTGACCTGCAGAGATACTTCCCTAGTTTCACTGGTGAGATATGGATCACTCTTTGTGCAGTGAAGTTCCTGAAATCTACTGTGTAACACACAAGAAGCAGAGTTTGTGCCAACTTTTAGCCCCTTCACTCACAGCCCTGTTGTACCTGCTTTTTGGTTGAGTCAGCTGTGGCCATGACTGTGCAAAGCTCCTAATACCAATGTCTCGGAAACTGCAGAGTGATAAAAGCTATTCAGACCAAAAAAAGTTTTTTTTTACCTGACTGTAAATATAGCAAACTTTACTGTGAAAGACTGTTATTTGAAAGTGTGTGTTCATGGGTTTTGGTTGCTCCAGCCCCAGCCTCACTTGAGGAATTACACTTTTAAGCACTTCTGAAGTTGGGCTCTAGGATGCCACGTAGGACTAACTCTATCAGTTGTGAAATTCTTTAGTCAGTAAAACCACAGCTGAAGGATTTAAGTTCTGATATCTGAGCAGTGAACTCAGTGTTTACCAGATTAAGTGTCTCTACTAATGAAATGTGGGGAGTAGTTTTTAAGTTATAAACTTCAGACTTTTGGGAATTTGGCCTCTTTACACAGTTTCTTTTCCTGAATTTAAAAAGACATAATGAAAGCCCAGTCACCCTGAGTAACCGCACGTTTCCACCCACTTTGAAAGTTATCATAAATTCATATGTAAAGTTTTTTTTTTTTTACACATTACAAGATACTTTATTTCATTGCTCAGCAGAAAAATTACATTTCATTGTCATTCTGTCCCAGAAACATAAAAAAGACAGTGACAGATAACTGGGGGAGGTCAGGTTTGGGAGGACTGTGGGACAGGCAGCGTGTGTGGCGCCCTGCTTCAGTAGATAAGGAAAAGGGAGTACAAGAGGAAGGAAGAGGGAAAAAAAGCAAGTACCAGACTAGGCTCCTGGAGGGGGCACAGTGTAGGAAAAAACACCTCAGCACAAAAGCAACATAATATACCATTACAACAAAACTCAAGGACTTGCACATGTGGGAGGGGGTGGGTGTCTGGGAGGGAAGGTGTCGTAGCGCAGGCACAGAGAAACATTAACATTTTAGTACTGTTTCTGTCAGCATTTTAACACTAATTGCCTCACGGAGCCATCACTAATACTGCCAACTCTTGGTTGCTATTGTGTCTGCTGAACAGTTTTATCTTTGATTTAAAAGTTTAAAGCTTCTGGTACAGCATCTGCATCTCTGTTGACGCTCAAAGTAAGCGCAGATATCAATAATGAGAAAGTAAAACAGCATCCAAAGGAGGAATTGGCAGAGGGGTTTAATCAGCTACAGGTTTCACAGCCACTAACATTTCAGCCTGATGTCCACAGATGTGTTTACTGATCACAGCATGGACAGCCATGTGCCCTTTTTCTTTTGGCAAGTTTGATATTTTGCTTGCAGCCTCTGTAGCATATAATCCTGCTGGGAGGATGGGATAATTCCAACAAGTAGATGCCTTATTTCCAAAAAGTATCTGAAAAATGATTTCAGTGTCAGTGTGTCGATGACTCTGTGGAGAAGGTTCCTCTCCTTCGCTCTCTTGGCATCTGCAAAGCCGTCGACCATGATCTGATCGCTTTATTTATATAGCTTTCGGACTCCACTCACACACACACACACAGACACACAGACACACAGACACACACACACACACACGGAAATGAGTCACTTCCAGGTACTTGGTGTGCCTAATGATGTGGCTGCAGCTCTGCTGGTGTGAAAGGCTGCAGAGCATTACCCTAACAGTCTTCACCTCCTGCAAACCCCCACAACCCTCCATCACCTCCCCTTCTTCCTGTTACCCATGGCAACCACAGAGAGATACTTTTGCTTCCCGCAAGCCCTGCAACCCCCACAAGCCTCCAGGGGTACATTTGTGAATTGTGTGTGTATGTGTGTGTGTGTGTTGAAGGTGGCAGTTAGTGACTGCGAGCAATTACTTGTGTGTTTGCCTTTGTGTGCGTGTGTGTATGTGTGTATGTGTGCGCATTAGCATGTGTGCCGCCTGTGTTTTACCATCAGCATTAGCAGGGTAAAATAATGACTCACACAGGGTCAGGCACTTTAATGTCAATTTAACCCTAACGAAAACTCAGTTGAGTTTCCACCCTGCCTGCTATTTACTGCTAACACTGTTGTGCTGCTTCGTGGACGTCAAACAGCGACAGAGGCCACAAGTCAGAGCTGTGGTTGTTTCCTATAAGTCCTTAGTCAATTGACACAAAACTAATTGTGTCATTAATGAAGCAACACAGCCTTTTGTACCACAGTGAAGGATTTTCTGTCATTTTCCCCCTGATTTATTTGAGAGCTGCAACCACTTATTTTGTTTCCTTTGCCCTTAACAGACTATTTGATGTCTGAGGCTTTTGGTTTCTCTTAAAGTGGTTTTGTTTTACCTTGTTCTGGGCTGTTTCTGGAGATACTATACAGATTTATCGCTGGGCTAAACCAAATTTTAGCAAAAACTGGGTCTTTTATTTAGTACTAAAGTACCCAGAGAACTATAATAGTCGTACAAATTAAGTCTACTGTCTTTCTTTGTTATAAAAATACTTCCTAGCAACAAATCTTTTTTCACTGGAAAGCCCTTTTCTTTCCTTTTTAATGGGACCATATTTGTAATGAATATATATTTGAAGGATGAGCAGTAAAAATTAGTCCATGGATTTCACCCTTGAAATATTTGCCAAATCTTCTCTGCCAATGCCAAACAGCTTATTCTGCTGGTACTATTAACTTGTTTTGAGCTTCTGGTGCCCACGTGTACTGCCAATTAGGTTCCCTGATTGTCAGCCCATGTGAGCGTGGGCCCTGCTGGTGGTCTGTAGGTGTCTGCTCCAAGAATAGCATGCCATATTTGACTGATCTGGATAAGGGCCTGTGTGAAAGGGCAACTTCAAGCAGGTGCTCTGTAATTTCCAACAGTGTAAGATTTCTTATCAAGGCTCATTGTCAAAACAAAGAAAATCTACCAAACACAAATTGCCTTACTTTATGTGCTAAGGTTATCCATACAAAATATGCAAAACATTTTCTTGGTTGATAACATAGACTATTTAATAGATGGAAATAGATATGACATCACCTGTCCGTTTCTGGAGCCAAGATTTATGATTTATGAGAGGTATCAGTAATCTCCTTTTGCGTTTCACTTTACAGTTGTAAGCAGTAGACTATCTTTAACACCCATTATCTTATCCTCTTCTAATGCCTGTAACATATGTGGAAGGCACCAAGTTATATCTAGAGAGCTTGTTTTGGCAGTCCACCCCAAGAAATTACAGTATTAATATGACTTTGGAGAACTAGAGATCATGAGGTATTTCACTTCAAACACTAAGCAATGATCAAGATTGTTTCTAACTCATGTTCTTTGATGGATTTGTGGCTCCCACTCCAGCTCAAACCAATCTTTCGCCTCTTTGTTGTCTTCACCCATCACTTATGTCCTCCTCCATCACAGGTAAGAGGAGAGACCCAGAGGACGCACAGAACTACATCCGTAAGCTGTACGAGCAACAGGCCCTCAACCGGGACAAGCGGGAGGAGTGGAAGACTCTGTACCCACACTTCACCTGTGCCACGGACACCAACAACATCCGCAGGGTGTTCACTGATGTCAGGGACACAGTTCTGCTTAAGTCTCTCAGGGACTATGGAGTCATCTGAACTTTTCCTCAGAGGTGAAAACAGGAGAAAAGTGTCTTCTCTGGGGTCTTTTGGACGATTTGATGGTACGAATGAAGCTCTGATGAAGGTCAGATGTTGCTCCCATTCCACATAAAAATGCCAGCTGAGAATCCAGCTGTCCCTCATGCTTTCTCCTCTCTTCATCCTCCTCTTCTTTCACTAGATCTTAAAAAAGAAGCAGGTAGAAAGAAAAGGGATACAATTGTACCCAACTCTTACCTTCCCACCAACACTACCACCCTCTGACCTCCTTGTTCCTTTGAGTAGAAAACATGATGTTGGGGGAGAGTTGGAGAAGGATCAAGACTGAGTGACTGAAGTGCCGTGCTGCCACTAACGAAATAATGACTTTCTCAAGTGGACACAGGGTCGTGCTTGGGTATGTGACCTGTCACACTCACTCTGAATACCTGGTTGGAGGTAACAGTTACAGTCAAATACAGTGAACCCTCCCACACAGAAAACACACAATATGTTTCTCATTAAGATGGAAATAGATGAGTTACAATGTACTGCAGCTTCTCCTTGAAACAGGAGATCACCTCTTTCTGTTGATGTCACAACAGAAAGATCCTCTCATAAAAACACTCTTCTATCAGAGGGTAAATCCACATTGATTACAGTTATTTCAAACTGGCTTTTTTTTTCATGTGATCCACAATGACCCTGTCATTTACTGCTTTTAAAATGTGGAAACAACATTGTTCTACCAATGGCTTTTTCTTGCTGCTGTTGATGAGTTTTGCAAAGAAAGAGGCGGGGACATTTTTTTCTAAATGTAGTTTTCCCCCTAGGTAATGAAGTTCTTAGATAGATCTTTGGAGGGTATTTAAATTGCACATTGAAGAAGCTGAGCAACAGGAGTTTCTTGCTGAAAATGCTATTATTATACAATATACTAAATCCAAAACTTCCCTAAAGGTGCTTTAATGATATACAATAAGTTTGGAGATTTTGTGTGAAAAACACTCATATCAAAACTGTTTTACATCTTTTTTTTTTAAATACTGTATTGTACATTACTACTTTTGTTGCTTATAATGGATATGCAGTCTCTGTTAGTTCTACAGGATATTGCCATTCAGAGCAGTCTTGAGCTCACTGGAAATTATTTTGGCCAAAACTTTGTTTGGTGATTGAAAAAATGAAAAAGTCCAAAACACAAAAAAACCCGGCTCTAGCTTTGGAAAGTGGCAGAGCATTTACTCAGGTACATTTGATATTTGTTGGAAGAGACTGCACTCAAGTCTGAAATAACAAATTGTGATAATGGAAAAGTTTTGTTTTTGAGTCTGCTGTCACCAATAAGTCTGTTTAAGCTGATTGAATGTTTACTTATCAAAATGTCAAAACTACTACAATATGTGCCTCTTCTTACCTTTGACATAAGCTGATTTCACAAAAAGCAGCCCTTTAACACATTTTATAAGTCTTCATTAAGCCTCAGAGTTAACTAACTGATGTAGCCTAAAAGATTTACTGTTATTAACAACCAACTCTTTAATTTCCTGGCTGCTCACAGCAATAAATACCCTTCTTTTAAATCAATATTATAAATTTAAGGGAAATAAAACATTTAGAGATGTGCAGGTTTTTAAGCTCGATTCGCAGAATATTAATCATTAGTAGTATAAAAAAAAGATCCCACCGATGATGTGCTGGCATCAAGGAAAGAATGTTAATAAGAGACGGCAGCATAAACTCTGAGTGTATCCTATTTATGGCATCATGTGTGGGGAGGGGATGTTAATGATATTGATTAGAAGTGTGAGGTTGACCCCCTTGTGCGTCATTGAGTGTTAAATGTGTGTTAAGTAGAAAATGATAAATCTATTAAATTAACTGACCGTAATAGAAAGCTTATTTTAGCTCATTATGTGATTGTTATGAGTTTTTCAGCTGCTGTTTTATTAACTGTATATAAAGTGTTTGTAATATCTTCCCAGCTTGTGGTTGTTATATTTTTAAATCTTTTATCTTATTACCAAATGATTGTTCTGCTGTATATTTACATGATTGAGTTTTTTAAATTGCTGTGTTTTTAGCTTTGTTTACCATCAGCTCATACCTGTGACTGGAGAGTGAGTTTGCTTGTGAACTTCTTCTCTGCACTAGGAATGCTCCTCTCTCTCCGTGACAGTGATTGATTCTGTGTAGACTGGTGGAGGAAGTGGGTTTATGGCACTGTTTTTTGTTGTTTTTTTTAGTTAAAATTAAAAAAAACTTTGAATACTTTCAGTCCCATGATTGATTTTGTTTGTCTTCCCTGACATAACAGCCAGAGTGTCTTTTTGTGAGTCTGTATTTGTTTTATTGTCACTGTGCTGTCAGGCTGTAGCTAAGACAAATTTGATCTTGCAGGCTGAAGTCACATGAATGCTGTGACTCCCAGTTAGTAAATAAAACAGAGCAGGATGTGCCGAGGATGAACACATGTGACTTTCCCGCACTCCATTCATTTTCATAAACCATTAAGTCTATTTTATAGTTTATAGTTTAGACCTCTCTGCTCCTCTGCAGATGTTAGCTACCAATTATATTTCTGAACAAAGATAGACAGTTTTCTTGGTGCTGGAATCCACAACACTGAGCCAGAAAAGTCTAAGATGTATTGACCGAGTGCCATTGAGTACGTTTTGTGTATGCAGGAAAAGCAGTCCATGTGAAAAACAAAAGCAGGGGGAACAGCATCTGCTGTGTTAACTTCTCAGCTCCCATTGGCAACAAATTGCATAAATCAGAACAAACATTTCATTACTGATAAAGAAACAAATCTGCTTGATACTGTCACAAAAACTAATGAGCAATTTGATTACCAAACTTTAATTTTTCATACAGTCTGCTTGAAAATCTACATCAAAGAAAGCTGGAGTGAAGACTTTGCAGACATTGTTGAAGTTAACTTTTAATTTGTGTAAATATCTAGTTTCCTCTATGTTTTTGAGGTTATTTTCTGATATTGCAAAAAAAGTCAAAGAAAATGAATAATTACTTCTGACGATGAAAGGCGTGGTTTCTACATTATTTTCCCCAACTGTTTGTCTGCGATATGGAGTGTGCCCTCCTGTGTTGATGTATGTGCACATGTTCATTTGTTTGTGAGGAAAATTGTGAACACGTGACTATTTACAGACAAAAATGATACACCGTCATGTAAATAAGAAATTAAAAAAACTATTTGGTCGTTAACTCCAGACTCCCGGACATTCAACGAAAATGTCACCGCAGTCCTTTTGTCACAGTCTCGATCTCACTCTCTGCTCGCTGTGTACTCTTGTGTTACACTGTCAACTCTTTTTTTTTTTTTTTTTTTTTTAACATCAATGCCTTGTTATCTCTACACACACATGAGAAAGCAAACAAAAACAGTTGAAAATAACCACTGATATGTGAAAATAAATGATAAAACACTGAAGATAATCATAGATTTAATAAAACAAAAGCCCCCCATTTTTTCACACACTCTACATTACAGGGGGGACAACATTTATTCTGGTCAACCATCATGTTCAGGGTTAGTGTTTCTCCATTACTCCATTACTCTCAGAGTTTGTTCTCTCAATACTAATATACACACATCACATATTTGATGTCACACATACTCTAAATTTTGTGCTATGTTCATGGTCGACTGAGAGGATGAGGAAAAGACAATAGTCCTTGAAATTTCAGGTCACATTTCATTCCCAGCCCTCTCTTCCTGATGTTACTCTCTACACTTTCTTCCTATCTTGTGATCTGCTCTCTTCTACTTAAGGAGGCATGGAGAAAAAAAATCCCCAAAACATGAAGAGCTATTACCATCAAGTGTCAGTGTTAGTTATCTTGTCAAAAGTATCCAATTTTCAGTCATCAGTTTTTAAAAACATTGACTTATTTAAGTTTGGGGCACTACATGCTAATTGCTTGTTGTGTTTAGGGCTCACACAAACGTTCCCATTTCAGGAAAATTGTCCCCCACTTTGTGATTCCTGCAGTTTAACAAACAAATCAAAAGCTCTGTTCTTTCTCACTTTTCTGCCCATGCATCCCTCGAGTTGCAGTGCTTTGCAGGATGAGAAGACCTCTGTAACTGCTTTGAAGAGAGTGTGAAAGTTTATCTCTGCCTGCACAATCTGTTGTTGTTTTTATGCTCAAAACAAGAAGGGGTGAGTTTTGGCCCTGCTTATACAAGGGGAGACCATGATGGACATGAAACCTCTGAATAGGCTGGAAGAACAGACTGACGTCCAGGGAAGGACCTAATATTGCACGGCTGGCATTTAGAATGATTGATTCCTCCATGACTCTGTGTGTGTGGTGTGTGTTTGTGTGTGAATCTCCTAAAATATTGTTGGTGATAAAGAAGATGAGAGGATTTGACAGCCTGTGGGAGACAGACCATGGTGGCCTTTGTTGATAATGAGGGATTATTTTATGCAAGTCTAAAACGACAAACCCACATACGGTGGCTCCTTCAGATTCCACCACTGAGGCAGGTCTTACATGTGCTGGGCTCCCGAGGTGCAGAGTGAGGGTGAAGGGATCCAGCAGTTTGTGTGATCTCCTGAGCTGAGATGTGAAGCGGAGGTTAGCTGGTGGGCTATTTTCAAAACCTATTTCGCTGCCTGGTTTGTTGCTATGGACTGCCTGACGCTGATAAGAGCTGGTCCAAGCTTTTTCCATTTTCACCAATGTTCCTCAAGGCAAGAAAACACCTGCTGGGGCACTTATCAGACTCCCTGTATAGAGATATGCGCACAGATTCTACTGCAGCTGTAGGCACAACAATAACCTGTCAAGATTAGAGTACAAAAATAGCTGCAGTAATGTAAACACACGGGGAACACAAGTAAAATCCATACAAACACCTGCAGCAAAGTGAGGCTTTTAATGTTCAGAAAGGTGAACATTTAACTGCGTGGGGATTGCCAAACCTCTACTTTGTGATGTTGGATTGGATTGCATCAGTCAGATTTTTCTGTCATTGTGTACCCACCCTTGCTTTGTGGATGTTGTTTCTTTTCAGCGAGTCTTTTTAAAGCTATTGCAGCATATTGGCACAAAGAGAAAGAAGGCGCTTATCAGCCAGAGAAATGAATCAATTTGCCAGCATGAATCACCTCTTAGGTTTCCAAAAACAGCTACAGCATTTGTAGAGGCAGCTGGCCCTTTGTAGCCCTATTCTCCCCTCGCTGTGTTTTTCCTGACTCACATTTCTCAAGTCTTAAGAGGCAAGAGTCCGCCCAAAAAAATCTACATCAATAACTCCTCAACCAAGTTTGTGAATGTTGAAGCAGATATGAAATAACACAACAAACAATTGTGATAAAGCCTCATGAACACACAAAAAAAAAGATATTTCAGTCCCTGTTTTCCAGGAACTATTACAAGCCAAATAATTGAAATGTATAAAATGATATGAGACAAAAAATGATGAAAGTAGAGAAAAGGACAGTGTTATTGAGTATCTTCTATGATGTGTTCTGTACTGAGCAGCACCTGCTTCAGACTGCATCTTGCGCATTAATGAGTTTTCGAGGAACTGCTGCAGGGCTTTGCTTTATTAATGTGGAGAAGAGAAGCAACACAAAATGTTCCCAATTAAAATGAAGATGAATTGCAGCAGCCGGTTCCCTGTTGTGGCTCTACTTTTGTCTCTAAATCTCTGCCGCACAGACAGGTCATTAAGCGCTGAAGGCGGCTGTGGTCCCGTGGTGCCGCAGCCTGAACACATCACACCCCTCCACGAGAGCTCTGTGTACTTTACAGCAGGCAAAAAAGCGGAGGAAGAGAAGGCTTGAATACAATAAACAGTTCTGTGTTAACCCAAATAATTATGCTCTCATAAAATCTGAAAGCACACATCTGGCCATAAAGCTCTGAGAGATTTAAAGCTACTTCGAGTAACTTTCTGTTTATGTCCATCATTGTGCCCATGTGGGGCAAAGTGACTCCCCCTATTACTTTGCAAGTTTTGTCCTTTACATGTATATAAATAAGGGGGTTTCAATTATACTGGGGAACATAATTTTTGTTGCGTTAGGTCAGACAGCTGTTTCACCTTATTTTTGGGTGCAGAATCCAAAAATGAGCTCAGTTTTTCTCTATCATGTCAAGTTTTTGAATTATAGGATCCCTGCAAAATTCCACTGATGGAGTTTGCTTATCTGGAGGGCAAGCTTTGGGGAAAAAAACTTGACGAGCTAGAAAAAAAACTGACTGTAATTTTAGAATCAGCATGCCAATTTTAGCTTTAGTCAGCATAAAAATCTAACTCAGCAGAATTTTTTTGAATCGGGGATTATGATCAGGCGTATATCTGGATACAAGACTTTTTCAGGATCACTAAGGAAGCCCTCAAAGTCCCTATAAATATTTCATGAAAAGTTTTCATGTCTCTTTCCTTGATAAGAGACTATGTGCAGCAGGTTGGTGGCTATGAAAAACAGGATCTCTCTAACAGGGTGGAATTACATCAAAATATCATAAAAGGTTTATTTATTTCAGTTTTTAAATTCACAGAGAGAAACTCAAATACTGAGTGAGATATCTCAAGTGCTTAATCCAAGTATAGGGATTACTGTCAAGAGTCAACAGCCAATTACAGGGACAAGAAGTTTCACAGAGCTTCATGCTTCTTCTTCAGATTTCATTTTTCAGCAGGACTTGGCCCTTGCCCACACAGACAAAAATACCAAAAAACGATTAAATGACCATTATTTTATATGCTTGAATGTTCAAGACACTCACGTTCCAAAGAGAATCTAATGCAGTATGGTCATGGAAGACATGAGAGACATAAGAAGCAGCAAAGTAACATGAGCCGATGGTTGCTATCAAAGTAACCTTGACTTCCAAAACACCTCAGCAGACCCACAGGCTGTTTGTTCCCTCGCCAGACAAAGGAGCCCCAACCAAGCGTTGAGTGCATGCTAAAGGAGCAATTTTTGCAAAGGGCCATCATTTGTTATTGATCTTTATTGGCGAGATACTAATTTAGTCACAGCATAATGTGAGGGAAAAGGAATGAAACCAGTTCGGAAACAGTTAGAAGCGATAATGAGTGTCAGCTATTGGGATGACACCGATTATAGATGAATTGGCATAGGTGAAGTGCAGTTGAATGAAAAGCATAGAAAGACAGGGCAGTGAAACTATTTCTCAGGGCTAAATAAAACTGAGCGTATATATGTAAGTTTGTATGATGTGTGCACATTTATGAAGCAAAGCTATATGAAGAGGTGAGACTCCACATGTGAACACAACAGGCTCCTGAAATGTGATAGAGGTAATTATGGCATTCAGCGGCGCATGTGGAGAATGCAGATAACAGCGGATGTCTGAGAGAGCACTTCAACAGTTGCCTCGCCTGCCTGTCTTGCACAATTACAGGCTCTAGAGAACATGACACCTCCTCTGCGAAACACTTAGACATAGGTAACACTCTCTGTCTCTTCACATATGCATGTTGTACCTTAATATTCATCTCTTTCAAGAGGAGATAAAACATTGTTAAAGCATTTAACTGTTGGTGTACTGCGCAGCCATTTGTGAGAGATTTGCTCAGAGATTTTAATTTCCCTTCATTGTTTTACTTTCCCATTCCAATCAGTGCTCAGACCTTTGTAAGTCTTTTTAATTATGCACTCGCAAAAGCAGTTTGTATCCTCTTTAGAGAAACTGCATCACATCCATTTGGAGCATTCATTGAAATTAAACTAGAGCCACTTTGCGGATGTTCCTTTTAAACAACTAATTAGTCCTAAACTCTCAAAAGCATTCAACACGTAATTCATGTTTTTTTATGCTTAGGGAGCTTTGGTTTGTGTGGTTACCTAATTAGATCAGTTTTCTTCTCTTTTTGCCTGCAACAGATAACTTATTTTAACTAACATTACTGTACAAGTGCTCAGTGAATTGTCTTCTATTCCGTCTACAGTCTGATTGTCGCCTTTTACTTCTCCACTCTCTCTAATTTTCTACTAGGGACACCTGTTACATGTAGGCAAAACCTTTAACAACCTTTTCTCAAAGCCTAATGATGTGTTAACTCAGGATTTCCAAAACAGGTTAAACCCTAAGGATTTTCACTGTTCTGCATTCTTGATTTCTTTCATTAAGAGAGTAGTGGTTAAGAACATACATTCTTATTGCTTGAAAATATGAAGTTTGCAAATCATTTAGCTTGTCAGATGAAAGTTTGGAGCTGACCTCACTTGCCATTTAGAAATGTGATACTTGCCATAGCACAAGAGTTTAGTTATAAATGGGATTATGTTTTGTAAAATTGTCAAACAAGATAATTTTCCACAAAATTGAATGTCACCTATGTTTCACTTTTTGTAATTGGAGCTGAGTCTGCCACTCAATTTGGTGAAGACTTTTTCTTTTTTGGCCAGCCAGTGTATTTCACTTTCATTGCTCTGATTACCTGACTGGATTAATGATGTTTCACAATGATGTAGGTCGTAGATTAAGAGTGTATTTACACATCTGAACAAATCAGTGTTGCATTATATAACACACTGATTGGCTAATATTACCTGGCTGACTCAGTAATGTCTGTAGAGTTTGTAATTTCAGCTCTGTCTTCCCCTTCTCTTCAGATAATATAGAGTATTTTCAAAGTGTTAACATGTCGCATGGGCCAGTGGTCGTGTCTCAATGCAATAAAACATTTACTTTGAACACTTCTAATTAGCTCTTCTGGTTTCTCAACTGTAGTTGGTGAGTGACACAGACTGCGGCCTCGTTTTTGCTGCTGGTATTGTTACTCTATTGGGGATTGCTGCTACAGAGTTGAACTTGGGACAGTCTTCTTGGTTCATGGACATCAGCTCATAGTTCACAAACCTGCAGCGGTAGAAAACTTGGATCTATCCAGCTCTATTGTCAGTATCACAGTTTCTCAACTAAATGACGTGAGAAAGCAAAATTACTTCTTCAGATGTTGAACTTTAATGTTGGTGTGTTTTATTCTGGCTGTAAAGACCTGCCATCTGTAGCAGAAAATTTTCCTTGGATAAAGTAAAAACATGGATAATTTAAGGTGTAAATGTTGCATTTTCAGAATGTGTTCAGCTCTGCTTCACCAATAAATACAGTCTGGCTCAAATTATGTTCATTTTGATGTAGGTGTAAATGAAAGCTGAATAACAGGTTGGCACACATACCGGCATCATCTGGCAAGAGCCGATCATTAATGAAGAAAATTAACATGAATCACAGCAATTCAGTCGTTCCAAACACTGTAGAAAAAAAATAAGATCCTGGACTGGGGAGAGTTAATGCTATTGAATATTTGGCCAACTCTTGGTTTCGATTGTGTGTTTTTCACACTTAATTTACTAAAAGGATGTGATAGGTGATCTTTATTTTTGTTTGTTGGAGACTGAAGAGAGTAATACAAAGTATTTCACAGCTAAAGGTGCAAAGTAGAAAGCTGTTTTCTCATCAGGGAATGAAAAGCTGCAAAGTGTGTTTAGGTGTGTGAATTAAGTGACCATTTTCACACTTCAAAACTTGGTTTGTCTGTGGTAATCTCTGCACAGTTCTCATTACTAGTTGTATTGACTTCACAGGTCTCACCATTTGGAAACAAAGAACAAAATACAGTTTTTCAGGTAGCTCATATGATTATTTTTTCCTTTGTCATGACAAGATAATTGGAGTCTTGCAGCTCATTTTTAGGAAGTTCCAACTTTTTCATGCTCATCTGAAACAGTGACAAAAGTCCAGTTGGTTGATGTCAATTTACTCGTCTGATGTAGCTGTGCCTTTTGTTATAGCAGATTACAGACCACAATATTTTATGTTGAATTTTTAATATGTAAATAAAAGCTGATTTTCTTTGTTGCATTAAAAATAATCAAAATAAAGAAATATTTTTAAATGATGAAGAATAATTCCCCTTATTGAGCTGGTGACTAGTTATCCCAATGTATTGTGCAAAAATATAGTTTTTTCTACCTACTGTAAAGTTTGTAAATCTAAATATGCACAGTATTGCAGGGTGCAGGGTTATTTTTTTCTGCTCTCTGTAGCCTCCACGGAGGATGCCTTCTCTTGGCCGCACACCATCCTTCAGAATAATAGGTTGCACCCACACACAGCCTTTGTTCTTGGCTTTTGTCAAGGTCCACAGCTGGAGGAGGAAATTACAGAGGCATTAAGAAATGATGGAGCTCCAGACTAGTGTGACTCCACCCGTCAGAGCCGGAGAGCTTCACGCCAGATGACGTGTCATAATAGAGATTCCATAATGGTGCTCTAATTGGACTCAGACGGCACAGCAGAAACATTTCATGTCACTCATCTCTTTCCTGGTGCTCTCTGTCTGTTGCTGCCTTTTTGCCTTAAGGAGTAAAACAATTGTTTCTTTGGCTTTATTTTTTCTTTACCTGTCCATCCACAACTGAGTTTCCTAATTGTTGAAGCCTTGTACTTTTACTAGAACAAATAGTAAAATGTCAGTCAGAGATGTTGACAAAGCACCACAATGAAATCAGGTAATGAAGACCAAAAACAAAATATCTCTTTATTTCACATTCATATTCAGAACAGTGTTGAAATAAAATCACATTTACTTTATAAGTGGAAAGATAAAGTTAGTGTGCCCTGTTTTCTTGTTCAACCCATGGCAAAGTTTTTTTTTATGTCATTCAAGACAAAATCAAACAAATAAAAAACTGTTGCGTTTTCCCTTTCTCACCTCATGAAAAGACCAGGAAACAAAGACACCGAACTCTAGCGGAGAAATGAAAGCATCTGATCCACTTATTTAGTGTCTCTGTGTTTAGAAGACGGGCGCCATGTGTCTGCTCAGGGTGTAATCACAGAAATGGATGAATATTAGAGTATAATTACCCACACAGACAGTTCACTGCAACACAGCCCCACTGATGTGTGTGGCTGAATTAAAGGGTTGTAACAGAGGGGCTATAACCTGCTCACATCAGTGCCAGTGCCGAGCAAGGGGGGTATTTACATATTGGTTAATGGGTGGAGAAGGTGGAGGAGACAGATGAACCCAACCTTTAATTTTTCCCAAGAGCCCTAATTTGAACAGTGGCACATTTTGTAAGGAAATGATAGAAATACAGGAGGAAGTTTTCATGGCCACAGTTTAATGTGTAGGTTTGAAACACAACATGAAGTACAAAGTCACAGATGTGTGTGAAGAAGGCTAATTCTATTATTCTAGATATCATTACTTTTATAGCTCTAAAACAAAATAAGTGGACCAAATGTACTGTAGTCTAACGCCAATGCCATGACCTCCACCATCACCTAAAGTGAGTGACATGGAAGAGGACACATGCACTACAAATAGTCAAAGTCTATCTGGTTCTTACTGCTTGTTCATTCTCCATACTTGTTACATTACCTGGTGAGTAAAATGCAATGTCCATACTAAAATAAGGAGATCCATTTTGAGAAAGATGTATTTATCTCATCACACAAAAAAATATATGACACAAGAAATACATTGTTAATGCTTTCAAAAGCTGGAAGTCCATCAGCTTAGTTTATAGAGCAGCTCCCTTTTTCTTATCCCTTTCCCCCTACTTTTTTCATATCCCAAAGCTGTGTCCTAATCCAGGGGCTGCAGCTTTCATAGCCTTTGAAGGCTGCAGCCCCTGGATTAGGACACAGTTTGTAATTCTTTTTTGTGTTTTAAAAGTTGGCCAAGGACACAAAACTGGTCAGATCTGCAGTGGTGCTTTACAATTTATGTTCCTGTGTTTGATCCTACGCGTAACCATGGTTGTATTGTTTACACTGGATCAGCTGTTAGCAGCCTATAGCATGTCAATGTTGACCTGTGGTGGGCCCGATGTCCCCTGTGAGCTGAGGAGGAGGAGGCAAGGACAACGTGCTGTGGCAACGGCGCAAGCTAATAAGAGACAACATCAACCTGTCCTTCAATCCACCGTTATGGGCAATGTCAGGTCAATTCTCAATAAGACGGTTGTGCTAACCCAGCAACAAGGGGAATAGTGGTAGAGTAGCATCACACTCCGCACAGAGACATGGCTAGTGGACCTGACTCAGGGAATGAATGCCACATTGATGGGATTTCACCTTTTGTGGGCCAACGAGACAAAGGAGAGTGACACTGAATAGGTTATTGAAGATGGCCACCTCAGTCCTGGACAAAGTCTCTGTGTCTGGACCCTGTGGAGGTGCAGGCTAACAGGGTAATGATAGCCAAGCCGTCATCTCTGATGAACAACATGTATACACCTCATTTGCATTATCTTATCCTATCTTATTCTATCCCATCTTATCTTATCTCAATGGTGAATCTATGCAGAAATGCACGTTTCCTTTTCTATTTAATTATTGCACTCATTAAACAACTCAGAGGTGCTAACACAACTTTATCCTCATGCTCTAATTGCTCTCTGCTCCTAAGTAAATGTGCTATTGTTGGTTTGAACTGGTTAGCACAGAGTGTAACAGAGTTTGTGTGATAATTGCATGACACAGTAGGTGCTCTTGGTTTAACAAGTGTTGAATAATAAGTGAAGGTCATGTTTTTGTTTGGTTTTTTTTTTCCTTTTTTGTCATAGATGATTATCAAGTGTTTAAGAAAAGGTTGCAGCTGTCACCCAATCCTCCCAGCATCAACAAAAAAAAATTACCTATAGCAATATACAAATGAGCCCACAGCTACAGAGGTGGGCATTGAAAACAAAAACAGGCTAAAAGCCAGACCTCAGAGACACTGTGGAGAGAAATGTGATCCAAGAGTGACCACAAAAGTACCTCATCAATCCAGATATCATTCTCCCGCTAACTTTGCCAGAGGCTGAAGTCTTAACTGTGTTTGCCTGGCAGAAGAGCATCAGATAAGCCCCTGTTTCCTGTCCTGCTGCTTATCTGCACCATTACTAACCTATGAAAGGAAATTAATGCAGCTATTGTGTATCATTGAGTTCTGCTGTGTCAAGAAAAAATACATCAAGACACATAAAAATACTGCATTTGAAAAATGAAGTAATTATAGTTTCTCATTTTGCTTTAGTTTGAGAAAATTCCAGCCCTTTGGTTTCATCTACCTTCACCTCTTCTGGTGTCAGCCTCAGAAATAACCTCTCTGTTAGCAGTGAAACTTCAGAGTTATCCAATTGTAACAGGTCCTTCATTTGCAATTTTTGCTGAGGAGCAGATTTCACCCAATAATGAGGTCCTTTGTTCTCGGAGCACAGCTGCTTCACTACAGCTGTCAGCATCCAAAAAGTAAGACTAAGAGTAAAAAACAAAATCACCATCACATAGAGGCTTTCGCTGCTTCCTCATTACCTTGCTGACTTAAAACGAGTGTGTTTTTAGAAGATGCTCATCTTGTTAAACTCTGCTCTATTTGTTTGCAAGACTTTCCCTATCAATGTCAAACATCATGCTGGGGGAGATGTCTGTTTCAAGCATGGATTAATGGTACATCAAAATCTTTCAAAATGAGAGTTGATGACAGATAAATTCAGTGGTCTCAGGTGCAATTGTAAGTAGTGACATGCAGATTAATTCTGAAATATCGATACCAGATACCAGATATTTCAATGCTCTAAAAAAAAATTCTCAAATCAAAATATCGAGGTGGGAGCTTCTACATTTTCAGCCTGGGTAGGTGTGTAATACTGAAGCACAGCAGCATGTGACTCAGTCTGTCACTCAGTCAGTAAACACGATGGAAGGGGGTAAACAGAGTCATGTGTGGAACTATTTCAGCTTCACAAACAGCCAGGGTACTGTTTACAAGGAGTTTAAGGAGTTTTGGCAACACAACAAACCTCGTGAAACACCTGAGGTTAAACCTCAACACAGAGTACGAGGCATTTAGAGATGAGGCAGACAGAAGAAGAGAGCTCAGTGTCAGGTGCTGTTTGGGCAAAGACAGACATCTCAGGTGGAGTCTTTTAGAGCTGCATGCTGCAGGCGCAGGTACAAAGGAGGAAAATGTGGAGCTTTAAGTGGTTATGAGCACTGTTGTTGTCGGAGTTGTTCAAAAACATGAAAGTGCTCATGAAATAAGTAACAAAAAAACACATTCTTAAACAAGCAGCTGGATGAGATCAGCTTGGAGTAAAAATGTGTATCACTGACATAATCTCATACAGGAAAAAAAGCCTAGGGTTGATTCAGGTAAGGTTTACTAAAGAACTAATCTTTTAAAGTGGGGTAAATGGACAAGCTGTCATGAAATTATGAAGAGCACTTGCAATAAAACAGGGCCAGGCAAAAAACAAAGTAAGTTTACAAGATTAATCTCTGTAACAAACAAGAATACAGTCATCTCCTTACAAGAGTAAAGTCGTAAACCTAAGACAACAAGTCATAAATTTATGAGAAGAATCTTGTGCTCATGTATCATCCTTTCTCCTGTTTGTTTTCCAAATTAGGTCATAAACTACAGAAACTTTGGAAAACAAACAAGAGCAATGACAGGCAACCTGCGAGGTTGATGCATGCACATGAAATTATTCTCATCAATTATGACTTCATCCTCATAATTGATGAGAACAATTAAAGATCAGAAAGATACTGACACTGTATTTTAGTGAAGTGGCTGACCTTGAAAGGACAATAAAGTGTAAAAAATGTGCATCCACTTGACTGTGTTGAAGTGTGTTAACTTTTCATCTTTTATCCTGAGTTGCCCTTTGCTATCATTGTTCATCACTGGTGGTATAACTTCAGTTTAAACCGACATCTTCCTGCTTTAATCCTCACAGCTGCTGCTGCTGCCCCACACCACAATGACATTAAGGCTTTTAGGGATAACAAGATTTCCCCTGCTCTCCTTCATCATCAGAGCTTTAATTAGACAGGTAATGGAGAGGGGAGCAGCTCAGGGCCCATCCTCCCTAATCAAAAGAGTCATATCCATGCTAATAGTGACCCTTTGTTGACTCAGGCGCCTAACCGAGTGATATCAACTTTTACAGCGGGAGAGAGAAACCAGAGCTCGGCAAGATTTGAGACGCAGGAGGAATGAAACAGGTAATAACATTGGGAGGGAGGGAGTAAAAAGTTTTTTTTTTTCTCCCGTCCACCTCACGCACACCTCTTCGAAACCTGTCCACCCACACCTGCTCCTTCCCAAGAAATGGCAGCGCCTGCCTTTCTCTGTCTGGTCTGCTGTCACCT
Organism: Thalassoma bifasciatum; assembly: GCA_008086565.1. Taxonomy (NCBI): domain Eukaryota; kingdom Metazoa; phylum Chordata; class Actinopteri; order Labriformes; family Labridae; genus Thalassoma; species Thalassoma bifasciatum. The sequence continues at coordinate 361,785 of RPOG01000166.1, forward strand.
TTGTCTTTGTGTCTTGCTATTTTATTTTTTCTTTATCTCTTCCATTCTATAAAGGCTACTACCATTGTCTCTCTGTCTACCCCCCCACCACCACTCTCTCCACTCTTCCTTACGCTTATCAGACAGGCAGTGAAGCGAGAACAACAGGAGAGGTGCGCAGGGTCGTAAAACGTGACTTAAGAGACTAGAGAGCTGAGGCTGAGTGACTGTATTAAGGGCTTCAGAATGTAATAAAAGAGTTTATACAGACTTAAGGTCTGTGCATGGGCTTAAAATGCCACAGAGGGAAAAGTAAATCACCTTATTTCCATACTGAGATTGAAAGTCAACTTTCAGCTCCTTCTAGAATAAAGGTTTAGTGAAGAAGCTATAAATTGAGGGAACAAATAAAGCTGCAGTGGAGGAAACCCCTGATCATAAAATATGAAAACGAGACCTATTTACCTCATAAACCAAAGTAAGTTTCACTGTTATTGGATGTACAGTAAACCTCCTAATGCACAATGTATTATTAAGAAAAAAACACAAGACAACATTTCAAAGAAGGACAGAAAATCTTCACAGGATATGTTTTAAGTTGTGGATTTTGAGAGAGACAGCAACACGCAAGGGAAACTAATATATGGCAAAGTAGTTCTGGGGCTTTAAAGCTGATCTAACTCTAATGTAAAGTGACGCCAACATCACATCCTTAAAAGTTGTCGCTATTTTCGTTACCACCAAAGGTTCAAGCATAGTTTAGCGACTGGCATCTTACTTACACTGGATTAGTTGCTGTTGTCAAGAGTTCTCGACAGGATTTTGCTTCACTTAAAAGGCCCTGCACAGTCTTTTTAAGTGATCTTTCAATAGTCTTGTTTTTACACGTTCCCATTCATAATCCAAAAATGATTCGAAATAGGAATATCAGCACCAAAAGATTTTTCTCCAAATGTTATTTCTCTGTATCCGTGTTCAACCAGCCATGAAAGCCATGGGAATTTCATGCAATAACAGCCAACAGCTGACAAAGTTTAGCAATAAGGAGCAAGAGCTGTGTTTTTTCTCTACTGAAATTGATTTTTGATCTTGTAGTAAAGACAGACACAAGAGCTGGACTGAAAAAAGAAGGAAAGAGGAAAAGAAAGCTAAATAGGAGCGTCAAAGAGCATGGGTCAAAGGCTAAAACACAGGTTGAACAGTTTGTGATAATGTTCGTTCCAACAACATGCAGCAATTACACTGCAGTAATCGAATCTAACCTCAGAGTCTATCAATAAAATGAGGAGCCAGATTACATTTGCTCTGCTTGGTGAGGTTGGAACTGGTATATGAGCACTGGTAGGACATAGGTAGGATTTACTAACATGGCTTGTTATGGGCATGTCTCAGAGCACTGGGCTGTGAGTAGCACTAAATAGTTGCACAAACTGTGAAAATATTACCTTATACAGTCAAAACCAAAAGTTGTCTCAAACAAAGAAAAACAGTGCCAAAAAGAAAATTGAATCAATTTTCATTTACTTCACAATCAAACACATGCCCTGGCAAGAGTCACATCCTCACAATGGTAGATTCATGGGAAATTGAGTCTTAATCCCAGAAATAGTCCTCACAGCACCTTGAGACTGTTGAGACAATGAGACTGTTGCAGTCAAGTTTCTTTGTCTATCGTGCCCGGAAATTTTTAAAGTTTCCCATTTTTGTGTTTTGTAACTCTGAATGAAAAATGTCTGTATCTTAGGAAATACTTGAACTTTTTTGGTGTGTATTACGCAGAATAAGTGATGAAGGTGACCCAGGACAAAATGGTGTTTTCTCCCAACTTGCAAGAACATTATGACCGGGAATGATTAAGAGGGATTTCATAGTATAATGATGTTAACAAAGTTTGCTCACTTTATCAGTGTTGAATTGACAACTTACTCAGGGTGAAACATGATTTATTTTGTGTAGCAACAGGGTTTCACTCAATCCAATAACAGGATACTTGTGATTAGCTCCTAATGTATGACTACACAGCTCCAACTCCTGTAAGTTTTACCAACTACATGCTTGATATTCCGTAACTATGACAACAGCCAGTGAGCAAATGAGAGTATGATGTCATTTCAACACGAGAGAGGCACCTTTTAACAAAAACAGAGCGTGAGGAGCCAGGAGACCACAGTTTGAGAGTGAGTGGTGAATATGCTTGGATTAACATGCATATACTGGAGGAAAGAGCAGGAATGGGAGGTCATGGTTGACAAACCACAAAGATGATGATGCTTCTTGAGGGGATCAGAGGTAGTCAAAGGGGGATGAGAATATCTGCTCTAGGATGTGATGAGAAATGATAATTAGGCTGTAATGAAAAGATTTGCCTGCAGGCACTCATCTTACCATAACTTCAGGTGAGAAGGGGGAAAGAGGGACACTGGGGCCAGTTCTAGCTAACAGACTGCTTTTTTTCTAAGTATTGTTAAGTTCAGTTTGGACTGTTGCATGTAGACTGTATCCGCTCTCTTAATTTATTTATTCATTTTCAGAGATATTCTGTGCAGCAAAGGGCTGTAATGAGAGCTGCAGCTTCTGGACATGGGGAGCCGTAACAGCTGCACACAGTCAACAAGTTTGTGAAAAGATTAGAAAAGCTCCCAGAAACAATCAACACCTCCTTCTGATGTTATTTTTTTCTTTACATCTGTTGCAGGAAAATCCACATAAATAGAGAATTGGGTGCAAGCTTTATCGCCTGTATTTATCCTGTGAACAAGAGGAAACTGTTCAGACTGGCATTGTTTTGAAAAATTTCACTAACTGCTTCTCGTTTCCTTTGTGGTTTTGTTGTATTAGGAAAGGGATTGAACACTTGAACACAATAGCCAGCTAATTTTCACCCAAGCAAATGTATTTACATGATTTTCATCCTGTTGTGTTTGTCTGAGCGTCATGGGTCCCTGGATACCTTCACGTTGCTCACCGACGTCATAGAAGGTAGAAGTGTTTTCCTGCTCACATCCCTGTTTTTGTTTTTAACTGGCACTTGTTCAGGTGATTTTCACCTCATGTTAGTGATTAAGGGGTGGAATATCTTCACCATTATTTATTAATAGACCAAAAAAAAATCTTAAAACCTTCACTGGTTAAGTCTCAAATGTCCAGTGAATGAGTAAATCAAAGAACAAAGTCCCGAGCTCAATTATTCTATTTTTTATGAATTTTTCATTGATGGTTCTCTGATTTTTTTGTTAATTTCAGAGTCTTGCTTTTGGGTCACTAATAATACCCTGATTTTTTCATTTTATGAAACTTCAAATAACAAAAAATAAATGAAGGGTACTTCACTTTACCATGATCATTCAACTTCAGTATATTTTGATGAGAAGTATTTTTATTGTGTATTTTATATTAGCTAAAATATCCACACAACAGTGATGGTGTTGCTATTTATAAGAAATAGTGTTCCAGGGTTAATTGTAGTTGGGTGCTATTGTTACAGAGAGTGGCAGACCCTTTTTCTACCAGATCCCTGGTTCTCTGTTATAAAACTAAGATCATGCCTGGGTTCATTTCCTGCTAATGTGGTCATGCACCACCATTGAATCCACTGAAAAGGGAGAACAGGCTGGGTTTCAACCTGTGGAGACATCGCACAACACAACTGATTTCTCTCCTTCATCCAAAGCACAAAAGCATATACGCTCAAAATGAGGAACAACACAAAAACATCTCCTGCATTTCAAACACAAAGGAAAAAGCCACAAGGTCGGACTGGACAAACTCTGACAAAGCCTGCAGGTCAATGACATGAAACAAGCTTCAAGTTTAGTGTTGTAAAATTTCACTGTATGTGTGGAATCATCGACTCAAAATCAAGTCTGAAACCAGAACAATATTGGGTTGTGTAACATAAAAAATAATATTGTAAAAGTGAAGAATACTCTGCAATGATCACAACACACAAGTCCTTTTGAGGTTGTTTTCCCTGGTAGCCTTTGCTTTAGAGCTTTGCTGCTGTTTATTACATGAAAAAAATATTGAGTAAGACTTTTGTCCTTTTTTCAGAAATTACAATATGACTCAGAGAAAATAAAAACAAAGAATAGTGATAAGTGCTCTACCTCACATCTGTGTTTTTAGAATCATCACACCTCTATCTGGTTCTGTGAGGTATGATAAACTGTGGATCAAGGAGGAAAAGACATTTTGTGCTGTTCAAAGGGGAAAAATGCCCTTAACTGGAACAATTAAAACTGATTGTTGTTTATTACTCTCTTCTTACAAACGTCCTGCTTCTTTTCCGCTATCCTGCCAGCAAAAAAAACAAATACAGCCCTGAAAAATGACAAAGAAAGTCTGGAGGCTTGGAAACTTTGGTGCCAAGTATCTGTTTAATACAAATAGGTGTTACAGGAAGTATTAAACTACAATCCAGAAAACACCATAAAGCTAGATTTGTGCACTGAAAGAGTTTATGAAAACTATTGTGCACTAGACTTCAGTGACTTTCTTTAGTCTGATTTTAGATTTGGGTTAAAGCAACCAGGCTCTGAGTAGAGTAATAGTGACTCACATTGATGTACTAACACTGGATAAGGTATGTTTCAGAGGACAGTATTGTACTTCATTCTTTTCCTGGCAGTAATGAGTCCCTGAAAGAAGATTGGTGATAAATTCATGGATACGCAAAACAGGCATCAAAAATAGTGGTGCTGAGGGTCTTTTTGATTCTGGCACAATAAGATTATCATCATTCAAGTTTAGGGACATTTACGGCAAGAAAATGAAGTGCGGGCTTTTCAATGTAGCAGCGTTTTATAAATACTGTGGAGTGAGCGGTTACTCAGTTTTACCTGGCTTTGTTATACAGCACTCTTTAAAAACACAGTTTCTCCCAAAAACAATGTGGGAGTAAGAAACAAAATATCTAATTCAAGCACAGCTCATTATCTGTGTTTTTCAGTGCTTATTATTGTCAAAGGTTGTGTAAGTTGATATTAGTTGTAATTACCACTCAGTTTGTAATTAATTAATACCATCAGAAGTGAAGCCAAATGTGACAGAGAAAAACAACAAGAAAAGAAATAAATAGCTGCGACAGATTTATGTAAGAAAAGCTGTGAAGGAAATCTTGACTCCTCTTGTCTGTCTGATTTTTAGGAGCATGTGGCTCTTGGCTCTGCTCGGCAGAGAGAAAAAGGAAACCAAATATAAAACTAATCCCCTCACGGCTCTCCTAAATCTGCAGCCTGAGACCCTGTGACCAGATGAGCAGTGAGTGGGAGGTGAGTTGGAGGGATGATGGAGAAAAGGTGGAAAGGCTGGGAGGAGCAGTTGTAAAGAAGACTAAAGATTAAAGAAGATTCCTGTGATCATAGATGCAACAAGTGGAATTATAACACAATAACTTACAATGGCTTTCTGGTGTTGTATTTAGGCTTTATGCATCATTGTATATCATTGTATTCTGTTTTTATTTACATTTTACACAATGTCCCAACCTCATTGGAATTGGGATTGTATGTGTCCTCAATAAGTTGAACGTTAAAAATAAATAGTCATATATCAATATGTTGAAATGCTGCTGCTCTGCATTTCTACATAAGAATTTCCTGTCATTTGTTAAAGATAGTGTGAACAAATTACAGTATACGTTTTTTCAAGGATTAAACATTTCAAACAGTCTTTTTGACACACGAAAAAAGCCTGACAATCATCTCAGCATGTTCTGAGGACTCATATAAGCACAGATTGTGCAGCCATTTGTCTCTACATGTGGTCAGGATTCTTGTGGATGGCGACACGCTGGGCCAACCTCTCACCAAATCAAGCCCTTCATATGGGGTGGGGGTGGGGGGGTGAAAATGCTCCCTCTCTGCTCCCAGTCTATTTCAGGTTAGTTTCATGCCACATGGAGTGACGAGACCTCTCTGTGAAATACTATCAGACCATATAATTTTCACCACTGACACAAGAAATAAATGGCTGCAGGGATTAATAATTCAGTGCTCGACACAAAGAGAAAAAAAACAGGACAAATATAGCCGAAACCATCATCACCCTCATCACATCCAATCCCCAAATGCAGCCGGTCTGATTCCTATCTGTGCCTCTCACGGCTCTGTGATCGATCAATATGTTTAAGCCCCTCTGCCCTTGGCTTGCTGTGATTGAATAAATAAAACCTTGGCGAGAAGGCTGCTCGTTCTCTGCCTGAAAGTCATGAAATTGGCCTGGCTGTCAGGAAGCATTTCTGTCTGACAAACAGCAGCTCATCTTAAACTCCTTTCACTTGTTTTAACTCTATTAGTCTAATGAAAGATTCAGGGAAGAGACACATGCAGTGAGTTCACAGTTTTTGAAGAAATAACTGCCTGTTGATGAGACAAGAATGAAGATGAGATTTGACTGAAAAATTCAGTTGTGGATCACAAAAGCAAACTCATGAGCTCAGAGATAATAAATAGTAATTTTGATCATTTTATGAATAATGTTTAAAGACACAACCAAAATAACTTTGCTAACAGCGCATGTGTGTGATCTGTTGAAACGATTGACTGCTGCTGCCTCAAAACAATACCACTGCTCCTGCTCTTCAGAAATGCAACTTTGTCTGTGATCAGCAACCAATTTGGAAACACTTCTTAAAACTCTTGAGAGACAAACATTACAGGTTTTAAAAACATTTTTGATACTGTTGTGGAGCCTGTTACAGCCTTTAGCCCATGCACTATGATTCTTCTTTTTAGCTTTCTTTTGTTTCATTTATGATGTAGGTTACGATCAGAAATATATCTGGAAAGAGACTTTTTCATGACGATTTAAAAAGTTCTCATAGTCCCTTCAATAAAATGGTAATGGAAGAAAGGTCTGCTATTCTTTATTCATTTGTTTTTTTTTCTTTTTTTAACAGCATGTCTCTGAGACAATTGGATTAGCAGCATCTTAGTCACACTCAGCACTGAAACAGTAAGACACCAGCACACCAGCCTCTCACTGTACTGAGATAAAAATAGACGTGGATGTTATATTTTCAGGAGCAGCTACACTTAGCAATGTTATCAGTTTGAAAAAAAAAAAAATCTGGATACCACGAATGCCCCAATGTTGTTACCAGTGATTATAAACTACAATCTGAGAAGAAAGAAATTACTCAAAACCTTGGTAAAAACATGCATTTCATTGCCTTTCTTTGCTCTGCTAGAAAATGTCTGAAAGCAATGAAGCACGTTGTGATAACAGAGCTGAGAGGCCTCTGCTCAGTAACTTTGAGAGCAGAGACAGATCAATAAAGTGCAGTCCACTCTTACCTCTGTTCACTCAGTGATTATCACCTATAATAGGCTCAAGCCGTAAAGCTTTAAAGCATCAAAGCAAATAGCCTCTATTGACAGAAACCATAACAAATACTGAGGACAAACTGCTGTGCAACTTTAGAGCAGACAAAAAAAGTCCCCTCCAAAGCCTAAAAGTGACGTCACAGACAAAGCACAGAAGATGACATTTGTTTAACCTTTGTCTGGGAATACTAACTTAATCCATAAAAACAAACGTTTGATGAGCTGAATTTACAGAGGTTTCAAACACAGCTCCACATTATAAAGGATTCAATCTGTGTTAAGCTTTTTTTACAAATGGAAAACCAAGCCCCGGATTAAAAGGTGCTGTGAGGAGTGGTATCTGACTTTGAAATAAAGCAACTTTCAAACCGGTACATCTGCATGATAGGAAATACATTCATCAGCAATGAGACTCTTTTTTTTGACAGGTGTTTGATCCCTGCACTTAAGTTGAATTTCCTCTAAACAGCAAATCAATACTTGGCACTCATCCAGAGTTTGACATTAAGGAGTAATTTAGTAAGGAAGATCAGCTTTTTTCTATTTTTCTTTAAAGTCATAGTTTTGAATTCATGGCTGATATTGGAGATTTAACATACGGTTGCTTTTTTAAAACCACTGAGTAACAGGAGCTGTGAGGACTCCTTTTTATTTGTGTTTGCATCGACCCCAGAATCGGAATCTGTCACATTTCTCCAAGCAAGGATTCCCATGAGCGACCATGGATACAGAGAAATAACATTCACAACAGTTTTGGCCCTGATAAGTTCATTTTAAGAATGGATTATAAACAAAAAGTGAGACTATTTCAAGATTACCTTTTAATGCATCACAGGGCTCTTAAATTGTGAATATTTCTATAATTCATAAATGTATGGGGACATTGGAGTTCATATCACATTAAACATGTTGAATGACTTATCAGCTTTCCTGAGGTAATTATGCTTTTGATGTTGTCATTATTTTTTTTTATTTGTAACCTCACCACTCTGCATCCTGTTCTTAACAGAGAGAAGTGATATTAAAAAGATGACCTGTAACCTCTCTTTCATCCACAATAAACGCAAGCTTTGGCAAAAGCCACATCTCCAAAGCAGTCGCAATGGTGCAATTACCATGGAAAAACACACCAATTTGATCTCAAAGGACCATTCGTTCAAATGATTAAATCTGGATTAAAATGATCTAGATTTGGAAATCCCATTTTTTCAGGCAATCCATCTTAGTTTTATGCTGTTTTTTTCAAAGCAACATTTGATTGGATCACCCTGATCCACATATACAACAACACAAACTGAAGGTATGATCTCGAATGAAACTAGAATTATGTGGTCTAATCCCAGACTCCAACCCGTTTTCAAAATTTGATCCAATCCAATAACTATAACCTGATTAGATTACCCTTGAACAATTGGTCCAAGAGGTTACTAGAATCAGTAGAGGATGAAAACCATTCATAGTGCACCAGAGCATGTGCTAATAATAAATAAAAACAACTACATTAAAACTAAGAAGTTATATTTAGAAATGGGAACAAAAAGCAATCCACACATACCAGCACTTTTATTTTTCGTTGTTTTTTTTACGCCAGAAAATTAGTCATTGTTTGCTTTTATAGCTCATGTACTATCTTTTTTATTCAATCTTAATTTGTTTTATAGGCAGTGAAAAACTAATTTAAGTAGCTTTAAAGAAGTTTCTCCTAATCATCTTTTGAGAACAAAAATATCACACAAAAAGAAATGTCAGTGATCCTAGACCTCACGTTTATGATGTCAACAGTTTTCAGGATTTCTTATCCATGTTAAGTCTTATCTGTCAATGTCAAATAATTGTGTTGTTTTTCAGTGCCCTATAGAGTTGAAGTATAAAAAAGGGTTTTTTTGCAAAGGAAAAGAAAAAAACTCTCCAGATTTTTTCAAAATTTTTCAGTCGACAGCTCAGGATGTCACGAAACCGTTTTGAGGAAATAACACTCAGTTGTTAATCGCCGTCTATCTCGCTCTTCAATGTTCATATCACGTCACACTGAGCGAGACAAACAAATCTCAACAATTATCATCACCAAACACTTTATTCCTGTCCTCCTGAGAGTTTATTATGAAGCCTGTCTGGACTTTATTTAGAAGCAAAAACATGTTTTTCAGACCTGATGGCTGTAATTTTGCATAAGTTCTAATGTCATACGTCATGTGTGTCGATTATAGATGATGAAAGGGGGATGTTGCAGATTTTCTGAAGGATCTATTCAACGTTGCTCCCACAATTAGAGTCTTTGTTGTGGTAATCATGCCCTCAGTGTAAGGCCTCCTATTATCATCACTGGCTCTCATTTTAGGACAACACTTCATCTCTTTTTCTTGGCTTTCTTGAGAATATTTTTATCTCCAAAAAGGGGGGTGTTCAAAAATAATGAAGTTTGGGAACCTTTGAACCCTGAAGACACCAGCTGGACAAAAGCTATACAGCTGCAGAAATATGAACAAAGTTTAAAATATACCATTTCCTGCTTGTCTTGTAAAAAGGAAGCAGAGAAAGGAAACAGAGAATAGTAATTTCCTTTTCATTGATTTCTGTGATGCTGTTTTGTTTTGTTGATCCGTTCCAGCAACTTTCAATCTGTTGTCACTTTGCCCTTTGAATCATGTTTCCGGGGCTGAGCTTTGTTTAGATTTTGGGATCAGGGGGTACATTTGTCCGATGGAGTCTTCCTCTGTCGCCAGATCTTATAAGTGCATGTAATCAACGTTCCTCTCTTTCCCTGTTCGTCAGTCTAGTTTCTTCTGTTCAAATAAATGATAAGCTTGAGTTTCTCCTCTTGTGCCTTTTATTTACATGTCATTCATTGGATGTCAGGGCAGCTTGTTTGTTTTTTTTTCCTTTTTCAAATAGACATGACAGCATCTTGTACCCTGAAAGGACCTGATCTTGGCCTGACTTGACAAACATGCTGCAAGTATCTGGGGTCAGGGTCTGTCAGTTTGTGGTTGTCGATTCTCCCTCTGAGCAGATTTCTTTTGTTAAGCGCGGTCACATCTTTCTATCCTGCTCCCATGTGAACTCTGCAAACATCACTGCTCTACCCAGAAACTCGGCACAGTGAGTGCACGCGTGGTAAGCAAACATTTTACTGCGTGTTTGTGGACATTATGGAGAACTTATCCTGAGGAACAGCTTATTTCGCTGCACCCAAAGGATGTTTACTCTACAATTATCAACTGAGAGGCTGCTTCACTGTGAGCGGCTGACATCAAACCAAAGAAGAAGGGAGCGTTCACGTTTTTTCTGTTAGGAAATGAACATAGCAATGCTGGTCAATGGCAGTGATGGGCAAGTTACTAAAAAAAAGTAATTTGTTACAGTTACTAGTTACTTCTGTTAAAAACTGACTGAGCTAGTAATTGAGTCACTGCAATGGAAAAGTTATTAGTTAGATTTAAAGTGACTCATGTGTTACTTTTTTTGAGTCATTACTCTTTATCAGATCACATTGATTAATATTGTGGCAGTATGAGAGATAAAGAACTAAGTTTGTATAGTATATCAGCCATAATCATCATGATGAAATGTTGGGAAACAAAACAACTCAGTAGAGCTATTTAAAAATTTTGACACAGTCTAGACTTTTATTTCAAGTCTAGCATTTTTACTCTCTTCAACAAGTAAAGACAGACTTCACTGACTGTGTGCAACTGAAATAATTGTACTCTCTGTTATTGGAAAAAGTAACAGCGTTCTCAATGTCGTTATTTATAACACTGTTATTCTCTATACTGGTCAACAGTAAATGAAATAGTGACGTGTAAATTACAGATTTGACAAATGGGCAAGATGCCGTTCATTTAACCATCACAACAACAAACTAGTTGAAATACAAATATGATCCATCCTTTGCATTTGACACATCTTTCTGCTAGGGTTGTCGGCTGATTAATGTTACATTCCCTGGTAACTCTGTATTCATCGCAAATTAATCTTACCTTTTTTTTTAGCCCAACTCTGTTAAATTTAACTTGTTCTTTCAGCATAAAAAATATGATATGAAGGGCTGGTTGATTTAGACTTGTCACTTTTATGAACAGTAGGTAGTTGTTTATTTATCTATTTCATCTCATTTAAACTCTTCTTAGGTTTTCGAAATCGTGGAATTTAGCTAGCTGGTCTATGCTATCCCTTTGTATACTGTGTGACTGATCATCTGGCTTCCTGTCTGTTTGTGCAGTGGAGCTCAGATGGCCTGTGCCTACTCTAAATGTTTTGGCGTACAGCAGGGTCTCATTTCCACTGCGTTTACTCCTCAATCATGGTGTAACTGTTAGGTTACAATCCACAAAGACATTATGGGTTCAACTTGAAAGCTGTAGCTTTACCAAACAGCTGGCAGGGACTTAAGTAATTCCCAAGCTAACATACATTACTAATTTATTTATTATTATTAAAAAAAATTAGAGTTGAAAAATATTTTGTAGTTGAGACAGTGCCAACTTGTGACTAAGTTTTATCATCACAACCCCAGTAATGTTTTGTCATGCTGTCAACAATGGTACATAAGAATAAAAAATGTGCCAGGCTGCATTTTACAGTGTATGTCAATGTGTTGTTCATTTTCTTTTCAAGATTCCTTTTCTTAGTCCCAAGTCCAAAAAATGAGTGGGCTTACAGAGACTGATCATCAATGAGATATCACTGTGTTAACTTTGACAGTCCTGCTATTAAACACACTTCAGGCCAATGTTAAATCTTCTAACAATGTTTCCAACGTCAGTCAGCAGAGGCAATCAGCAACTTTGAGTAGCACTCTCCAGCTCTGCTGCTGTGGCCCTGATTGCAGGACAGATCTGGCTTCCCTTTTCAGAGATGGTTGGAGTCCAAAAGCTCCTCAGGCTGTTTTCACATCCAAGCCCAGTAACTGTCATTAATCCCCTCCTCTCAGGACCGGCCTTGGATAGAAACTAACAGTTTGCCTCTGTGCTGACAGGAAGAGGCAAACTGGATTGTTAAAATCTGCTGTTTATTTCAGCATCAGCTAGCTTGACATACAAAGGCTGCAATTAGTTCAAAATGCTGCCGCCTGGCAAAAGCTGTGACCGTAAACCCCAAATCCTCACTGCCTCTTTCTGCTACCTGTGGGTTTAGAAACGACTTTCAGGTTTGACTGCTCGTCTTCAAAGCCTTGGTCATGGAAATGGTTGTGCTGCAGTGTTTATCTGTATTTAGCTGGCAGCTCCCAATGAGCCTGAAAGATGCCCGCGGTTTTCTTTCAGGGCTGTACCTGTGGTGAGGTGAGTATTTGAAATATGAGCTCCACAACTGTGGACCCTCTGTTTGGTGTCACATGGGAAACTACTGAATCTTTTCTTTGAACTCACTTTAATTGGGCTTTTTTTTGACCATTGACCTTGTGTTATTGTTTTTTTTTCCTCCTTGCGTTATTGAAGTACTTCATCTATACTATTTGTTGTTTTTTGTTATTGGTGCAGTTATCTGCCTTGTTCCTATTTTGAGAAGAACTGTGTAACTTGTTTCAAGAGTTTTTAAAATAAAGTTATTACTAGCTACACAATTATCAAGGTTTAAAATAAATAAACTATGCACTCTTCTTTGAAAGTACATATGATTGCTCATTCATTTTCACTCTTACACAGCTGGATGCAAAAAGATTAAAAGAAAAAAACATACAGTCAAGTAATACATCGGCTCCACAAAATGAAATGTTAAATTCAAAGCCCGTGGTCAAAAATACGACCATAGACCTTTAGCTTTTTAAACTACAAATCAACGTATATTTCAAGGCTCTGGTGTCCACTGGTTTTGAGGTTTGGATTTTTTCGTCTTTACTCTTCAGAAGCCAACCATGATGCTTACACACATGCAGAGGGGAAAAATATCTTTTAAAAAGGAAAGTAAGACAAAGGTTTCTTTTTTAATAAAGTTTAAAGAAAGAGTTATTTTTCTGTTTCATGAAGTTTAAAGAAAGACAGGTTTTTCTGTTTTGTCTCAAACATTATTCGTCTTAATAAGCACCCTTCAGAGTTTCCATTAAAACCTCTGCAGGAGCTTTTTTGTCAATTAAAAACCCTGCTTCTATTGCTCAGTAAAAGAGGTGATAGAAAGAAACTGGGAGCAAGTCTGACATTTCCTTAACCAACAGAGCTATTGAAGGGGTAATGCCAGGAAATGAGAGACAATTAATTTTGGCTGTCAAGCAAACTACCTACTATCTTCTCTTTGTTTTAAACTTATCAGAAATTTTAGGTTTACACAAACAATAAACGTGGAGCGAATGCAAAGTTGTAAAGATAACTGAATACACAAATAATGCGATCAGTGAACCAGATGTTACATAATGAAACATCTTTCACTGAATTAATATCCAATTGAAGACAAAGGTAAGAGCACTGCTGAGGCACTTCAGCAACTCAAAGCATTAACAAGAGCGTTAAAGTGCTGGAACAAAGACGTGTAAAGCCCTGAGTTCTGTGAAAAGGGATCAGCGGGATTTAGCAGGAGGTGTGTTAATAAATCAGCAACCTGCGACATGAGTCACAACAGGAAAACAAGAAAAAAAAGGGCGTTAAGGGAGTAACTCAACAGCTCTGAACAACAACTTCTCAGTGGGATAAAAACAGAGTTTCTCTTTAATAAGGTGGAAATTTTCAGGGTTTAGAAAATCCATAATGGCATCTAGAGTGTAGAGGCTTTCGTTTTTTTTTCAAAAATCAAAACTTCTCACTTTAATTGACATTAGCGTAGGCTGCCTTTCATTTCCATGCTGATGATGCTGTCATCTGTTGTTTTTCCATTATGCCTAATTTTTTTGCAAACCTTTAGCACCAACTCCTTTAAGCTCAAGAGCAGAGTGACCATTTTCCAGAAACCAAAAAACAAGAAAACTGGATAAGTTGACGTTTGTTTCATTTTTGCATGTATAAAGTCAAGATTTTGGATAAAAATTCAAAGTGTCCATAAATGTGACTATTTATCACAAATTTTTGACTTTTCATCTTAGAATTTTAACCTTTTTCTGATAATTTTGAACGTTCATCTAAAAATGTCAACTTTCATCTCAGGAGTTCAAAATTTTGACTTTCTTATCTCAAAATCTTGACTTTTTATATCATAATCTTGAGGTTTTTATTGTATAATTCAAACTTTTTCTCATAATCTTGATTTTTTTATCTCACAATTCTGACCTTCTGTCTTAATTGTGACTTAATAACCCACAGCTGTGGCTTTTGTCTCAAAATTTTAATTAAAATTAAAATTTGACTTCATATGGGCCAAAACTAATTCGCAGTTAAGGCTATGTTATTGTGCATGCTCAACATCTTGACAGGTTGGTGTGTCAGACTAATGCCAAAAGCTCAGCTTTATTATAAACATCAATGGTCTACCAGCTGAGGAAAACCCAGACATTATGGGGCATTTTATAAGATTCCCCATAACTTCACCACCAAAATGGAGGACATGTTCGTGCAAAAGAGGTCACCCTTCTGAAGAGCAGCTTTGTCAGCTTAAAATGTTTTAAAATAGCCTTGATTTGAGTTTATGTCAATAAGGTGTGTACCACATTTCCCCACTTGAGTCTTGGTTTAATTTTGCAATCTTTCAAAGAGTCTGATGAAACTCCAAGCTGACAGGGTTGGTGACATGGATATAGATCTGACCTTATCAGACTTTTTCTTCCATAACAATACGTTTTAGCTGCTTGTTATTCAGGATCCAGCACAAGCAAAGACACAAATATTTCCTTCCTCCACTCACCCCCACCTTTTCCTACTCATCCCTCAGATATATATGCAGATGCAAAAAATACTACTGTGTTTTCTGAGTCGGCTGCATATAGTGCTGCCCCCCACCACTCAGTTTTCAATATCCTTCATCTGCAGCTGATCATCCCCGTCCTCTGCCAGATGCCTCTCACTGCCTGCAAATTGATTTATAATACTGTCTTCTTCCTAGCATGGGGGAGCTGGGGACACACAATGAAAACCTGGGATCTCGAGACGACTGTAGATTCTCGGTGTGACTTGGCCACAGAAACAAAACCTATTCTCTGTAGGCCAAATTTGATTGGGGGCGATTTTCATCCCCGACTTCAGGGAGGAAAGGTTTAGGGCTGTTATTGGCTTTGGGATTACTATGGCAACCATGGAGTTGAGTGCTCGCTGAGTGAAGGAATGAGATGAGTGTGTGCATGTGTGTGTGTGTGTGTGTGTGTGTGTGTGTGTAGTGGGGGGTTGAGTATTGTAGTTTAAATTGCCATACAGTATAATTGCAGCATACTGTTTTTTTTCCTCCCAGCATTGACTGTTCAACAAAAGAGAACATTTCCTGTTATGTTTAATCAGTGGCAGCATTTGTGTCTATTCCCAGATCTGAGTTTTACCTCTTTGTTGGAGAAAAAACAAAAAGAAAACGTATTTTTTGTCATGTAGAGTTGCATGTCTACTGCTATTATAAGCTCTGAATCAATTAATGCAGTGATGCTAGTTAATAAAGAAGCCACTGCCAGCTTCGGCAGCTAAGGGATTCTTATGTGCCTCGATTGTCTTGTGTTGTCTACATATAGACCCAAAACATTTAGAAAAGATGTCTTCCTTTGGAGGATTCCCTGGCAGATCCAGAGGAGACCCCGGGGCAGGAGTGTCAAACACACAGGCTTCAGGCCAAAACCTGACTACAGGCCAGTGAAATAAATGTAGGGGTGAATGGGAAACTCTGGTGCTCTTTCTGTGTACAGCAAGTTTTGATGCTTAAAGAATATAATATTTAACTTCACTGTGAGACTCACCATGGTGAAATAACCACAACAGCTGACAAGAACAACTTTGCAGACAGAAAATGAATAACTGGTGCATCCAAGGAAACAGACGTTTGTTTTCATTTGGATGTAAGAACACTGCAAAAACTGAAATCTAAGCAAGTCATTGTGTCTTATTTTTAGTAAAATTTGTCTTACTATTCTTGATTCGAGGCACATTTACAAGACAAGGTCATAAAAATGTCTCATTTCAAGTTTTTTAAAGACTGAGGCAAAAATGAGGCATCAATTGCTTGTAACGAGTAAAATAAAATCTGCCAATGGGATAAGATAAAAGAAAAGTTTTAAGACATCTTTCTAATTTCAAGAAACTTCCCGGGCGAATTTGTCTTATCCCATTGGCATATCTTTTTGACTTGTTACAAGCAGTTTACACCTAATTTTTGTCTTAAAAAAACTTGAAGACATTTTTATGACCTGGTCTGGTGAATGTGGCTCAAATTAAGAACAATAAGACAATTTTTACTACAAATAAGACATAATGACTTGCTTAGATTTCCATTTTTGCAGTGAAGTCAGTGATGCAACGGTGAAAGCATTGTAATAGTGTTGGTTGCAGCAGGATTTATAAACTTCTGAACATCCCCATGAGATTTGGTGGGGCCACAAGCTGGAAGTGGAACCAACATAATTTCACCATAAACCGGCCATGACCAGGTTCCAACATTAAATCATAACAAATGGACCCAATGTATATTGATTTTGTGATCAGTAAGTGAACATGAAAATGCACCTGGTGTTATGAGCTTTTGAGTAGCCCACCTTCATTATCTCAAAGTACAGTAATAAGAAAGCGTTCATGAGGAGCATTGATGCTGTATTCATCAGCTGGATGTAGCAGTGTTAACGATCAGCGTCTTCTTCATTGACTTGACCTCCCGTTACCTTAACAGCCTGCACTCTGTGATCTCTGAGCAATAAAACATCTGACCCTCTGCTGTCATCCTGCAGCTTAACCATGGTGATCACACACACTTCAGCATAAAACTCAGCAAGTGCCGAGAACAACAGTACCGTCAAGCCGCCCGCGTCACTGTTTCCATAACAACCAGGGGCACATTTGTCACAGGTGAGAGGAAAAAAAATAGGTATGCTGGAGAAAGAGGGGGTACTATGAAAGTCTATCATTTTGTTAAGGCACATCAAGTGTTCAGTGTAGCAGAAAGGACATTTTAGATACTTGGAGTGAGATGATGAAGTCAGACTCAGGGAGTGTGTTTGGCTGGCCTCTCAAGGTCAGTCTGTGAAAAAAAAAAAAAAGTGTGGAAGCAAATAAAAGTAAATAGCATCGTATTTTTCATTTTTAGAACTACAATTCGCAAAATTGTGCAAAACCATCAATTCCATTCACAAACTGGATCTCCTGTTTGCAGTCATGTGGAAGTTAAGTATAAAAAAGTGTTGAAATAAGTCTTTTTTCATTTCTGGAAGAAAAAAAATGGAAATCATAAAATAGTTGGAAGAAATGAGAATGATGTGAAAAGAGATTATTCATGTCATTGCTCATGGTTTAATTTTATCTCATTGCTAAAGATGTATTCAGTAGTATGGCTAAATTTTTTATATTAAACATGAGGCTGCAGCTCAAGGAAATGGTAAAATTCAGCACTATTTGTGATCTCTTGAGCCTATTCTACATAAATGAGACAGAAGTTACAGAGGAAGGCCATAATTATATTTTCCTTGTGAAACAAATTTCTTGGAATAAAGGTAAAAGATGCGTCTGTGTGACTACCATATTAGTTTTTTAAATTAAGTGAAATGTCCTCTTTTCTTTTTCATAACACAATGAACTGAGCAAAAGGAAATTAAAACAGATTACTTCACCAGTCATCAACCCAGGACAAACAAGGCCAGGGCAATTTTCCTCCCAAATCTCTTGTTACATTCGTCTGATATTGAAGAAGAACTGTTCTGTCATTGTCCATAATAAACAAACACACAATGAAAGACACAATTCAAATAACATGTAACTGATATTGTGTTTGAGTCTTTGAGTCTTGACCATGAGCTGTGTGTGTGTGTGTGTGTGTGTGTGTGTGTGTGTGTGTGTGTGTGTGCGTGTGTGTGTGTGTGTGTGTGTGTGTGTGAGCGCTGAGAGAGAAGCTCCTTGCGTCTGATTTACTGAAGTGAACGTCCAATCAAAGACAAAAGGTGCTGTAAAGATCAAACACCCATCAACATACACGGTCACTTTTAAAGGTCAAACGGTCAAGACTGACGTCAAGGCCCAACACATATTGACAGTGCGCAAACAAATCAATGAAAAAGGAATTAATAAATAAATTTAGAGCTTTAGGCCTTGAACGAGGAAGTGAACTGTTAAATACAACACAAATTTAAATAAATGGTTTATCCATTGTTAACTAAGCTCTTAAAGGAATAGCAGGAATAATTTCAAAATGATCACTTTTAGAGAAACACCTAAATACCAACACAGTAGAAAAAAAGTGATGTAATATCCCTTGATCAGTCATGCAATAGAAACTGTTCAGTTGTATTAAAAAAATCACCCAGGTTAATTCAATAAGTTCCTTCTCCTCTATTACCTCCCACAATCCATTTTTTCCCTCCCATGTTTTCTTTTCCACATTGGTGAATAATAATACGAAGAATACCCTGCATATTTTTTGGAGTATTGACTGAGTTGTCACCGTCAAACTTTGCTTTTGAGCAATAAGAAAATGTAAGATAGGACTGTCAGCCAGTCAGATTCTCGTTTGCATTGCATGGTCATGTAATGACTGAGTGTCAGCCCTGGATGGGGATGAGGGTGCAGAGAGGGATCTGTGTTTTTCCCTTGTTCACCTTTTATTAACTTACGTTTGCAATCTGAAAACATAATTGCAATGCACACGCTGCTGGAACTGAACATGGAATAATCTGGACTCAGAAACATTGAGGCCAAAGCTTGAGTCTGTGGTTCAGGGGCTCAGGATCATGTAACTGTTTCAAGAAATCAATTCTTCTTCTGCCTTTGCCAGGAGCAGAGTTAAAGGCACTTTCTACCTGCCAGTTACGTCTTAGCATTCAACATTCACATTATTCAGCCCAAATAAGTCTGAGTAAACATCCAGAGAAGTTAAACCCACGAGGGGCCTGCTGTTCTTTCATGAACAAGCCTTTACGGTTTGTTTACTGCTCAGAATGCACTTTGGTATCTGACTTTTACTGGAAAGCCTCAATTTCCTGTTCAGGAGAAATCAGCAAGCGCTCGCCTGAGCTACGGCGAGTGTTGTTTGCCATCCAGATTAATCAGCCCTGATAAGAGCTAGAGGAGAAAAAAATATTTCTGTTCCGGATTAGACAGCGTACCTTGAGGTTGCCATGGTGACTGGCAGGCAGCAGTAACCTGTGAATTAACGTTTGTGCTGCTGCTCAGGGATCTTAATTAGTGACCCAGGGAAAGAGCAGGAGATGACCAGGCGTTATTCTGGTCCTTTGTCAACTCAGTGCTTCCATAAAATCAGACAGAATTATCCTGTGGATAAACAGGTGCAGGAATCTGCTCCTTTTAAATATATAAATATAAAGTGTTGTTCAATGATTCGTTAACGTTTCTGGTAAATAATAGAGGACTCTATTGATTTGTCCTACTTAGCTAATTAACCTGTTCTCCTGGGAAATACTGTTAAAACCAGCCAACTGACTGTTATCAAACGCCAATATCAAGACCTTTAAGTCAATGTCCAATCAGGATTATCCACAAAATCAAAAAAGAATTTGCTTATACAGCTGTTTCCGTACCATTTCAGTTACATGACTTTATTTTATTGCTGTAAAAATTCAGCTTTGGTTTGATTCTCCTTAATGGCAAAAGCAGCTCTTAGTCAGATTTGAGTTCACTCGAGTCAGCAAATAGGAGAAGATATTTATATTATGAAGCATTTCCAATACAGCAAGAGACAGGCCTTTGATTCTGGGGGAGAAAAGTGAAATTGCTTTTGAAATATCCACTCAAGACTGGCTTGGCATCTCATTAAACTCCCTCTTGACAATGTTTTAACAGCAAAAATAATATAGAAACTAAAGGTTTAATTTTGTCTTTTAATACAACTCTTCAACAATGATAAGCCTCAGTTATTTAGATGTGGTGCTTTGAGTGCAAGGTGAAACTCTCTGGCTGATTGGGATAAGAACCTATTCAGTCACCAAACCTAATCTGACCTTAAATTTCAGATGAAAAAAATAAAACTAAGTCATGGCTCTCTGTGCAGATTATGGCATTAGCTGACTAAAGATATTGCTGAGTTACTGTGAATTGGGACTGGTTGCTGGAGAGGTGTTGGAGTACTTCCTCTTGTGCTGTGGTGCTTTAAATAATGTCCATACGATTCTGTTTGTGCATGTGTGACTGTAAAGGAGTTGATTCATCCGAGCGTATATGTATGTGGTCTTCATTTTCTACTGTTGTTTCTTTGCTTGACTTGTTAGCTCCCTCTGTGTTTATCAAGCAGTTTTTCATTAGTTGGTTCATACATAAGAGCCTGGATGACTATTCTCTCAGGAGATAATGGCAGACAGGTGTGGTTAGGAGACCACTTATTTGAAATTATGCTCTATGTGTTGATCACCCACTGTCCTCTTACTGGTGAGCCACAAACAGTGAGCCTGTTACACTTCACAAGCTCTCCCGGCTCCTCCAGTTTAATAAATAAATGACTGCGGTCACCCAGCACCACAAATACAATCTCACTTTGTGGATGCACAAGGGTAAACTAACTCATCCACCGTCTAATGAATTAGTCATAGGTGATGACTGTTGAGCTTTGATAATTTGTTTCCTCTCCAGCACTACCCTCTCATCTAAACGTTTGTTATCACCGTGAATAAAAAGATGTGTAATGTGGAGAAGTAAATGTTGTTTCTTTCATATACTGTACATACATACAGTATGACATGTATTTATGCACTTTCATAGTTTTCTTCATGAGGGGTGTTAAGTTTCTGCAGGTCTGGATGTAGATGACAGTGATCAAAACAAGGAAACGAACAAAGGAAAACCCACTTCAAAAAACAAGGAACATAAAATGGCTTCTGGGTTTGAAAAGGTGAAGTTGAAGTAGAGGTTTTAATCTCTACATGCACCCACTGATTTTACCAAAAGAAATAGTAGACTGACTGAAAATAAGCCTCAAAACACCCTTTGAAAGAAAAACACATAAGATCCCCTCTGAAATTTAACTTTCTAAAAGAAACTCTCGTCACCTAGTCAAAACGCGTCATTTCCTTTGTTATTTTGATGTGTGTGTGTGTCTGTGTGTGTACACTCAAGTAGCACAGAGGTGCAAGCTTGCTTTGCACAAAAGGAGACGTCATCTATTTGCACTTTAAACACTGAAACATCGTCTTACTAACTCCAATCATAACAAGTCAAATTCCTGGTTGGAAATAGATTTGAGGACATTTTTTCAGAGGGTTCATTTAAAACCACTTTATTCATTTTCATTTTCTTTTATTATCAAACAAGCAATCCCTGTTGGTGTGGTTATTTAATTTTCTGTTTTCATTAGCTTTGCTTGATGTTATCACTTAATTTAATAGCTTGCCTTTTTATTAATTTCTTTCCCCCAGCATTTTCTGAATTAATCAGTTCATTCTGTGTATTTGAGTTTGAGAGTTTGTGCAGACATGTAACCAGGAGTTTACCCAGACATGTTTGAATAGGACGGCCAAACTGGGGTGCCCACATTCAAACCTTAATACCATTAACTGTCCACTTCTCTCTCCTTGAATCATAGTTACTTACAATATCAGCATTAAGACACGGTATGGTTGTAATGGTCCTTATTTATTATGATGGAAACTAAAGATTAACACTTTGAATCATCAGGACGCATTACTCATGTAGGGCCTGGATCTAAAAGTGCCTTATGGTATGCCAATATGCTCAATGACACCTGTCAATCATTCAGTGCCACTGACAAATTGAACTGTGACACTAACCAACTGTGCAGTGACACATGTGAATTGCTCAGTGACACCTTCCAGTAGCTCAGTGACAACTGCCATTTGCTCAGTGGCATATGCCAAAAACTCAGTGACACTTGCCGATCCCTCAGCAGTATAATGGCTGAAGCATTTCTGTGACCTGTAGTCTATAAAACATATGTTACATAAGAAGTTTCCATATTTATTCTTGGTAATTCTATTTCATTCTTATTTGAAATATTGTTGTAATATAAGCTAATTACAACACAACACATGTACTGACCATCGTTTTATTTAATTTCAGTGTTTCACACCATTTACAGAATAAGAAACCAAATGACCAAATGTCAGTGGCTTTAGCATCACAGTACAAGTAAAAGGGGGAGAGAGAGAGAGAGGATAGAGAGAGAGAGAGAGAGAGAGAGAGAGTGAAGGGGAAATAGGCATTCCTTATTCATGCAGGATACAAACTGTGAACAAAACAAACACATTGGAACAAGTATCTAAAGCTTTATTACATTTAAAAATGTAAAGATTCAGTGTCAAGTAAAGGACGGGCACTTTCTGTTTTATATTTAGAGAAAGCCTATTAAGACAGAGACATACGATTCACTTAATTCAAGATGAACCCTCAGCAAGTCAGCATGTGTGGGTTATTCCTCAAAAGGAAATTGACCTTTTTCTAAGGCAAAAAAATAGTAAAAAAAAAAAAAAAAAAAAAAAAAAAAAAAAAAAAAAAAAAAAAAAAAAAAAAAAAAAAAAAAAAAAAAAAAAAAAAAAAAAAAAAAAAAAAAAAAAAAAAAAAAAAAAAAAGAGGTATTCCTCAAAGTGGACAATTATTGTGCAAATTAATCGAGCAGAAACCAGATAATTTAGAATGAATTTGTTAGGTTTCATTTTAGTTTGACAATTTTCTGTGATAAAAGATAGAAACATGGGATAAAGTTTGTCTAAAAAACTTCCCAAATGTATTGTGAAGCAGCATTTTGGAAATTTGTGGGTTTTGGGCAGATAGGGAGGATCAAAGGATCATGTTTTGCGGTAAGACTACTTAAGGTAACGGACTCAAACTGATTTGGAAATAAAGACAATTGGTTGGTTGCAGAACACATCTGTATGTTTCTGTTGTCTCATTAAAAACACTGTGTTGTCTGGAATCATCATCTAGAATCATAGCATCAGGTAACCAAACAATAAACAGGATCCACCAAAAATTTGCACTGACAATACTGAAGTATGTGAGTCATGCAAGAAGAGATCTTATAAAGGTTTTGATAACAACAGGTCTGAGTAAAAAATACCAGAAGTCTACAGGCAGGCACTGTATGTTTGCAACAGGTGTTACACCAGATCACTGAGTTTCACATGAAAAACAACCAGCAGTGTCACTGAATATCAAGTAGAGAGTATATTAATAGCAGTGCTACAGGTGAGCTTACAAACACCAGGAGAGAGAAATCCTCGAAAAATTCAAGTGAAACTTTTAGGTAGAGTGTGAGACGTTTCAGTGATCTGCTTCAGACACTTTTGACTGCTTTCCTGTCCATACTCGCTTTTCTCTGCTGAGCACTCGAGACTGTAGTCACATGCAAGCTGTCAAAACATAAAACTGCTTTCCTCATCACCTTGTTTCCTCATTTCCTCCCTGACATTCCTGCATCTTCTCCCGGGGTTCGTTAAGGTTGGAGCTGATAAAAATTAACATGCTTCTCATCACACCTCTCACACACCGCTGCATAATGATTGATTCACCAGCAAGGGTAGAAACAAGAGCATGTGTGATTGTATACAATATAAAGTCGGCACACGTTTGGATTCTTTTCAAAGCATTCAGTGGCATTTTACAAAACAACATGTTGTACCTAGAAAATTTACAACTTTCGACGAAACATCGTGCTTATTAAGACATGCCATTTCCATCTCTTTCACAGACATAAACACATGCATTCACACACGTATAAATATTGTAAGGCTTTAGGGTTTCATAAAACTTTGAGTGTCATGCAAACACTATTGACATATTAATGTCATAGAGCTGGTACTCGGCACTGACCCCAGTGCTCTACTTTTCTATAGAAAATATCTGACACATTAGCATGCACACAAGCGCTGTATTTGTCCACTGCCAACACCAGTTGCATAAATTGATGACTGTTGTATTCTTTTTTTATGAATATGTTGAATTTTTCTGTTTTACAGATGTTTTTCTAGTCTCACTGCTGTCACAATGAACAGTAAATAAACTCACTGCACCTTCTTTGAATATAATTTACGAATGCCTTTTTTCAGGTTCTTTATTCTAGAAAAAATAATCAGTGATCACAAAAAGATTTCAACTGAATCTTGTGAAAAATGTTATTGTCCTCACTCCTGTGTTCTTGCTCTAGAGAATCTGCAGGAAAAGCACTGAGGTAACATCACCACTCTGAACACAGGAGGAGGATGTTGGTGCACCTATTTTGGCAAATGCTTGTTGCCTGGCTGCACAAAACTTAATGTGGGTGCCCACACTGGGTGACAGACCTCAGCTGAAACATCTATACAGGTCTTTTTTTAAAACTGCATTCATTATGTTATGAAATGAGTAGAGATAAAAAATTACTTAAAACTTCATATTCTGAGAAATGTCTCTTCTAGTGAGTCAGGTTTGATGCTTCGTACTTTACAACCACTGGTTGCTAAAGATGTAACAAAAACAAAAAAAATCAAGCTTCTACACGCTGCATACATTTTTGTGTAAGACGCGAACCAATGTCAAAAAGTCTCCAACCGCTGTAGGAATATCTTACCCTGTTGCAAAAGATATTAACTTTTTCAAGATGTTGATTGTATAACAGAATGTTTAAAAAAAAATCATTGCACTCAACTAAAGGCGATGTCATGAACGTCACCCTAAGTTGGCATTATTCTGATCCCCCAACCTCGAGGTCAAAATCATGAGGAAAAGTTGAAAATTTTAGATAAAAAGGCATAATTTTGAGAGAACAAAGTCAAAAATTTGTGATAATAAAGAAGAAATTTTGATACTTTATCTGATCAATTTAACTTTTTATAACAAAATTTGACTTAAAATGGGCAAAAACAATCTTTACCAAGCCAGTTTACAGGTTTACATCTTTTACAGGTGGAAATCTGCTTCTATACATTAAAAATTTCAACAGAAAAGGAGCATTTTTTAATATCTGTATGGGTTATGAAGCTACTTTGTCAACTTTGAATAATCTTTGAGTATTTTATCAGTATCTCCAAGAAGCTGGGTCCTCTTTTGGGTTTTCAGAATATGATCACCCTAAATTAACTACATTTAAAAAACAGTCAAAACAAGCTCTAGCCTTGAGACTGAAGAGGGTCACGGCAGACCTGAAGGTTTGTTTTTTTTTTTTTAAAGTTAGGTCAAAGAAAAAGTTGAGTTTTGAAGGGGGGACTCTCAATGTAACACCTATGGGGGTCTTTAATTTACCACAACTTCAATGAAATTCACAATTACTGAAACTTTGATGAGATTTTGCAGAACATGTAAACGACAAGGGTTTTTCCTTCCTTCCTTTTTTTTTCTTTTTACAAAATAATACATTCAGATTACACAATCAAAGGGTTCAGTTCCTCTTGCATAATTAGTCTCGTTCTCTTTCTATTTTTGATCTGCATGAAAATGTGTCCATTGTGTCTGTCTGTTGGTCCCTCATCCTCTCTCGTTGTAGGCGGGCCATGGCAACTGAGATCAAAGGTTCATTTGCACATCAGGATGTAGTACCACTTCAAAGACCGCACTGACGCACAAAAGCATCTTTGTGGTGCACAAACGGTTCAGCTGATGTAGAATCACATCCTCTGCTGCTGTGGATCTATGTCACATTTTAATAATCATAATAATAAAACCGTACCACATGCGATATAGTGCAAGCAAGGACGTAGAGACAAGTCGATGCACAGGTGTCTCCAACCTTTGAACAGGATCTGACTGAGGAAGCTGGCAGCCAGACAAAAATAAGCCTTTTATCTGAAGAATTAATCTGTGGCACTGGTGTCCGGCTTGGTTTAATGAGCTTTCACTGGACGGAGAATGAGCCTGGCTAGCCTCAGCCTCCACCAGTCCTTCATCTGTCCATGAATTTCAACAGATTCATCTCATGTGCTGCTTTAATTTTCTCATCTAGAAATCCTCTAGATATTCCATCCTCTTTGGAGACATTGTTTGTATAAAAACCAACGCGAACATCAGACTTTTGAGTCTGTCTGCGGCCTTAAAGTCCAGAGAGAAGCTTTGTCAGTGGCACCTCTCTCTGTCCCAGAAGTGTGTCCCTCTTCAGGCTGGTGCCTTTGTTCACCACTTTAAACTTCATGGACAAGCTCTTCACCTGTGCTGAACTAATCGCATCAAAGAAGAAGTCCTCGTTGAAGACTGGATTGCGGCTGTTCTTGATGATGTTGCTCCTTTGTTTCTGCAGCTTCCCCGGGGTCAGGTAGACGGATACGCAGCAGTTGATGCTTTTGATGTCGAAGTGCTTATCGTAGAGACTCTCAGCTGCCAGGATACGGATGAGCAGACGGGAGGTGCTTGTGTCATAGTTGGCGCTGATTCTCATGGTCCCACCTTTGTGCAGGCTGATGGTGTGCTCTTGGTGGAGTTTGTGGTCTGACATAGCACCACCGCTGTGGGAGTAGGGCGTGTTTAGCCGTCGCTGGACATTAGGGCTTGGCTCGGCAGAGCTGCATTCATCAGTGGAGAGTGAGCTGTGGCGAGCAAATGTCCTCTTGGCTTTCACCACTTTGGCCTGCGTCTCATGAGTGAAGATCTTGAGCAGGGAGGCTGAGCGGGAGAGCAACGGGGAGCTGAAAGGAGAGGACTCAGCTGAGGAGCAGGTGTCACTCTCTCCACCACTGAAGTATCGATAAGGATTCATGTGAGAGGTGTTGAAGTCTGCTGGATTTAGGTGGTTTCCCCCATCACCTCCTCTCCCTGGGGTCTTTCTCTGAGTGTTTGGGGATGTGATGGGACTGGTGTGCTCACAGTGGAACAGAGACTCTTTACGGCGAGTGTGGGGGCTTTCTTTTAAAGTTGCAAAGCCATAAGGGGTATGAGTCTTTGGGATGTAAGGTAAGGACATGGCTGTCTGCGACTGGGGGTCTGCATTGGTGTCTCCAGTCACAACATCGTCTGCACTTTCTATCTGGATGATGTGACGGTTTGCTGCTTTCAGCAAGTTCTTGGTGTCTCCTGCGATCTTGGCAACAAGGCGTGGACTTCTGGGGCTGCTGATTTTCCTCCCAGTGCTGATAGTTTGCTCTGAAGTCGAGGGCTGCAGTTCCTCTTTTGGCTTCAAATTTTGAGCCTCAGGCTCAGGAGGGGTGCTGACCAGCTTTGGGGGAATGAAAAAGTCTGGGATTTTGTCAGGGGTGAGGACGTTGCTGTAGGATGGAGTGACCCCCTTCTTGTCTCCGTTCTCTCCTTGTCGCAGAACGCCGGTCTCCACCGAGCCGCGGATTTTATCCAGAACCCACATGGTCCCACCAGACAGCGGGATGTGTGGGCGCGTGGAGTAGTTGCAGTCAGGTGTGTCTGCAGTTAATAACACACAGAGAGGGAAATGATGATGATATGAGGGTTGCACCAGTGGGAACAGAGAATTATAAAGCAGCCTTGGTGTTGTTGGCATAAATAGAAAAGCACATAAAACCTCAGCTTAACTTTTGGAGCTATATTCGCTCCAGCTGCAGTAAAAGCTCTCACAAAGACATTAGAGCTCCAGACACTCTTTACTGAGAGCAGTGGCTCTTTTACAGGCTTCATGCAGTTTAGTTTAATAGTTTAAATGTACAGAGGCAATGCACATTTATAATGTATATTGCTGGTCTAGTTGGTTTCGTCTCTGGGGCAGGTGACATGACCACAATAATTAAAATGCATTAAAAAACATTTTGACATCTACGTATCATATGTATCACAATACAATACATTAAAACGCATGCACTAAAACACAAATACATAACATTTTCAGTGCAAATGGTCACACACTTGACAGTCTGTCAACTATAATTTTAGTTTTCTTGTGAAAAAAAAAAGGTAAGTTCAATGCTCCCTGAGCTGTGATAAGGATGTCTCACCCTTGACCAACATAACTTGAGAGACAGCAACAAGACAGAAAAACGTCTGAATAAGCTTAAATTCAATCATCTCTCTCTTTCTTCTCAAAACAAGTCATTCATGATTTGTTTTGGTCTTACAAATGGCCAAGAGTTTGAAAGCATTCATACAGAGTTTGTCTCTCAATTTATCACTCACATTTTAGAAAAAACTTGGCACTTTATTTTGGCATTTCCCGTCCAACAGCACTATTTTGAAGTCAAAGTTTAATCAACAACCTCATTACTTTGGTCACTCTAAGGTTGTAGGAACCAGAAATCCTTTGTTTCAATTCTATCCCCATGAGAAATGCAAATTTTGCTCTTGAGCAAACATTTATCAGAAAAAATTCGACAGTTGTCAAGAAAACAAACATGAAAGCTGATCTAGCAAAGTTGGAAAATCATTGCAAAATGAGTTTCTTTGTCAAAAAGCGACAGTGAACATTTCTTAAAGCTTCAAACGCATCAATCCAACAGGTGCTTGTGCTTTTACGCACAAGTCTGCCTTTGCCAAAACCTTTTACATCCAATATCCCACGTCTTCTAGGCTTCAGACAGTTTCTGCCCTGATGGAGAAATAAAAAACCTGACAAATAATTTACTTACAGCACTTTACAAAAGTCCACGGTCCTCTTTGTTCCCTCGCTCCGTCAGTAACAGGTGTTTTCTCCTCGGGTGCGCTGCGTGCTGCTCTGCGCCCTCACACAGTGTCTGCTCCGCAACTCTTGGCTCGTGCTTTATACACGGCACAGGGCTGCAGCTGACCAATGAGATCAACCTGATAGAGTCTCAGTCGAAGCAACCAGAAACACCTCAGTTACGTGTCACAAACAGGGGTGATCAACAGGTGGGTCTGTCATTTTGGACAACACCGTCAGTTGTTGTAAAGTTATTTCTATCAAAAAAGATACTCTTCAAAATTCAATTAACTTCACTTCAGCTGTTTTTATACTTTCAGGGAGGAAGCTCAAACCTTTTAAAGTGTTATCAACCTGTTTTACTGTGACCAAATGTCCTCTTTTGCTCTCACGTCCTCCCCTTTGGCCGTAAAGTTTTTCAGGGAGATTTTAAAAAATACTCCTCAAAATGTCCAGGTTTTCTCAGACGGTTTTACAATCTATTGATAATCAAAATAAGTCACTGCACTGGTCGACTGACATTATTCTGATGCCCCAACCTCAAAGTAAAGATTTATGAGGTAAAAGTCGATTTTTCAAAAAAATATCTAAAAACCCAAATAATGACAAAAAGAGTTAACATTTTGAGATAAAAAAAAGTCAAGATTTTGAAATGTCAACATTTTACAAAACGAGCTCGAAACTGTGAAATGAGGTAAAATTCTGAGATACAAAGTCAAAATTTTGGTCAATATTTGAGATTATAAAGTGGAAATTATGAGGGGAAAAAAAATCAAAATTTTAAGATAAAAGGTAGAAATTTTGTCTTTTTATCTGGTCAACTTCACTTTTTCTTGCAAAAATTTCCCTGAATATGGGAAAAAAAAAAATTCTTTACAAAGCCAGTTTTGCATTTTTATATTTTTAACTGGTGAAATTGGCTGCTATACATTATTTATGTTCATGTTTTAGAAAATCATCACTTCAAACAGAGGGAAGGAGTGTTCTAAATAAATGTCTGGATTATGAAGTTGCTTACTCATCTTTGAATATCTTTGGGTATTTTTTCAGTATCTCCAATAGGCCAGGTAGAGGGTCCTCTTTTGGTGTTTTTAGAACATGGTCACCCCAGTGTTATAGGTCAAAACAATCTTAATATTTGGGCGGGAAAAGCACATGAAGCTAAGCAGACAGGAGCACCTGTCCTCAGAGTGGTTTAACTCAGTTTAGCAGCAGCCTTTCCTCCCTCTTTCTATATCTCCTATCCTTCTGTCTTTGGGCTTAAACCATCTGATCGGTTTCCCTGGAAACTTTGCTATGGCAACAAACACATCTGTCCGTCTAAAATAGGAAAGGCCCCACTGACTTCATTGATTGCCAGGACAAAAAGCACCATTTGACAGGATTGTCTGGTTTTAGGTCGAGTGCTTTGTGAGCCGTGGACTGAGAGTCTTATGGTCACTGCTTTAGCGCTGATCAATTGCATGAGCTGCATTAACCTGACAGGGAGGAATTCAGGAAATGTGAGCGAGTTTACAGGTTAAAGTGGCTGTGAGTGTGGCCTTTGGTTGGGCAGAGGCAGAAAAAGCTTCACAAGCTTAAAGAGAAATGTTTTCCAAAAAGCCCTGTGATGACAGGTCTTACCTCACTTAGTTGGTTAAAAGTGTTGGAGCTTAAACTGATCAGGAAAATGTTTACAGTGTAAAATCTTTAGCCAGCAAGCTGATTTGTATCCTTTGGGTTTTCATATGCGGATCAAAACCAGCTGACATGGAGCTGTGCTGGCTGAAAGCCTGAACACAAAGAAGAGCTCTCACAAGTCCTTCATAATAACATGTATAGTGTCAGTTTGGGTTTTTAACAGCAATATGTTTTATCAGCAGGCCCAATCACAAAACGCATTAAAAAACAACTGTAACCTGCCATTTAGAGAGGAAAAAAAGCTCAAATGTAGATTACTTTTTAAAAACTCATACAATTAACTGAGAAAACAGGTAAGTAAAAGAAAGACCTGCACCCAAATGTGGAGTGACCGAACACATCTATATTGCAAAAAGCCAGCCTTCAAATAAATAAATAAATAATTAAACAAAAAATTAGGGGTTATTACTTGCACTAAGCGAAATTATCTGCCAACATAACAAAAAAATGTTGCACCAGACTTTCCAAGACAAGTAAAAGCATCTAACCTCAATGAACCCAGAAATACCTGAAGATTAGTGTATTTTCACTGATAACAAGTGGATTTTTCTTGATGCAAATGGAAAAATATGAGATGTCTTTTCTCAATATGATGAAAAATATAAGACATTAGATTTGAGCTTTACAAGATAAGAGAGATCTTGAAAATAGCCGGTAAAACTCATTTCCGCCACAATTTCTTGTATTGAGAAGATTTTTCTCAAAAGTTTGTAATGAGCATTGTGTTCTTAATTCAAGCTGAACCTATTTCTTGAAACGAGATGATTTGTCTCTAACAAATAACTCAGCAGATCAAAAACCTTCTGACTGGTAATAAAAGCTTGTTCCATCTGAGAAATTACTCAAATCAAGATTTTGTTAAGACTGACTTCATCATTCATTATATTTTGACTTAAAATTAGAAGAATATATGCTTTTATATATTGATTTTTTGCAGTGTACTGTACAAAGGTTTATTTGCATGTAACATGCACTGTCCCTCATGTCTGTTTACACATGCATTTGCTCAAAAATCATGAATACCAGATCCAGAGAAGAGCATAAGCATGAAACATGACACGCTTCACCTGATGGTACGAGTGAGCCCGGGTAGTTTAGGCTCCAACCTAAAAGAGCGAGTACAAACATTCATCAGGACAATCCTTGGCTGTGAAACATGTCAGCTATTCCACTCTGAGTGGAGATAATTACACATCTTGTCTTCTGAGGTCCTGAGGTCACCGCCTGATGTAATCAACCTGTGAAAAGAGCCACTTACTATGTAGATTGCAGTTGCACATATGAGCCCTCATCATCCACTACTGTGTGTCCTCACTGTCTGCACATGCTTGACCAGCTGCATTTGTCAAGGAAACAAGTTTCACAGAGGTGGAATAATCTCAGTCATGTGTTTCAGGTCATGTAACAAAGGTTGCAGCTGATGATCATGTCCAATAAACAATAGATTGTTTGATTCATAGAAAAATTCCAAGAACAACAAAATCAAAACATTGAATTGACTGTTTTTCAAAATTATAACAAGTTCTGCAGAAGAGTTATTTGAATTTCACAGCGCCCCATGCTCCTGCTGCTTACAGCTCCCTAAAGTGAAATAATGGGATGGGTACAAAGGAGTGTGTGAATCCTCAACGAGGACGACAGACTTCAGCTTGTGAAAAGGTTAATGTGTCTGTTGTGCTCTCATTAAGAGGCCAGCTCTATATCTCTGTCTGTCCAACATCGAGGCTGTTACACAACCCGAAGAAAAGAAGTGCATCTCTTTGGCGAGCTGCTGCAGGGTGCTGCTTGTTTCTCCTCCCAGTGAGACAGGTGCACCTAAACACGAGCAGAAAGGAGGAAAATTATACATGCAGAGAGGAGACGACTGCACCAGACCCTACACAACTTCTTTTCTGATGAGGTCTCGTCAACTTACTGGAAAGAGGAGACTCAGGAACAAGCCATAATAAAAAGCTCTGCAGGAGGTCTCGTGTATCTCAAGGTTGGCTGTGACCATTCTCAGGACACAAGGACACTCATTAGACACGCCACAGGCTCCATTTTTATCCTGTTACGACTTCTTGTTACCACCCATTTTTCCTCCTTCTTGTCGACCGGCTTCCACACAACTTCTGTTGCCTTGGTGACATCTCATACCTTGACATATAAATCCCATCCCGCTAATCAACCCTGTACCCTCCTCCTCTCATCTCACCTTACTTCATCTCTCTGCTCTTTTACAACTCTAACAGGTTGTTCATTCCTCAGGACAGCCAGCGTGCTGCAGGTCAACAAGGGCTCTGATTGAGGCGAGGCATCAGGAGCCAAAGCCAGCTGGAGCAGGGAAACGTTATCCTCCGGTTGTAGCATCTGGCACTGATTGAGCAGTTTGAACAAAGTGTTCTCCTTTTCCAGACAAAAACAGTGAGTGAGCGAGAAAGGCACCACAGGCAGAGAGGCAATTCTGTAAATACCACGACCGTTTTCAAGGTCTCGCCTGTTCTGGTCTGCTGAACTGACATTTTGGATTGGACACAAGCAGGGCAAAAGGTCAGACCTGTTGCCGAAACAAATTTGATGGAGTCTGAAGCAAAGATCGTTTTATCTCTGTTAGGGCAGACTGAAAAGATGACCCAGAAGCTGAAAGTAAAATAATTCAGAGGATTAAAAAAATTCATCTACACTGAAAGCTGACCCCCAAAACACCTGCTGCAACTCACTGATCTGCATTTTTATAGTGACTTTCACCTTATTCTACTTTACAGGGGGGTGCTATTGCCAAGGGAGGAAAAAAAACTTGACAGTGAAGAGAATCAATGTCAAAGAGCCACACATGATGGCACAGTGTATGCAATAAACATGCAGTTTACAAAGAGTGAGTGAGTGATGAGATCAGTGTAAAACCACATGACGCCCTTCCTCTACATTGGGCCCACTCTCCTCTGTATGTTGTGTAGAAAGAGAGGCAGCGCCCCCAACTGGTAGACAAGGGCAGAGACATCTTTCTGGCTCAAGTTTGAGCTTTTGATTGCAGATTCACTCAAGTTTAAGCTGAAACAAAACAAAAGCAAACACAGTTGAATCAATCAGATCCTTGGAAAAACTGTCTTAAAAAACTCTTGTGAGAGACTCAAGATTGAAATCCCAAACACTCTGATTTTTTGAAATGGTTTACTGACTCCATTTTCATAATTAAGTTGCTGCTGCCCTCTAGAGGCATGAAGTTTGGTACAAGAGTTCATTTGGAAGCTTCAGGATCATCCATACACATGAAAGAAAACAGTTTAAACTCACCAAACCACATATGCACCAAGCTGTAATCAAAACTACCATAAAGAATTTTATCCAGTAAAACTTAAAACAAAGTGTGCTCAAGGATTTACTACAGCTGCATATGGTAAGAGCTAATTTGTCTCCACTAAAATAAATTAATTGCGCCTCTCTCATTGTGTAACCAAACAGCTGTTTTGGATGATCTTTGGAGAATTGTTTTTTTAACAGGAAGTGATACAAATCTAGTGTGAAATTTTAATTATCCATGTTTTTTAATTGATCACATTAATCTGTGGACAATATCTGTTCAACACAGTTCATCCTGCTACAGTTTCAATGTATGTACTGTAAATATTGCTCTATCTTTGCAACTTACTGCTTATTTTACACTTGTTTCGAGTAATGCTGATTTTATTACCCCTTTCCCATTTATTCCCTTACTGCTGTATTGTTTGAAGAGCTCTGATAACTCTGATAAAGCATTTCTGATCCTGATACCAATAATGTTAATATATAATAAATTAACTTGTTCCACTTATAAACAAACTAGATCAATATGAAAACATTTCAGTATTTGTCAGTTTACATAGTTGTGGTGAAATAGTTTGTTTTCCAACAGAATGTAAACCAGAAAGTGTCCATCTGTAGGCATATGAATCATAACAAAGAGAATACCACAGAAGAAGTTGAATATTTCTTGACAGTTATTGAGGTGAATAAATATCCATCATTGAGAGTCATTTTTAATACAACGAAAAAATTGTTCTGCTTATGAATTACAGTAACTAAATATATTAATATCTAAATCTAAGAAAATCACTCTTCAAACACACTCAGGTTCACAACACACAATCATGGGGAAGACTTCTGAAACAATCATTGAAGGCTGAGCCACAGAAGGTCACTGCTGAAAAGGCTGACTGTCTGCAGAATGCCGTGTTGAAGTGTATTAACAGGAGGCTGACAGGAAGGGAAAAGAGTGTCAGTAAAAGGTTCACAAGTAACAGAGGTGACACTATGCAGAGAAAGTTTATTTAAGAACCTTGGAGGACATGGAGCTTGTCAGACGTTTTTCTGCTGACTAGCTTTATGGAGACACTGAATCTTCTTCAACTTTGCCAAACCTACTAACAAATGGTCGCTTGTATTACACATCACTTTATTACTTGATTGGCCAGTCAATTCACCTCAACTTAGGTGGAACTATGAGATCCTGTGAAGAGGAATACAAGACACACCTGACCCAAAAAGACTTGCAGGAGGAAGGCTTCTAAAAACATTCTGGGCTTTAATAAAACCACAGTAGCCTCCATGTCACTTGGATGCAGTGATTCTTCTTAATGAGCATTAAACAAATTTCCAGACTGTGCTTGGATTTAATCACACACAGAAAATTATTGAACCCATTTGTACCTTGATACGTTTATGACTTACATGCCTACTGTTGATGAAGTTGTGCTCAAAATGAATTTTTGAGAAGTTAAAATCAACAAATATCACAAGCAGAAAAGCAGGACAGTATGTTAAGACCATGTCTTCATTCATTTCACAAGCAGCTTAACAGAAATTATCCTCTTTCTCACATGCAAGGCAGAGTAAAAGTAATGAGGCTGAGAGTCATACAAAAATGTCTTACCATGTCTCCAAAATGTTGAATTTCCTGGAATAAAGAAGAGAAGGAAAAGAAAGAAGAAACAACATCTTTTAGGGCAACATGTTGCCTCAATTAATTGTTGTTCAAGGTGAAAGCGTTGAAAGCATCAGGAAATCCTTTAAGTCTCCACCACCCTGACAGTAGCAGGGTGAATACAGGGTACATATCTCATCATGTAATTTCAACTCATTTAAGTTTCTCTAACATGTGTGAAAGAGAAAAAGTAAGAACACAAGGCTTACCTCTCAGAGTAAGCCCTGAGTTTCACTCATATCTCAACCACTCACGTCGTTCCAGTGTCTACAAGAGAACACAGAAACCAATGAGATTATAAAACTCTCAAATATATCATTCACTCTCCTCAAAATGAAGAAAAATCAAGCAATATCTAATAAAGGTCTTTATTTCAGATTTTAAATAGATTTACAAACCATAAGAAAAAAGAAAATATCAACAAGAAAAGAAAAAAAAAAACATCAAGTGATCGTCAAATATCCACATGTGCATAAGGTAGAGATAGTAAACAGTCCTTAGAAGCCAAAAAGTGAGACTCCCCGGGGCTTAGGTTCACTCAGATGGAAAAATAATGTTTGTTTGTTTGTTTGGTGGTTGGTAGATTTTCTCTTTCCTGAGGTTCTTGTTGTTTTCTGTAATTACCTGCTGGAGTTCTCCCTCAGTGATGCTTCCACCAATCAGAGCTCAGAGAAGGGGGTGACAGTAAAAAAACTAAGTAGTTTGACAGAGATAATCCCATTCACTCTAAAACGTTAAACAGAAGAGGAAGGATCATTCGTCGGTTGTGTAACGGATATCTGCTAATCACTGAGAATTTATGACTCATTTCTGAGCACTGCTTTCAAAGGGATGTGAATAATTACTGCATGTGCGCTGTGTGAACTTTCTGCTTCCTTTCCAAAAAATTGTGTTTAATACAATTGTAGATTTCATTTGAAAACCCTGTTTGTTTAAAATCAGGTCAATATTAGTAGAACTTAATATCTTTATATAATAGAAAATATTGCAGCCCACACCACAATTTGGAAATTAAAGATTAAATCAGTAAGGTAAATGAAGCCAGTCTTCCCAGAAACAAAAAACACAAGACAACCCTAACCCCATTCACAAAGCGACACTTTTAGATAAATTTGAGAAGATGACTTAAGTCAATCCCCACCCTTTATAGCAGTTCTAACACCACAAACACATCATAACAGCATGCTAGTGAAGAACCACAGTCTCCTTTTCATGCTCATAAGACCACCTGATCCCCATGCCTTCCCATTTTGACGCTTCTTCTCAAAACTGCTCCGCACATCTTATCAGCGAGTATTCACGCACAACGGAAACACGGTTATAACAGAAATACTGCAGGGTGGTGCAGAGCCTCTGGAGGGTATTGACTGAAAACAAACCCTGTCAGTGGGCAGTTATCGTACATCCCGATCACTCACTCTGCTACCTCTTCTGCTCTGAGGTAACAGCTTCATTCATCCAGGTGAGTCAAGATGGCTGCAGTGCAGTCGATCATTTAGTAAGAGGGATAAAAATGCTTGCACACAAAGCCACCACCAGGGGGTGAGCCCTGATGGAGGCCTGTGTGCAAATTCACTCTTTCCCCTGCTCAAAACACTTGTGGATTCACATGTCCATCCCCTGCTGAAGACACATTCAGCCCAGAACCCACACAGGGTCGACGCTGGCTTTCAAAACTCAAGCTGTCGCGCTAGTGGGACTAGAAAGGCTCAGCTTCACTGCCACAGGTAAAGCACTGCAAGTATGTTCAAGCACTGTCTGCATAGGTGTTTTTTTTTTTTTTTTAAATACAGTACATTGGATTTCATGAGGAGCAACAGGCTGTTTCTGAATGCATCCAGGCCACGAGTAGCATGTGCTTGTAGGATGAAGGCTACGTGGCGGGCAGTAGAGGACGTTGGTGGGATTCTGATCTACATTCCATTCTTTAGTTCAGCTGTTGGATCTCACCTTTCTCACTCCATCCTCAACAAATCTGACAGGTGCTGCTATAAATAACTTATTCCATCAGGAGGGTGCTGTTTGCACAGTATCCCTACATGGGACCTTGTGAGCCTGGAAATGTCCTGCTGTGTGCACAGTCTGCCCCATGACTCATTCAGATTTGTGATATCAGGGAGAGAGGGAAGGCACAAGAAAATGTGAACAGCTTTTTGAAATGGATAACTTCCCTGTTTGGAGCAGCACAAGCCCAGGGGGCTCAAAGAGTCAGAGGAGAAGTGGAGCTATACTTTTCAACACAGCCTTCTCATCAGAGGTCACACACATACATGTACATGGCTCAGAGGAAGAGTGACTCTGCTTCTCCCAAACATGCATGCAGCGCACAAACTTTGCAGCTCTGCACATGCTCTCAACTTGTTTGACTCTGATCTGACCTGACCTGTGACGTTGCATTCCACCCTGCTGATGCTGAAGTCAAGAAAAGGCGTGACCATTTCTCAGCCAAATTTTCGACAGAAAACTTGGCGCTCTCATAGGCTTTTGTTCCACTCACAGCCAAAGGAAGAAAAAGGTCTCCGAAATTCAAACCAGTTCTCAAATATGTACGTTGTGCTCCTGCCCGTGTGTGTGTCATGAGTGCATTTCTACTCAGACAACAAGTTAAAAAAATAAACATGAAAGAAGGAAAGTAACAAAAACTCTGTAGCTTTCTTCTCTTGAATGCATCAGGTTTTAGTGTGCATAATGTGGCTGCACATGTGACAGACAATGGACAAAGGGGCTGTGCTTAGTGAGTAGGACCGAAAAAAGGGGGGAAGTAAAGTTCAGTTCATGACGAGAGGAGGAGTAGTGGTAGTGGAGAGGGGGCGGTGAAATCACAAGGAGGTGAGGTCAGGAGTCCTCAGTGCCTGAGTCGTCATCATCATAGCAACAATCGTCATTATCGTCCTCGTCATCGTCGTCCAGTTCCTCATCGTCATAGTAGTCGTCATATAGAAGGTTAGAGCCGTCGTCTGTAGGCGGGACTTGGGTGCGAACGCAGTACTCATCCAAAGTGGTGGGAACCTTGACTCCGTCCCGCTCTGCGTCAGCTTTGGTAGCCAGCACCTGTTTCCTGTGAGACAGAGTGGGAGAAGAGAGAGGAGGAAGAAGAAACATCAGAAGGAGCTAGGGCGCAGTGGTGATAGTACATGGCTACTGTTACATCATTAAGCTTCCATTTGAGGGTTTTCTTTCCTTACCTGATGATTTCGATGTATTCTCTGTCCTTGCCCTTGCTGTCCCTCCACTTGCGGTACATGACGGAGGCATCGACGTTGGCTGGTGAGAAGGTGTTGGGCTCGTTTAGGAGGGAGATCACACTGAGCAGGATGGTTCTGAGGGACAGAAAGAGATGTGAATATAAGAGAAAGAGGAGATGGAAAAAGAGGAACAACAGGGGGTGGAATGGAAGATGGAAGTAAGACGAGACAAGACGCATTGTGAACACAGGACAAAGAGGCGTAAAGAGATGGAAAGAAAGGGAATCATCCATTTATCTCCGCTGTCATCTGTTGAATTCAACCCCCAGTGGCCTCCTATTAAAACTCACAGACAATGCTGTTCATGTAATATTTATTAGGGCTTGAACTGTCATGGTCTCGTTTCGATTCATTACATTTAATTACAGAAAAATTACATTTTTGATGAATTACAGAAAAAATGTGTTAAACTAAAATTGATTTATTTCAACACAGTTTATAGTTGCACTCCAACAACGCTGTGCGCACCTTTCACTTACTCCCATGGACATAGTGCACATAAGGCCTCATAAACTGACGCTGCCTATTGGAGCAAACTTATCAGCACAGCCACCATCTCGGATGAGTCTTTCATACGCCCTCAGTGCATTCATTTCTACTGAGGAAGCTTCAGATTTCGCAGAAAACAAATAAAGGTACTATGGAAATACCATAAATTTATACAGAAATCTAAAGCCACCCCAAAAAGAGAACTCCAAGCAGCAAAATAAACGGACGGAGGAGAAAAATCCCTAAAGTACAACCAGAGCCCTGAAAGAGTCTTTTCAGCCTGGAGGACAGTATCCAAACAGCGAGTTTATAAACATAAGAGTAGGGTTTAATCATCTCCAGCATTAGTAAATGTTACTTTTCAAAGTGTAATAGGTCATTAGAGTCGTTACTGTAAAACAATGATTTCATATAGACGCTAACATTTTCAAAAGTCCTTACAACCTTGAATTTAGTAGATAAGTCATTATCATAACATTGCCTGCTGAAAATACAGTATTGTTCTTTAAACATCACATTCAAAATTATATTAAACTGAAAACAAACATGATTTTTTTGTTCCAGGTTATGTATGTCTAGTTGCTTTAATACATTGATTCATTCATCCACCAAAATTTGAATTGAAACATGCTACTTCTTCAGCCTGGTATTGATTTTTCATTAAAATGTGATAAATTTTGACTGTTTTATTACAAAGCCACAAATTAAGTTGATAATTCCATTTATCGAGTCCCACTAATAATATTGATACTTTAAATTGACAGAGGAGAATCATATATTTTACATGTCACTTCTCACCAGCTCTCCTCTTTCCTGAGACTGTTTTTGTTTACTCTGCCTTGAAAAGCAGCAGCAGCTCAGGAGCTGCAGAGGCCCCATTATTACACAGTTCTAGCTGTGAGACTTTGTGTCTGTACCTAATGCATTTAAGAAAAGCTACAGAGAAACACAGTGAGGGATTCAGTAGAAAGCAACAAGGGTTAAATAACTGAATCTGTGACAAGTGGTTCAAAAAATAAAATTAAATGCTTTATTAAATAAACGAGTATGAATAATGCATCATGTTTGAATGTAAAATAAACAATGCAGCGAGCTGGTTGGAAATTTCCTAGAGGTTAATTTAAGCTTAAAATATTATCTATTGACAATGTTCATATTCTCAAATACGACTTAAGTATGTGACAAATTCTTCATCATTACTGGCTCATTTTAAAAGAACCAACCACTGATGGATTGTTACAATTAAAAATAGTAATGCTATCAAATACATTATTATGTATAACTATGAAAGCTGCAAGAATCATCATAACTGAAAACTCCAGCCCAGAGCATGTAATGCTTGAATCTGATTTCATTCAGGACAAAGTGAAGAACAAGACAAAATCTGAAATCAAAATGATTGTTAATGTCCTAAATCTGGGAAAATGTGTCCTTGAATAAGCCACAATCACCTGCCATGTCCAACAAAATGTATTAATTCAAGATATTAAACAACAAAAATTTTGACTGAACTGCTTGTCACGCAGGGGGAAAAGACAGTGCTGTGAGAAAAAAGTTCAGTCTTTTGTATGAGGACAAGAAAAGTTCTTAATCCTTCAGCACATTTCTCTACAAACAATTCAGACCATATTTTGTCTTTGAATATCTTGAAAAATATATTTTTGTATTGCTTTCTCTGATGGATGTGGTCCTATTACAAGTTTTAATTAAAATTAAGATCATAACACTTGTTAAAATTTCAGCTTTTGCAGCAAATTGTGGATCATGATTGAACAGAAAGCACTCAGCATCACTAAAAGATTAATGGCTGGATTATGGGGAAGCTCATCATTTGCTGCGTCTTGTTTTTTTCATGAAAAATAATGAACGTGAGAGCGCAGTGTTGTGTACCTGACATTCTGCGTGGGGTTCCACCTCTCTGATGGCAACTCTCCGCTCTGTGGGTCGTCCACTGGTGGGTGAAGGATTGAGATGCATACATCTCCATTCTGGGAAAAAACAGGGAATATATCAGAACACTGTTTTTCTCATGTCAGCTGAGCTGAAATGCCCTTACATTGTAAATTCATCTTAAATAAGTACACCGCCGGCTATAATGAAGTGCTGTTATGTACAAGATTTGACACTGGTTGCAGTTACCTCATAAATGTTGGGGTGCCACATTTTGGTGAGGAAGCGGAAGGCAGGTGGAGAGTATGGGTAGTCAACAGGGAACTTGATGCGAGCCTGAAAGCAAGATGAGACACATATCAGCGACGTGAGAGGCAAGTGGTTCATCCACACGCTTTCCAACCGACAAGTCCTGACTACTTCCCCATGAGCTATGACTGATAGTCGTGTGCGCACACAAACCACACAGAGGTGTTGCTGCTGGTGGGCTGGGTGTAGTTTCAGCACACTAGACGGCTTGCTTGCTAAAAGAAAACCTTGCCATATATATTTCTGCTTAAAAGAACTGAGCTGGTTGACACAATCTCCCAAAGGAGTCCAGAAAGCAAGTCTGTAATATGCTGTGGAAGCCACACACACACACACACACACACACACACACACACACACACACACACAGGCACAAATACAGAGGCAGCTGCTGAGGATACAGAAGCTTATTCTGCATGTTTTTCCTCATTTTACCAAACTGATGTCAGCACCCGCCCGGCTGCTCACTCAAGATCTCTACGATCACACTGATCTGTTTCAGTAGTGAGTGAAAGAAAGCTAAAAATAGCAGCTGTAGAGTCATGACAAACCCTTCTGAGGTGGCTGAGCATGGAGGAGCTAATGACAGTGTAATGTAATATAGTGAGCAGGGAGGGAGGGA
Source organism: Thalassoma bifasciatum (assembly GCA_008086565.1). Taxonomy (NCBI): domain Eukaryota; kingdom Metazoa; phylum Chordata; class Actinopteri; order Labriformes; family Labridae; genus Thalassoma; species Thalassoma bifasciatum. Next base: position 403,782 of record RPOG01000166.1, read on the forward strand.
GGGAGGCTGGTGGTGCATTCAGCTGCTCCGTGCGTGGAGCTTTTGAGAAACACCAGTGGGTGAGGGGAGTCGCTAGTATAAAGACATTGAGGGGGTCTGTCCTCTCCAGCTGTCACTGCAACCCAAGACAATCCACAACTCACACTCGTACTCTGCTATTATGTCCACACACACACACATACACACACACACAGTATATAAATCCTGCTATGTGTGGCGGACCCCTCCTCCACCACCATTCAGAGTGATTTGGTCGGGAGGGGGACACCGAGTCTCCTGATAACACACTCGCACGTCACTCACAGCATGGGACCTTCTGCTTATCCCCCTGTCACACAGACACAGACACACACACTTGCTCACATTTGCTGATTTGGCATGGTCAGCTGGTCCTCGCCACAGTGTAGCAGGAAGCTGCATGGGAGCGGGGAGGAGGTGAAGAGGGAGTAAGGGGGTGAGGTGGGTTTTGCTTAGAATAAAGGGGGTTTTGCGCCACATAATACTTCTTCTCCATATTAGCATCTCATCCCCCTCTGCCTGCAATGTAGCATAAAAACCAGGCTGGATGCAGCAGAAACACATCTCGTCTGTTATGACCGGGGAATTAATCGCAATTCAGATTAAATCGCAATATGACCTGCTGTAATATTCTAATCTCAGAAAGTGCCATATTTCTTTAATCTGAAATGTGTCAGAAAACCGGATACAATTATTCCAGGAGATGTTTTATGCTCTACACCAGACCAGTGTTACTCAACCCTGTTCAGCCTCAGAGCCAAATTGTTGAAAAATGTCCAAAAACAGAAAGAAGTAGCAATGAAATTAAGTTCAAGGTGGCAAAAATGGTTAAAAAACAGCAAAAAATAGGTGTTGAGGGGCAAAAATTGGGAAAAAACTTGGAAACTAGTTAGAAAGTAGCAAAAAAAAAAGGTCTAAAAGTGGCAACTCAAGAGGTAATAGTGACTAAAATGGACAAAAAGCTGTCACGATTAACAAAAATGGTATCAAGTGCATTGAAATCAACATACTTTTCAGACGTGTGATGTTTCTGTTTGAAATATACTTTTTTATTGATCTTATGTAATATTGGATTTTTCTGGGATCCTGAATTTGGGGGTTTCATTATCTGTAAGCCATAATCATCAACATTTCAAGAATAAAAGGCTTGAAATGATTCACTCTTTTTATCATGTTTCGATATAACATGTGGGTTTTACTTTCTGAAAAAAGTGACCAAAAAAATTTCACTTTAGCAATGATATTCCAATTTTCATGATGTACCTGTTAGCACCAATGACTGTATATAGAATGGACAGCGTGCTTCTGCCTGCCACCGCTCTACGTTTTTGAAGCCAAAAACCCGTTTCTCTAGCCGCCATTGTGCAGCCAGAGTCTGCGCAGTAGAGAATTTCCGGTGGAGCAGAGTAAAAAAGAGAAATAAAACTATTTATTTCTTCTTCTTCAGAAAACTTATATTGCGGTTTTTAACGTCCAATAACTAATGAGAAACTAACTTCTCAGAAAAAAAACACCCGAACACCATGCAGCCAGATGACATCGTCATACTACCTTAGCGTAAAGTTGAGAGAAACGTTTCTACGAGGTATCGTAATTTTTTTAAGTTTTCCCGGCTCATATCTGGAATACATGGGGAGGCGGGGCTTATGACCTATACTGCAGCCAGACACCAGGGGTCGGGGCATCTGCTGGAGGCATCAGTTTGAGCCGAACGCTGTTATGTCCACTCATTATACAGTCTATGGTTAGCACAAACAGAGTTTCTTTTGTGAATCTTTTGTTTAGACCCAAATCCTACTTTCCTCCCTAATGTTTGTGTTCTTCTTATTCATAACCAGAAAAGTGAAAAAAAAACCATTTACACAGCAAGTGATATCAAATTTGCCATATGGATCAAGTTTTTCTTAGCTCTACTTTCTTAAAAAAAATTCTTGTTCTATTTATTTAATATAGTGCTTTTTTTTGTTTTCACAGACATGAATTTATTGAGTGTGTTTAGCAACACATACAATGGGGAACTAAAAATAATACTCAAATAAATTGCAATTGCAAGATAGTGAAATATATGAGATTACTTTTGCCAATCATTCAGCCCTAGTGTCCGTTACAGAAACACTCAAACGTGTGAAAGGTTTGCCCTCAACTTTGAGTCAAGGTATTATGTGTCTTAGCAGCTTCTGATTAGAGGGAACAGAACATAGCTACTCTCACTAAAGTGGGGAGGAAACTGTGACACAGTGCAGAGGGAATGCCACTTGCAGGAAAAAACACTCACACACAAAATCCCAGGGTCCGACTGACCCTGCCGGAAAGCTGGCGGCCCTTCAGAGTGCAGGGTTCAAGCCAACATTGCACACATTACAAGCTGGCAAGAGAGCAACACACTGCAGCCAGCATGGAGGAGGGGGTGGGGAAGCAGCAACAGCAGCAACAGCAACAGCAGCAACAGCAGCAACAGCAGCAACAGCAGCGAGCGCCTGGTTTGTCTTTCAAAACAATAAGAATCAAATCATTTCTGTCCACTTGCTGAGAAACAGGCAGGAAAATCTCTCGCTCAGTAGATTTGGGAGCTAGCTGCCCTGCCTCCACATCAGGACAGCTAATGTCTGTTTTGGTTTGCACAATGTAATGCCCGCTCTTTGCTTGACCCCAATAGGATGAGCAGACAGCAACAGCATCTGGCAGGGAGGACGCTTTAAACAAACCACACCAGGGAGCCCAGTGCAAAAGGGGGTGGACACGGTGTTAAGATAACCAGAGGGTATTTGACTAAGAGCTATGGCTGTAATTCCTCTGGAAGAAGTGGTTTATGTGTGGTGTCCAGGCGATAAAAAAGAAAACTGTGAATAGAGCTCCACAGTATCCTGCATATGAAATTCTCTGATTTCTTTAATTTGCATGCAGAAGCCAAAGAGGTGCAATCAATTGTTTTAAAGATCTGTAAACTGCTCCCTCAGTGCCAAAAAAGGTTATTTCTAATGCTATTTTTTTAGCTTCCTGGTTGAGTTGAGCAGGACTGGATTGATTTACCGCATGTCAAAGTCTCTATGACAACACCACGCAGGCAAAAAGAAAGTTTAGAAGTGAGAAGAAAGATCTGAGTGAGGCTACATTTGCTCTGCTTGGTAGATGAGCACTGGTAGGACATAACGAGGATTCACTAATGTTACATGACGTGTCTCAGAGCACCGGGCTGTGAGTAGTGCTGAACCTGGCAACTACACTACAATACAAACTGAGTTCATCAAGTTTGCTTCCCTAGCAATAAATAACAATAGTCTATGGTTATCTTAATGTTAGTAACAACCAAACCAAGATCTAATGTTCAGAGAAAACTCCCTCTTGGAAACTTGGCAAAGCCTTGTGTTCCAGCAATTGTTGTCCAGTTTTAAACAATAGAGCTATGTAACTGTTAAGAAATACTTTACCTCATCACACTGCATACAGTAAAAATTTATCTTGAACAAAGGAAAGAAGAGTTAAAAAGATCTGCTTTCCATTCATTTTTCCAAAACAATTCAAAACCAAAGCTAACACATGCCTTGGTTCATCAAGACAGTGGGGAGCAAAAGCTTATGGGATGTGTAGTCTTTGTTGCTAACGCTAGCTTTCCAGAAACTCCACATAGCTCGTTTAAGTGAAGCAATAAAAAAGTGATCTGACTTTGTATCCTGTTGCTTAGACACTCTAGCATCTACACTTCCCATTAAATGGCTTCATTCATCACAATCCTGGGAATGCAAGCCACAAGTAAAGCAGGGATCTGGGGATATGCATTAAGAGTAAGCGCAAGCATTGATCCCTGTAAGAAGGTAAGAGCATGATTTCACAATGCAGCTTAGCAGGAGGCTTTAAATCACAATGCTGACTGCACAAGCAATGGATACAATTTTTATTTAGAGTACTGGAATACACCAGATAGCATGACAGCAGTTTACCCAGTGAACAATCAGGCCCACACAGGTGACACTGAACCCCAGACTGATGCAAGGAGGATGGACGGATGGATGGAGTTAGAAAAAGTATGACCAAGCTGGGCTGAACACAGACAGCCTGGCTGGTTCGCTTGTTTGCTCTGCAGCAGCAGCAGCAGCAGCGAGGAGCTCATTTCCGATCTCATCAGCAGCAAGCTGACAGAGGAGGTGAAATCCACAGATGAGGGGGGAGTGAAAAGAGGATGCTGTAGGCCTTCAAAAGCTGATCTGAGGTTTTTTCTTGAGTTGATGAAAGCTCATTCTCACACCTGACCACACCTGAACACTTTATATCCTTATTCTTGTCCATTTGACATGTTGCCTGATTTGTTCTTGACTCTGGGTCTGTTTTCTTCGTATAAAATGATATCTCTTTCCCAGTTGCTGAAACATGCTACTTGCTGACGTGCATGTCATGCCTCATAATTGGATTGAGCCCAGATTTAAGAGCATTCAGGGTCAGAAGGTGACTCATTCATTTGAGGGCCATTCAACACAAAGTGCAGCCAGTTTTCTGCAGAGCATGCAGAAAGATAAAAACTTGAGTAAGGATACAGAGCGTGAGTTTTTGATCTTATTGCTACTAAATTCTTCTTAGCGTTGTGAGCGAACGATCTGCCTTGAAAAGAGAATGAGTGTGAACACGTCCACCGGCTTGTAGATGAAGGCAGGGCAAAGTAAACCAGGTCAATGTGAAGACCCTGAGCAGAACAAATCATTCTGTTCTCCCTGAGCTCATCTTTACCTTCTCTGCAGAGGAAAAAAGTCCCCGCGAAGAGAAAATATCAAACCCCAGCTCCAGTACTCATATGCATAGCACTCAGAGATCATGATGTTCATACCCTGCAGCCCCCTGGTGCATTAAGTGGATTTAGAAGGAGGAGTTAAAGAGATAAAAAGGGTTGTCACTAGGCGATTACTGAACATGGAAGTTTTAGTTTCAGAAAAATAATTATTGCACTGGTGGGTAGCACAGGAAGAGAGAAAGAACACACAGAGAGGCTTCAGGGGACGGTTGTAGCTGTCTACAGGGGGCCTCACGCTCACTTCTATTAACTGCTCCTTTCAAAGAAGCACAGAGGAAGGGCTCTGCCTGCTCTTGATCTGGCTCTTTCTGTGCTTCTTCCCACTGCCCTGCTCTCATATCTCTGTGACACAGCCAGAGGGGGGAAACATGACTCCGGCAGGCTCAACCAGGCCGGGCCCAGTCAGGCCCTTCTTCTGCTGCCTGGGTTGGGTCCTCATACCCTCCTACTCCTCCCCATCTCTGCCGAGGAAGGAAGAAAAAGAAGGAAGGAAGGCACAAACAAGGAGTCAGCTGCTCGACAGAACTAGACAGACAGACAGGCCCAGGCCAAAACCAAACGTCAACACCCCTCTTTTTTTTCTCTTATGGCTGCTGTAAAGAAGTGGTCTGTCAGTGTTTGGTGAGCCACGCTGAGAAAACCGCGTGACTGAGATATGAAAGATGTTTTGTTTCACAGTATATTTAGGGCTGCCAGGATCCAATTTACAGCATAATTACATGAAACAGAAATGACAATTAGAGCTGCCAGATGCTGACACAGTGCTCACTGTCGCCTTTCTCTTTTACTATTTACAGGTCTTCAACAGCAGTGTACTTCTTGTTGTGCATCAAAGAGACAAAGCCCTGAGTGAAAAAGCGAGCAGTTGACCTCAGAGTTGTAGACAGAGAGAGCAACACCCTGTTCTGCTGCTCTGTTGCATGACACAAAACGGAGCAGGAAGAGGTCAAAGCTGCTAATTGTGAACAGAGAGACTCTGCTGTCACAGAAAAGTTATGTCGCTGTTCTGAAGTGGTTCAGCTGAAGTCTTTGTGGACACCTTTGGGAGCTCACTAACCTAGTACGCTGATAAATACAATAAATATGGTGGGTCTCTCATGCCTGTGAATTTCATTCATATTTACTAAACTTTTTCAAATTGAGAATGCATATCTTTTGGGACTTTTGGGCAGCTGTGTGTTGCTGGGAGACACTACAGTCCACGTGCAGACCATGCCTTGGTCCTCCCCTGCTTGTTGACTGCAGAGTGAAGCAAATTCAAAACTATATCAAAATAGGTTTGATAAAGCTGAACAAAGATTAAGATGTTCCTGTTTACAAAATATTCTACCTCCCTTTTACATCTTGTTTTGGCATCAAATATAGTTCAATAGAGACCCGTGACATTTGTTACCACTGTGTCATTTTTATGATGTAAATTGAGGAAGCAAAAACAGAATCGGCCCAAGAAAATCAGCAGCCTGCATCAGTTCTCGGCTACAGCTGATGAAAAAAGAATCGGTATCACCCCCACAAAAAATCCATATTGGTCAATCACTACTTTTATGCTATCAGAGGTTCAGCCTTTTAGGGGCCTCTTGGAGAGTGAAGTGATTACTTTAGGCTTGAGAAAGGAGATCACTGAAAGTGAAAAGAACACTGAGTTTGGGCAATCATGCAAACGAATCTGGCCATCCATTACAGCTTTAAACATCAACAACTCCATTCATAAAATAGAAAAACAACATGCCTGGGACTGTGTTTGCTTAGCTTGTCATTTTTTATGTAATGTTGAATATCTGAGGTTGTGCAGTGATCTCTTTTTTATCCCATTTTATGTAAGTTTCTCTTATACATTTAATCAGGCTTAAAAACAGGACCTAAAGGGTGAAATTTTGTGCTATCCATATCGAGACATGGGAAAGTACGACAATAAAGCTTCTTGTATCTTGACATAAAGGGGGGACTGATCAAATAATTATACAGGACACTGACGGGTTCCTCAACACAGAAAAGAGTCACCAAACAAAGATATTATAGAGTACCCTGAGGTAGAAAATAAAGCGAAGTGAATCCTTAGAGCCTCAAGGATCAATGTAAACGTTTCAGCATCTGCGCTTATGCTCATTAAAAAAACAAACTGCACGCACTGCACGACTAAGCTAACACTTTGTCCTATGTCCATTTTACCTGCTCTTCATGCGATATATTACCTATCATTCAGGCAAAAATGGCTGTAATTATGAATAAGTAAACTGCTGGTTTCATCAAATAATGTCAGCTGATCTGCTCCAAAAGTATTACTACTGACCAAAAGCTAATATTGACACTTTTCTTTTAGTGTTTGCCTTCCATTTTGTCACCTCTCTATGACAGTTATCTTTTTATCTTTGGTTTGTGGACTTCAGGAGAAATTCAAGGGAGTTTTCTCAGACATGAGGGAATGATGATAATTAGTGACCATTTTATGGACCCCAAACAAATCTCTGCATCAATTAAGAAATATGATCAATGAAAATAATTGTGAGACATTAACTGTATCCACAGTTAGACTAAATGTCTACAATGACAACACACAAAGTGGGGATGACTGGCCTTGTTCCAGTGATCCTGTGAGAACCTTAGAGCCTGGAGTGATATCTCACATGACAGAGATGAAAGTTTACAAACAAAGGTCCTTCAGCGCGGAAACATCTTAGAATCAGTGAATGAGCATCAGTGAAACAGCCTCATATAAATGGTCAAAGTGTCGTTTTAGAAAATGAAAAAAAGTTATGTTATGTTTGCTGACTCAAGACAGACATCTGATGCATTCTGAATGACATTTCAACATGTCTCACCTTAATGTGTGCCTCCAGTTATGACTTATTACTCATGATGTGACTCTTGGAGAGCAACACCCGTGTGAAATGAATGCCTGACTCAGCCAGACTTCATGTGACGTCACTATCTGCCCTGTTTTGGTGGAACAGGTGGTGGCAGCACGTCATAACCATTTGTTTGCTTGGGTTACCTGGTCAGAAAAGGGTGTTTTTTTTTGTCTTTTAGAATGAGGCAAACTGGTTGGATGGAAACCCAGCACATAACAATGAGTCACAACCATGCGGCGGATTTCACAGCCAGGCTGTGCATTCCTGGCCCGACAAAGGAATCCTGTACACAGCAGAGCACCCACATAGACACACTGTCAGAACACTGTCTACAGTAGCCTGGTCAGGGCTCTGTTAGTTGTGTTTGGAGGCTTGAGAAAAACCAGAAGCAAATGTTAACACGCTTTTACAGGAACTGGGTTCACAGAGAGCACAGCAGAGAAACTGTGTGTTTAAATATTCTGGATTTAAAAGTAATGTGAACACTTAGGAGCCTCTCTGATACATTATAAGTTTGTGTAAAAATTACATAACAGTCTAATGCTGGACTTAAAGGCATGACTATGACAAAGATAAGCATTTATTTTACTTTTGCTGTAGACTTCATAAAGAGTTAATAAAAATATTTATTTGTTGTTTTCTTCTCATGGGTAAGATATATCCTGAAAACACATTGGAATATCAATTAATTTGTATGATATCTTCTATAACCAAAGTCCTGGGCAGTATTTGCCAGATAAAATTATACATCTAAGTCATATATAACACATATAACTGCATAGGTACATGACTTAGAATAAGATATCAAAAGTGTAAGGAATGTTTCACAATTCTGTATGTTGATTCTCATCTATGAATTTGTGGCACAAATGCAAACACATTTTGTATAAATGAAAAACAGCTTGGTGTGAATCTCAGAACCAGATACCAAAGCTAACAATTTTGGTGCAACAGCCAGTAGTTCATGTGTGACAGACAACTTGAGGGTCACTGCCACTGTGTCGTAATAATAACTGTAACGTGGTTTCTTTAAAGTAAGTCATACAGATAACGATTTGTTCAAACAAGAGTTTCAGCTGTTACCAACCCAGCTAAAGACTGTCAACCCTCTTTGTCAATAACACACAGTGAAAAACAGGAACAACAGATCTGAGAAACCAACAAATCTTCACTCTCAAGAGAGGAAGTGTGCCAGCAAACAGATATTGACATTAAAATTTGTTGAAAGAGAAAAACTACATTTGAGGTTCCTTGAAATCTAAAAATCTAAAACAAGGTAACTATGTATTTTAAAACAATGAACGAAAAAGGGGAAAAACATAACCTGGAGCTGTTGTACAGTCAAACAAATGGGAACTGATTGACTTAGTTTTACTAATCATATTCATGTTGAAGGCTGAGGAGGCTATGTTAATCTTTTGTTTCGTGTTAACATTAAAGTTACTCGGTCAAACCCAAATATGTATTGATTGTCACCTATTTGGACAGACAGTGGAGCTACACTTTAGAAAAAAAAAAAGGAAAAGGGGGGTGTAGAAAAATTTAAATTCAAAGGCAGCAAGTTTGCCACAAATTTTATGCTACAAACACAATAAAGTTGGTTTTAAATTAAAGAAATCAGAGGGAAAAATACTAGAAAGAGTGAGCGGTTAGAGAGAAACAAACTACCAACTGGTGAAGTTAACGTTATTATCTGTTACTGTTGTTGGAGACGTTATGGTGAAGGTTAACCGCTGAACCGTGAATAAAAGTGAATAACTAAAATGAAGGTTTAATCTACAAGCTACAGAACAATAGATCGACTGCTAGCTAACATTAGCCACTCACCTTAAAATAACCACCCTCGTAGTGTGTGTTTGGGGGTCCGAATATCGCTACTTCCCAGTTGTACATGTCCGACTCGTCCACCAAAGTTATTTTGAACCCTTCGACTGGCTCATCTTGGAGACTTTTCATCTCCAGCATCAGTGCTTTTTGGGAACTGGCTACATGATGTCCATGCTGAGCCATATTCCACTAGGATTTGTATAAATATATCAGTAACCCACCACAGCTATGAGTACAAAAAAGGACAAAGCTAGCTCGGCATCAAACAAAAGCTATCAGTGGAAGTACGAGGATCTTTCGGTGAGGAACGCGCCAACGTTGGTTTCCGACAATGTGATTCCAAACGGAGAGAAAACACCGAGAGTGGGGTTTTATTTAGTCAGCTAGAGCAGAAGCGGCTTCCTCTGTTGTTGTGAACAATCCTAGGGAGCCCCAGGTATTAACGACCATGTAACCTACCCTGATCAATTTACACAGGCTGTCTACCAGTTTCCGGTTACAGCCTTCAAAATAAAGTTGAGTGTTATGATTCAAAGTTTTATTTTCTAACACCACTGCTTCACTTTCCTACCGATGGGGCTTTTGTTCTACTCTTATTAAAGGATCACAAATTATTCCCCCCTGACACAGTCTAAGGTAAAACTTGAGCGAAATCTGCTGTGTAATTGTGTGTCAAAATAAATGAAAATAAATCAAGTGGTTGCTCAACGAAAAATAATCTGAGGATTTAAAAACTTTAATTTGAGTTTTGTCTTATCTTGAAACCCCAAACAGGAAACAGTTCCCGGTTGTTCGGTAGTCGGGGTTGCCCACGAAAGCTAGGTTGTCTTACACCATGAGCTGCGAGGTTGTCTTCTTTGTACAAAAGTAAGCAATCCATGCATCTGTAGAAACTTTTCATCAATTCATTAATGCCAAAACCTCCGGCTTTGCCTTTTAACTTCTGACTAACCAAGGTACTCACTGTCAGACAGTAACAAGGTCTCGATTACTTCTTCTGTCACAAAGAGCATTCTGGGAAATTAAGTTCTCTCAATACAACTTGCTGTGATAAGCAATATCAATGGGCCTCATTGCCTCATTCACAAACAAATCTGGGATTAATCATTGTATTTTATTTCATTTTATTTTTTGCCCATGTTAAGTCGAAATTATTGTGGAAAAAAGTCAAATTCATGAGATGAAAAAAACATTTTGACTTCCCCCCCCATAATTATGAAATTAATATATCAAAATCTTGACTTTTAATTCAAAATTGCAAAATTAAGTTTATCACATAAATTTGAATATTTTTCTCAAAATGTTATACTTCGTTTATTATCTTGAATTTTTTTGACTATCACAATTTCAACTTTTATCTCAAATTTTGGAATTTTCATCACAGAACATCAACTTTCTCTCTTTTTCATTTTTTCCCGTTCATTTTCTCATTTTTTTCCCTCAACGTTTGGATTTTTGGAAATGGGCTCTCACAAAATGCCTCACCATAGCTTGAATTCATAAGCCTCTTCTACTTATAATTTATTACACATATTAACAGTCAGACATTTCGGGAAAATTAAAAAAATACCCCTTGGCATAATTTCATGATCAAAAAGGAGAATATGTCCAGGCTAAAGAGAACATCATCCTTATCCAATTACATGGCATCTTGAAACCACTTTCAGTAGAAGAAAAGAGCATTCAATAGAATTCAATGATAAAAGCTGAGAATTGACTGCGTGTATTAAATAGCCATAGACACTTTTTCATATTTGAAATACTGAATAAATTCAAAACTTAGCTTACAATTAAAGATAGGACAATGTACATGTTAAAATGTCACACTTTTTATTTGAATGAAATTGCCAGCTACTCACCGCAACTGGTTCCCTAATGCACTCGAGGTGGTCATAACAGTGTTGGCTGATACGCGTGTCATGAATCCTACCATGTTTTTGAGTGCACATTTGTTTTATGCCCAGCGTGTTTAAGTCAGTCATTAAATGAATAAATAATACATATCACAGTCACACACCTGAAATCACTTACCCAGAAAAGATAGTGAACATATTGGTATAAATGAATTTAAGGAAAATTCAGGTTAAAAGAACACAGACTACAGCAGCGTTTTACAGCCTTTATTTCAATTCAGTGGACTTTCTTCAAAGGGAATGTAGATACTTTAGGTTGTCCCCTTTAAAACATTTTACATTGTACAGGTTGATAATTGAATATGGAGAAATAAAAAGACAGGACTTTCGAAGTCAGAGTCATTTGAGAGTATATTTCAATGCCACAAGCCAAACTTGGTAAAAGAACTCACTACAACTGAACCAAGAATTAAGACAGAATGGGTTGCCTCTCAGTACACGGCTTCTCTTGATCTGTTCTACTCAACTTATTTTTTGAAGCCCTATGCCCTCCGTGTCATGACACCAAATAGAAACCCCTTCCTTCCCTGTGAAGAATAATTTAAAACATTCAATAATATCTCTTTTTTATATTGTTTAAACTTAGAAGTTAAAAACACATTACCATCAAAAGTAAAGAATGGTCAAGTAAACTTCATTTTAAAAAAGTTGTAAAGAAAAAGGACAAATGGAATGACAAGTTCTTGTTTGTGTAAGAATGTCAGTAAAACAGAAAAAAGGAAATAAAAAGTGTACATTCCTAATCATGCAATATACAAATTTTAATTAATTATTATGCACAAGAAAATGATCAGAATTCAGACAATGTATGATTGGGAGATCTGTTTTTTAGTTTCACTTATATCAGTCATTTTCAGGAACAGGGAATACATACATGTTTTCTATGAACATTCCTGAAATACAGCTGATCACTTCTTCATTTATACTCTACTACTGGACAGAAGATCTCATGGAATGGCTGACCTGCACTTCAGGTCACAAACATCATTATCTTAGTTATCTACAATAGCAGACAGATGTAAAGATGGCCTTACCAGAAAGTATGATCAGAGACGCTACCAAGTCAGTTAAATCTTGCTACTACTAGGTGAAGTCGTGCTGGACTGGGTAGTGACTTCAGACATAAATGACAAACTAAAACATCACGTACCTCTGAGAGAGTTCTAAAATGAGGTCAGTCTTTACAAAATGGCCATTTATGTTCATCATTACATGTCAAAGCACAAAAAAACCCCCAACAAAAACAAAGAAAACAACTAGGCAAGGCAGTTTTTGAAGGGAAAAGGAACACTGGAGTCTATCTGGGTTCACACCATCTGGGTGTCAGCCAGCACAGGTGCAGCTACTGGTCAAGTGGCACAGGCATTATTGTTTTAGGATTTTACAAAAAGTAGAGAGATGCCTCAGTACAGTAAAAGCCACATCACCTAATACTGATTCAAAAGGGAACCTTAGATCACTAACCATTTATAGTCTCTGAGTCCAACTTCAGTACCCTGATATGCAAAGCAGTTTTAAACAGACAGATTGATAGTGTAACATTTGTTGTCTCTCAGTCAGTCAGATTTCTGTCTTACTTTTAGCAGGAGGGGCAGTGATGTGACAAGGCCAGCCCTATTGACCGATCAAAAAAGGACATCAGAAACGTAGCCAATTCACACCCAGTTTCTTTTTCACATCACGAACCGAGCTGTTTGATAGTGTTGATGAAAGGTGGCACCAGCCTGACAGACAACTGTTCTGAAGTGAAGTATAAATGTTGTATTCTGTGAAGAATTCCTCTCTGGTGCCACAGACTCATGATCTCCTGTCTTTAAAGTACATGATTCACAAAGGAAAAGGTGTATTGGAAGTTCCTTAAAAGGTGAGTAGAACTGCAGTTTAGTGCAGTTGATCTAGGAGTGGGTATCTCAGAGATGGAGATGGGGCTCTACAAGACTCATGATGCGCTTGGGTAGGTCAGACCGCACCGCTGGGGCATCGACCAAAACCACTGATCTACTGTACAAATCACCCGTAGTGCCACATAAGGTTTCTGTTTAACTAACACCGGCAGATCTGCTCTGAGCCCTGCCAGGAGGCAAGTAGGGCAACGGCTTGGAAAGAAGTCTAAAACCCATGCCTTATATGTAGCTTTGGTTTCATCTCTTGCACTATGCTTTACTGCAGTTGCTCAGTGTCTGGCCGTCTCCAGGCGCCCAGTCAGTGGTGGGTGAGAAGGTTAAAGTCCCAATTTTTCCAGCAAGGACCAGTCTGAAAAAGGGTTAGTCAAATGCTTTTTTCCAGGCCTAAACAGATGAGCAGCACGCACACTGATGGTAAGTGAGTGGAAATAAGGGGGCAAGACAAAGGCGCAGAAAGGCTTCAGACAGAAAAAAAACAAACAAACCAAAGACAAAAAACCTTCCAAACATTAAAAACACAATCCAACCATAAACAGCAAAAGTCCAGTTGTCAACATTACATTACATGACTGTAACAGGCTGAATTGCCGACAGAGTGGTGGACAGGAAGAGGAATACAGCAAGGAGCAGAGGAAGTAGAGCATCCAGACACCGTAGCTCAATATAGAGTCAAGTTAGAGAGGAACAGCATCGCTGTTGGGGTCGGAAAACCGAAATAAAGATGACATTGCAAAGCAGACAGTGCATGTACACAATGAGTCTGTAAAACAACATCAAGTGTTGGGGAGTGACCACAGAGCTCAGAGTGCAGAGGAACAAAAGTGTGGGGACACTGAGAGAAGAGAGCAGGGGAGAAAGAAGTCTTGCGAATCTGAGGACTAATAAATAGGACGATACTGGAGGTGCCAGCCGAAGTGTTTTGCAACATGATTAAGTTGTGTTTCAGCGAGGGAGGGGGGTGGCGTGGAAGGGTCGAGAGGGGGGGCACCCTGGGGCTGTCACACACAATCAGCACTGAGAGAAGGTCTGCTTGATCTCATCCAGCACATTCCCAAGCAGCGTCGGCTCGTCACATTTAGCGTCAATGGACACTGTCTCACCCGACTGAGAGAAAGAGAGAGGACAAATCCAAATCAAGGTCACATTTTGAATTTCCGAATAAAATGATAGTAGCAAAAAAAAAAACTGAGTTTTGAGACTACACCACAGAGGATAATGCAGGAGTTCAAAGTGCACTCACAGTTTTGACCAGCAGACAAACATGATGACCCTGGATAGACCTGCTGTACATGGAGGCACAGGAGTCGATCCTCTCCACAACTAATTCCACAAAAGAAACAAAAACAAGAACAAGAACCTTCAAGAACGTCTGCGAGTGAAGAGTGGATGCTGGTTTCAAGAATACTAGAGCTATACCAGGCTTTTACCTTGTTGCATTTAAAACTGATGGATTTGTATCAATGTTCAGAAATTGACATGCATCTTTTTTCGTCAGTGTTTCTGTCCATATGTTGTGTGGTGTGTACATACCAGAGAAATGGTGATGGAAGCAGATCCTAGCCAGTAAATGGTGGAAGGGCATGTTTACCCCCTCCAGTCTGATAGAGCTGCCCTTCAGATCACCTGATTCCAACAGCTTTGCAAATGCATCACTGGACAAAAATAACATAAAAGGGTGGTTTTACTTCCCTTAACATCCTGAAAATGGCAACAAGTTTGTATGGCACAGAGAGTAGTAGGATGGTCTGACCATCGATCTCCACTGTGAATCATGCAATTTACCTTTTTGACCATGCAGAAAAATGACAGTAACTTTTATTCGTATCATGGGATACAGTGTCTTTATGTTGAAAAGAAAAGCTTTTCCAGATAGTCCTCATAACCTCTTTAATCACCCCAAGGACCCGACTGTCAATACACCCACTCTGACAAAAACAAACTGTAATCAGACGGTTGCCATTTAACTTTCCCAGCAGGGTCACGGTCCTAAGGGAAGTCTGTACAGAATCTATCCAGAAATAATTAGACTGACAGTTATGCCTGTCGCAATAATCAATAAATCAATTATTTGCAAGATAATCAAAAATGAGCTCGATAAGTTTGCAGGGCTCAATAATTTTCTGCTGTATCGCAGTAAGTTTTTTTTCTTATCAGCAACAGGGTCTATTTTATATATTGCTTTTGGTTTTGTGTGGTTTTTATTCAAGTGCATTTTTTGTTAACAGAGACTGACAGTCCATATTGTTAATTGTTTTTGGTTGTGTTGATTATCTATTTAAGATATGTACAATGTCTTTTTCATAATAAAATTCCAATTTTAAATATTCTTACGAAATAAAAGACTATTTGGCTTTAAAAGGGTGTACTTGCACTATTATACCATTATTATTGTATTAGTTGAAATTGGTATCAAAACGGCAATATTATCGTTTATTGCAATAATTTCTGGGACAATTTATCATCCAACAAAATCTTTTGTCATGACAGGCCTACTGACAGTGTGCATCTCCCTCACACTTTGTTGGATTGTAATGAGGTAAGAAAGTATTTTGGGTAAAAACTCAATAAACATACTAACCTGTAGCATGGGGTAGTGATTAGGTAGGAGGTGCAAGTAAAGTGCAGTTTAAAGTCCAGTTTCTCATGAGTGGAGGAGTCCTCATTCTGTGGGAGCACAACAAGAAATACAGATATAATCAATTACAAAGCACTGTTTTGCTCCTGCAGACTGTCAAACATCTAGGTGAGAGGTTATGTTCAAAAATCAGAACTGTGCCTTATCTGACTTGAGCACGTGGCAGTTTCTGACTGAGCCACCCTGCAGCACTAAACATGTTTTCAACATACAAGTAGATCACAAGAAAGTAAAAAATGTACAAACATGCCCGACATATTCTGAAAGCTTTGGGTGACTCACTGACTGGCTTGTTTTTGTGTGAGAGTATATGTGTAAAGCATATCTGTGTGTTTGCCTACAGACCTTGACTATAAAGGTGAGGGTTCCCTTAAGTTTCTGTGGCATCACGATGCTCTGCACGGTGAAGACAAATCGCGCCTCATTGGACACTCCTGGATAAAACACAGGAAGAACAAAACTGAGTTCAAAGAATCTGAATGATGTTTGATGTTCTGACAATTATTCTTTTCAAAGAAATGCATTTTGCAGATGCCACTTACCAGGTGGAAGTTGGAAGGGAACAGTGAGGCCGTCATGTGGACCTGACCCCTCTGGCCTCTGAAGCTTGGAGTTCAGTGAATCCAGGACATTGAACTCCATGGATTTCAGGAAACTTTCACACTTGTTTTCGAATATAACAGACACAACCACCTGACTGCCATCCTGCAGGTTCCCCTGGATGTCATTCACCTTTGTGGGTTAGAGTGAAAAAAAGAGAGGCTTTAGTTATCCAATAAATTATTTTGCGTGAGGAATAAACAAGCAAACTCAAGCTGTATGAACTCACTCTCTATATTTAAAAAAAGGAAGGCAATTCCAAGTCACTTTAAAGTTTGATTTCCTGTCAGGTCTCTCTTAAAATAAGAAAGCAAACTACAAACAGAGCATAAGAATTAACCCAACACCAGAGCACACATCACTGTTTCCAAGAAACCTTCTGAGAACAGTCACACAGACAGAATTATTCCACACAAACAAGAGCAGTTTGCCTCAGAGTTCAGTCTGTGAGCAGAGAGAAACACGTCTAGAAGAGTTTCAACAACATCTGTCTCAGACAGAAGTTAAGTCAGTACCTGATCAGCATCCTCCATCATCTTTGAAGAGAAGGAGAGAAAAGGAGAGAACTGCGTATATTGTTTTATTGTAAACTGCTGCTCTCGACGGTTACGTAAACAACATGAGTAGGGAAAGTAGTATAAAGTGTGGAGATAAGCAGGATCATTATCTCGCAACTCTCCACAAAGGGGGACCAGTGAAACAGATTGATAATCTATAAATTAGTTATGAAATCATGCAGGAGCCTAGCTATCCTGGGTCACATCATAATGAAAACAACCGAGTCAATTGAGGGCAAACATCACATGGTCAATCAGATGATCCAAAACTATTTCATCCTTCTCAGAAAACATGGTTAAATCAGTTTGGAGAATCACTCAACACTTAAAAAGGCACAGAACAAGGTGCTCTTTGATTATGACAGCTCCATGGAAAGAATTACTCACAATACCAGTAACTAAATGTGTGAATTCAGGCACGTTTTACTCACAATGATATAAAAAATTAAAAATTATAAAGCAATAAAGGAAGCAGAATCCCATCCTTCATCACTCACCATCTTGATGTAGGAGTTTTCAGCCAGCAGGCAGTAATTGGACATGGGCTGAAAGGAGAGAAGAGCTAAGGTCAGATCAGGCATTCTCTGTCACTCAGTATGCTAACTAAGCAACAGGAGCTGGTTTCACCTAGTTCATGCATAAAAAGCAAGACAGTGTGTGTCAGTGTGAACAACAGTTAAAGGGTTCAGAGGGAGGAACTGGTAGGGTATTTTGATTTCCAGCAAGCTTTTGGACGCAAACAGGATAGTGCGATCCAAATCATTGAGTTCGTCTTAAATCAAAATGCAAAATGACAGAATTGATGGATTGATTGTCACTCATCTAGTTGTAAATAAAATCATTAATGACAAACACTGACCGGCAGTGGCTCTTCCTCCTCCACAGTGCCGTTCTGCACAGACTCCTCTCCTCCTCCGTCACTGTGGTGGTGATGGTGATGATGCTTTTTCTTCTTTTTCTTCTCCTTCTCTTCTTTCTCCCTTTTCTGCTTTTTCTTCTTGTGCTTTGAGGACTTCTAGTCATTAAAACACCCACCGTGAAAAGACAGAGAACTTAGTGTCAATTCGCAAAGTAGATTTTCTACAATGAGAGCTAGCAGGTCTCTGGTACATCATTTACAAAGACGTGTGAGAAAAAGAGTCGCTGATGTGCTGCATCCTGTCAGGTCATTGTGAACTCAAATCTATCAAACTGCAGTCAAACCTTTTTTTTATTTTGTAATTATCACATCAGTGGTGGTGACTCACCGACTCCTCCAGCTCAGTATCTTTGGGCTCATCAGGCTCAGAGTCTGGTGCCACGCCAGGAGCCGCCTCAGGCACAGGGGCTGCTTCTGCTTCTGCTGCTGCTACTGTTGCTACTTCCTGTTCACACACACATACACACACGCATACACAAAACCACATGTAGTCATTAGCAATGAGTAACTTTGGTATTAAGGATATATGCTGTGTTGGTCAGATCTGTGCTGATCGGGTAAGTTGGTGAGTTCATTCAGTCACACATTAAACAGTCACTCATACTCAGCAGCATGTTCACCTCCTAAACTGTGATAACACAAGGAAATGAACCTGCAAATTTATAAAAGTCAACTATCTAATCACCCAAATGTGCATAAACACAGATGAGGCCAAGAGAGTAACCGACATGTATATGTGTATGTACCCGTACACATGCAGTGGTTCTGGCTTCTTCAGGATCTGAACTAACCAGCTACAACTGCTGCTGATAACAGTTTTAAAAAATACCTGTTTTACATGATTTGAATGAAAGTCTAAATCCAATGTTCGCCTCAGGTAAGAAAAACAGATCTGTTATTCCACAGTCGTAAGTGCTGCAAAATGCACCGCCTTAAACATGTTGTGGCATGTGAAAGGTCATGTTTTTAAAAGGTAGGGTGGTTTTACCTTCAGTGTTGACAACTCACATGATTAAAAGTGGGTAATTTGTAAAAACTATAGCTGACTGATGACCGCAGTTTTACTGAAAAGACCCAATATCCACCGATAAGAATGTAAATATGGCTCAATAAACACTTTTTATGAGTAAGCTAATCCACTCCATTCTTAAGGGAGCATGAGGAGATTCCTTTTTCAAGCTAAAGAGGTGGTGAAGGAAAATATTAGCTCCAAGGCTGGAATTTCTCATGCGAGGGGTCAAGAAAAGCAATAAATGACATTTTTAAAATTATTAGGAAAGGGAGCTTTACATAATAAAACGAAGCAAAACATTAAATTAGGATTGTAACTTTTGATGATGTGTTATTGGATTAAACTTTGAAGTACAATACGATTGAACTTGTGAAAAGTCACATTTTACAGAAAAGGGACCACCATCATTGTTGATTATAAAATGTGGCATCTAATAAGTTCTTCTCAACCTTTGGTTTTGTCATTTCTCATTTAAGCTTTCAAGCATATCCTGATTTATTCCCCAGTTTTCTCTTTACTAAGAAGCTGAACTATCATGAGCTGCTGAATTTAAAAAGGGGTAATACATGAGTGACAGCATTACTAACAGATGTGGCTTGTGACGTGCTGTGTTCATCAGACCAGCTGAGGAGAGGGGGCAATGGTGAGATAATGGTCAGTGTTCCTCCTCCTGCTTGCTTCATGTAACTTTCAACAGCCAAAAAAATTACAAAAGTTATCCAAACTTTATCAGACTTGCATTACATTTGAGGGGATTTTCTAAATAGATCTGATTGTGTGTGTGTGTGTCTATGTGCAGTTTTGGAAATGAAGAGGTCCAACACAAACAGCAAACAGGAACCCACATGTGATCATGGATGAAGCAGCACATGTGGTGACAAGAGGAACAAAATGAACTGACCCCCAGGGCAGTTCCCAGGGATCCTCAGACAACCTTCACTCACTTGTCAACACCAACAACAACAACTTCTATTTTGACCTCGAGACTGACATGACACCAAGCGAGCAAAACAAACATCAAAGTAGGAAACCACTGGCATTGTGAAACGAATACCTACAAGCTGTGTACACGTGGACATACATACATATACACATGCTGGAAAGGAAAGAAAGGCTGGAGAGTGAGAGAGGAAAGTGTTATGTGACCTGTGAAAGAGAGGAAATCATGTCAGAAGGGTGAGCTGTGGGAAACGTAAAAGTGATCCAAATCAATAAAGTGGAGAATGAATGGCAAACACCAATGTATGAAGTGCACATGATATAACAGGGAAGGGTGATCTGAAGAGATGAAGGGAGAGGAGAGAGAATGAGAGGAAAAAAAAGAGAGAGGGGGAGGTGACTCAACCTGGGTGTTAGGGGGCACTGGAGCGTTTGAGAGCCAGAAATCCAGATCCGAAACCTAGAGGAGGGAGGGAGGCAGAGGAGTGCGAGGAGGTGAGAGGGGTGAGGGCCAAACAGGTTCTCTATCGTTCTACTATTCATGAAAATGGATCCAGAGATTACACTCTTCTATTTCATGAATAAATCAAGTATTTGGCAAGAGTCTGCACCGTCAGCTACAAGGAAACTGACACTTGATCCCTAAAGCTGATTGAAGGAGGCACTGGAAGGAAGAAATGGAAGCACTAAGTCAATGAAAATGATCAAATATACCTCTTTTCATGTAATCTTTCAGTTGAAATTGTTGATTACGTAGACAGGAGTATTCCTAAGTCTCAAATATTTTTGACCAGATAACATACATTTCAGCAGAAATCTGGATCAGATCAGACTTTAGATGAAAACTCTGTTGCTAGGTAGAAAAACGGCTCCACCCTTCTCGTAAGACATACCTCGGCACTCGTGGAAGTGGGTGGTGCAGCCACCTCACTGGTTTCTTCTGATTGGACCACAGGCTCATCTGCCGGACCTCCAAGAAGATCCTCCTCCTTTTCTTCCTGTTCATGTTTATGTTTCTTCTTCTTCTTCTCTTCTTTGCTCTTCTGCAGAAAAATGACAGCTTTTCGTCATACATCGTGACAACGTGAGCAGCTCTTTGTTGTAGATAAAGAAAATGAATTAATCATATGGATTAAACAGAATGTAAACCATTTTAATCTCACCTTCCGATCCCTCTCTTTATCCTTCTTTTTTTCTCTCTTTTCTTTGCTGGTCTTCTTTTTGGGCTCCTGTGGAGCAGCATTCTCAGCATCCCCATCTTCTGTCGGGCTCTTTAGAGCCTCTGCTGCACGGTGTGACCTGACAGGTAGCTTCTCACTATCTGCAAGTGGTCTAGACAAACAGAGATACATAGATATGAGTTAGACGTTGTTAAGATGATGAGTCATGTGGCTTATATGGTCCATATGGAGTCAGTGCCAGCATCTGAAAAACCTCTTATACGGTCTTTGTTCTTCGCAATAATGTGTTAGGAGAAAACTAAGGTAGGGTTACAAAATGCGGCAATCTCTCAATTTGGGTAGTTTTCAGCAGCAGCTGGGTCTCATTCAAAGCAGTAAGCCATTCCTCTGGTAAAGCTACAAGCATTGGAAATTCCCTCAAAGCTTGAGACTACAGGATAAATATTCCACCGAACCAGTAAGAACTGTCAACACTTTTAGTTCTAGTTAAACTCTTTAAAGCAGTTATGACAGGCAATGTAGCCCCCTGCTGGCAAGTTTCTGTAAAGAAACAACAAACCAACTTCTCATTAGGGGTGGATTAAAAAAATATCTTATTTCTCACTTCAAAAACTGTCAAAGTCTCTTTTTTGAAATTAGAAAACGGACCAAATGGTATGTCTGCGTCCAAAAAGTCCAAAAGGGCCACATACCAAGACAGTAACTGTTTTCTGAGGGTACATATGCCTGTTATTGCTACAAAGAGCAGAGAAGAGAGCATTAACTTGAAAAACACATCACTTGAAAGTTAAGAGGCATGGCTAGTCTACCAAACATGAAAAGCATATTTCTGAAATGTAAGCTTTCATTTAGTGGAAAAGTTTCCCAGTTTCCTAGAAGCATATTGATAAGAATAATCTTTTCAAAAGAAGTGCCAAAATGCTTTTAGGAGCCTTTTCTAAGAGGGCAGGCTGGTAAAGGTCAAGTCCTGAGAACATCAGCAGCATCTTATTCGTTAAACTGTGAAGTTACTACAGAAAGTCCTTTTTTAATCTGAAATTGTTTGGTTCAGAACAAAGAAATTATGAAGGAGGTTAAGCTGCCGATATTGCCAAACTTGAACTCAAAAAGCAGGTTGAGAGAAAATGTAGTCTCTATGTTGTACCAGGCTACAAGATTTATTGAGAACACACAGAGAACAGAGCAAAAAAGAGGAAGCAGATACAGCAAACTTCAAATGGGGAAAGAAAGGAGAGCTATGTTAGTAAGAGAAGCAAGACAGCTATTCTGAGTGAGTCAAATAGAGGCAATCCATGTATAGTTGAAGCCCAGATCCTGTAGTTGGGGTGAAACTCACCTGCGCCTAGCTGACTCCAACAAGCTGCCCGCATAAAGAGGCAGTAATGGATGTGTGCAGGCATAGAAAAGAGGGAGCAGAAAGCAGAACGCCGTGAGAAGGAATGAGAGAAAGGAAAGAGCCCGAGTCACACTGGCTGTGATAAATACGGCCAGGATCAGGGATAAAATGTCCACATTGAAACAAAAATCAAAATGAGATTTCGCTCAAGTCTACTTCAGATTTACATCTAAAACCAAACTGTCAATAATAAGTTATTCAACAAGGTTCAATACATAAATGACTGGTTTCAACTAACTTTAACAAAGTGTGTTTGAATGACAGGTTAATTGTCATGGAGATAGTTTGGTCACAGTGTTGACTCACTTGTCCAGGTCAATATCCAGGGCTCTGTGAGGGTCATTTGGGTCTTTCTCATCATCGTCACTGGGTAAGGCATTCTGGAGGTACAAGAAGGACAAATCAACTTTAATACATTTACAGTATCACATCAGAGACATATCCTATGGTGTTTGCTAAGTCCTTGTTTCACGTGGCTCTGATGTACCTCTGGCATCTCCTCTGTAACAATGTCCACCATGTGCGCAGGGGTGATGTCCTCCTCACTCTCTGGACCAGAATCATGTTTCTTCCCTCGCCCACTACGTTTTTCTTTCCTCTTCTTCTTCTCTTTTTTCTTCTTCTCTGCCCTCTCTTTCTGTCGGCGCTCCTCCTCTAGTTTCACATACTGGTCAGACATAGGCAGACCTAAGGGGCAGGAGACAGCAGCAACATGTGATCTGCCCATTTCAAATGTCATATATCAGAAGATGGAAGACTGCAAAGCTGGCAAGAATGAGTAAAGGGATGATGTAAAGTGAGCAATTAACCACCCCTCAAAAGTTTTTGCTCTCCCAAAACAATGAGTGCAATTTTATCACGTGTTGTTTGGAGATGCTATCTGATGGTCATGTTGATGTCAGGCTGTCAACAAGAATAGGTAAAATCATTAATGGATGTGCTGTAAACACTTTCCAAGGGTTCATTTGTTATGTGTGATCTGGCCATCCCTAGAGTGTAATGAATAAATACATAACCAGTGTCCATGGGGTTCTGAAACCGGAAATCAAAATCAAGTGTTCAACACAGCTGAGTGATGAGTAAGAAAGCCAGGTAATAAATGAAAATAAAAAAAGCCTGATTTTGAAAGAGAAACCCTGTTATTATTTTGGTTACAAAACAGAGTGATTTCTAGTCTAGCCTTTTTGTAAGTCCAGAAACTTTCAAAAACTTAAGAGTGAAGCGATCGTTCTGTGGCTATATCCTACCTGGGACTTTGAGAGGCACACTGAGGTCAATCTGCACAACTGGAATGTGCTCCACACCAGGAGCTTCCTGGTAAACCTACACAGAAAATACATCAATTGATGACATGACTCACAATAGAAACATTACTTATTCAAAGCCTACTGTTTTGTATTGTAATTACTAATCATATAAATCAAGATTAAAAAACACTGAATTAAGTTTGTGGGATGTGTGCAATATAAAGCCAGTGATGACTCTGTGAAGACACCTTCTGAGAGGATGGGGATGCCTTGATGTAGAACGGGTTGTTGGCTTGTTCCTGCTTTCTTGCTTCTCTCCTCTGTGAGTGTGAAAACCAATAAAGGTGCATGAATTAATCAAAGACTGCAAGGTCTGCCACAAATGTAGCATTTGAGAGGCGTCAGATAGACAGAGATTCCCTAGAGAGATAAAACACTATTCAGATGATCAGTACTATATACTCATGTCTGGATTAAACACACTGCAATCCAATTTACTCCCTTATAAGAACTGCCTGTCCTTTTTCAGCAGCAAGTTGTTGAACAAACTTGTATCTTCTATGGCATAAATATGCTAAAACATGTGAGCAAAAATAAGAAAGGGATTTTAATGCTGCTATCAAAGCAAAAACAATCAAACAAACTCTGTTCTTCAGGATGTCTAAAAATAATTCAAGTGAATGAAATTTGGTCCTCTTTGAAATATATCACGGAACTTTTCAAGACTATTCATGAAACAATCCAGCTTGTTCAATACAGCACTGCTGCCATCAGTTTTCAAAAAGCATACCCTTGCCAGCTCTTTCTCATCCACCTCTGCGTGGCGGGGGCGGGAGTGTTTTGGCTCCTCCTTGGCAAAAATAGCTTTGGGCTGCTCGTCCTCAGACTCACTTTCAGATGGAGGCTCATTGATCCATGCATCCAAGTCCAGACTGCACAAACAAAACAGTCATGCTTCATCAGAGAGGCTTTTTTCAATTCAGATGATCTTGATGGTGCACTGTAATATCTTGAGCAAGTGCTCATGTTATTGTTTTCTCAATACGATCCAGTGTAATAATGTTGTAATGTTATTGTTAATTGCTGCAGTACATTTTGTGTAACTCACCCTTCAGGAACAGGCACTTTCTTCTGTGCCTTGGGGGCCACAGGATTGAGTTCTCCAGCAAACAGCGCACTGACCTCTTCTGCTACCTCTACATCTTTCTGCTGCAGCTTCTGAATGTACTTTACCAGCTGCAGGATGCAAGACGCCTGGGGATATCGCAGAAAGTCAGGAAGACATGGTGAGTCACAAAAGGTGTGTCTCAGATTTACAGATAGCAGTAAACCTTAGGATGTGAATCGTAGCAAAGCAGGCAACTACCCTATGATCTTACAGATATTTCTGTCTTACCCTTTCCTGCACCTCCAGGTTGGCGCTCTGGACAAACAACGGCAGTCTGTCTATCATCAGCTGGCTGGTTTCCTGGGCTGCTGTGCTGTCAGTGTTCCCCTCCTGGCTCTTAAGCACAGTAGCAAACAGCTTGGCTGCATTCTGCACATACACAGCCTGTATGTGACCTGGTAGGGTGGCCACCTTTGGTCGAAGCATGGCCTCCAGTGTCTGCATTGGGTTCTCCAGATGCCTAAGAAAAAAGAGAGTCATTGAATGAAAGTTCTGCCGGATAACCAGCTAAAACATGGTTTCAATACACATTCAAGCATGGCACTGATGTGATATTTACAACTGGAAAAATCTCTTTTTGTGCTGCTTTCTTTTGCCAAGATGTATGAAAGTGTCCATGGCCAACAAATTATCTGCCCATGATAAAAAAATCTAGACATATCAGCTAATAATCAATCACAACACATTTCAGTTTCAAATATGGGAGATGCTTTACCCTTGAAAAGTAAGCAGATAAAAAAGTAACACCATGTTTCTTATACAGTAACAGGCTAGCAGTTTTTATAAAGAAAGAGAAAGATGCCGAGTTCCTCATGAGTGTTTAACAGTCTGATCAGTGCACCAAGGACCTGCTCACTTGTACTATCTCATTGGATTTATTATTACAGAAAGCTGCAGTTGTTGGATTTCATCAAGGCAAACAGCAATTTTTCATGCACAGTTGCCAAATTACAGCTAGCAATCCCTAATATGTACAAAAGGGCAAATTTCTGTAATGGAAAGCAGTTTCACTTCCTTACAGTGTTCCTAGGTTCTTCTTTTTTTTTTTTTGCTTTCGTACATCCATGCAAGTGTGTTTAAGTGTACATCACAGTTAGGTAAATCAACCTACTCTGAGAATTCCCCACAGATCCAGGCTGCAGCATACAACACTTCACAGATGCCCTTTCGCTGCATGTTGCCTGTCAACAGGTGGGCATTGTCCAGCAGAGTGGCCATCTGGGCAACAGCAAAGACTCGGATGGCTTTGACTCGAATAGCAACATCCAGCATCTGAGAGGCAATGAGGTGTCCGTGTCGTGTGCCCTCTAATCGGGTCAATTCCACCAGGATACTGATGTACCTGTCATGTAGATACGAAGAGTTGCAGATAAATATCATGCTATAGAGTGAAAAGAAAAAGGTGGGGTGCATACGATGAGGAAGATTTGGGGTAAGAGGCCATAAAACTGACCATTCGAAGTTTGTGATGTATTGGTAGTTGCTCTGGCTGCAGATGTCAATAATCTTCGTGAGCAGTTCATCTCTGTAGGTGGTTCCTTCTGCTTTGTCAACATGCAGCATCAGCTTCTTTACAATCTCCATCAAGTTCTTTTTAGAGACCTGGGAAGGAGTGGTGCAGTGGTTCACTTAGCATCAAGTTGAAAAGCATGAATAAAGATCATATTTGCCAGAAAGAGGCAGAAAGTTTTCAAATCAGCTTTGAAATAAAAGAGCACTATTAACATTCGTACATCACAGAGATGCATGTGTCAGAAATTACCATCCACTGTTGTGGCGTTAACACCAGCTGCTGCACGCAAAAGTGCACTAAAAAGTGAGCAGATTCCCTAATAAAAGCTGATGTCAAAGCAAACAAACTGGTGAATAAAGCAAGTTATTGTTGCTTCATACCATGCCGTACAACAGGTCGAGAGCTCTCAGGCGGATGGACTCGTCCTTGTCATCCAGACACTGAAGGATGAGGTCTTTGTGAGACTGCACTGACTTTGGGTGGGTCTTCAGGATCTTCGACATGGCCAGCAAGCCCAAGTACTTCACTGTAAAATCATACACACAGGGGCTGAGTACGCTTCAGAACAGACTTATGACTTTTGCTCTCTGCACTTCCCAAAGAAAAGGCACTCTTTTTTATTTTCTATCAGCTAACCTAAGTGTCAGTAATAACATATGATTAACTTGACTAATTTCAGGACATAGATTATGGTATGTGCTTTTTGAAGACTGCTAGATTCATTAACATGCTACACTTCCCTGCATCTCCCCTGTATCAGGTCTAGTTGAATAAAAGAAAACATTTTTTAATTGTAATACAACCCGAAAGCCAAATAAGTTAACTTAAATAGGACAATTCCTAAAAATCTTATCCAAAGACCAAATATTTAAAAAGGAAAGAAACACATAACATACATGACAATGGAGAGGACACACAAACTTTCACACGGTACAACACACACATTCACACACACACTGGACATAGTTTTGTTTTGCCTTCTCTTCTGTTGTCTTCCTGACAGCTTTTCCTGCCTGCCAAGTGGACTTTTAAAGATACAGAAATCTGCTGATTCACATGCTTCTGTCCATCACAGAATCTGGCAGAGACAAATGCATCTCGGGTTCTTGGATCAATAAGCGTGTGCGTGAGGTCAGGCTGGTCACTGAAGTGCATGCAGTGCAGAAATGACCTGGGACAAAACCTGAGGGTGGCTGCTGCAGACAAAGACACTGCCTCAGAATCTAGCTCTGCAATGTAAAAATGATGACAGCAGCTGCAGCAACATATAATGAATCTAAACAACAAATCAATTATTCTATTTCAATAGCACTTCATTTACTGCACTTAGCATGCTGCTGCATTCACATAACCTTTTCCATCCTGATATAATTTAATGTCTTTGAACTGTGTTAATAATATGCTGTTTCAGTCTCATGTTTTCTTACCTTCCTTGCTGATTGTGAAGATGCTGACTGATCACTGACTGACTTTGACAAAGCATGACTTTAAGAAATGTGGTAAAAGGATAAACAAAACCTGACACCAGGTTCTACAGTCTACAACAAACACAACTATCTATGTATGGGAGACAAGATAACTCGAAAGTCTTCATTTAGTTCACTTGGCTCCACTTGGATGTGTGCAAGAGTGAATATCTACAAAGCCAAGCCTTGTGTTTGAGCAGAGGAAACTTTTGACCGTTTTCTCAGACTGAATCAACAAATATTAGATGTGACTTAAGTGGACTGGCATTCTAAGCAGGCCAGCTAATTAAGAGTGAGAAGGTAATCGTGTTCGAGTTATCCAGAGTCAGGGGCTCTAAGGTGCTGTCGTCTATGGGGCAGACTGTTCCACAGTCAGAAACACGCAGACAATGAGAAAATGACACACTGCAGGCATTGACAGAGGGCTCACAGTTCTGGTCCGAGTCTTCAATCAGGATTCGCAGTTTCTGCACACAGAGCTGAGGGAGCGAGAGAGAAAAAAGGGGAGATGTTACTACCACTGAAACCTTTCCACACCAGTTTCAGTCTTGTGATGAAAGCATATTGCAAATGACTTAATTGAGAAAAAAATGAACGCATGGGAAATAAGGCTTGCTTGGGACAGCTCTGTGAGTCTATAATAGCTTCTGTGATAATGGGGAAAACATGCATTGTAGTCAACTGGAGTGGAAAAGGTTATGATCAACATCTGGTGACTCAATAACACAGAACGGATAGTAAGACTTCATCCTTACCTGGATACTAGCACTGTGGTTAGGCATCCCAGAGGACAAGGAAATCAACACTGTAATAAGGAAAAAAGATGCAGTGAGAATGACTGAGGAGGAATTATAAATTTCAAGATATAGATTTTACATGGGAAAAAAAGAAGTATTTACGACAGAAGAAGTAATCACACTACCTTGGACCAACTTTCAAATCATAGAATTGTAATTCTGCCGACACAACTGTTCTACTTTTAATACATTAGCTACACAGGACTGCCACATTGCACAAAACATGCCAGTACTGACCTGCAATAACAGTGTTGACACATTCATACAGCAGAGACATGGCAGAGGTACTGTAGGAGATGAAGGCAAAGAACCATAAATTATTATCAATGCATATCCAACAGGTTAGGATGAGTTTAGGACTGTTAAATTAATAATGGAGGGACTTCTTCTTACCTGTGGATAAGGTTAGTCAGAGGTTCAATTAGCTTCTTTCCCAACCGTGGCTCAAGAGGTGTGAGAGCACCAAACTGTGGAACAAACACACTGGGGTATTACGCACAGAAGATAATCCTACCTGTTCACGGTCATTGTCAAAAGAGTCTTACTGAAATTGTAGTTGACTTGCATTATTTTACACAAAAAGGTACAGAACAAGGGGTGAATTACTGGAAGTCATATTATTTCATTTCATTCTGGTCACTTTAGGCCTTTTCTAAAGGGAGCATCACCCTCTCATCACCTAGTTTAAGCTACCATCACCCCTCAATCCCACCCCTCACCAATTTGATCCTTCATTTATAGTGCTGTTGTGTTTAAGCATGTGCAGTTTTTCAATCCCCAAAACTAAATGTGTAAAACTCAGTTGTCTGTTTCCAGTCGACTCACCAGCTTAATGATCTTAATGAGAACCCAGTTGTTAGTGGAGGATGTCATGAGTTTGAAGAATAGAGGAGCCAGGGACAGATAGTTCTTGGGATTTCTCCGTGCCAGCTCACAGATTACATTAACTGCTGCTGACTGGACACCTGAAAATGAAAAATACATTCAACAGTCGTAAGGGCCATCAGAAAATGTCAAGAAATAAGATAAAATGATTCTGTGTAACAGCAGGGATGCTAGATTAACTTTCACCACCTATCACTATTGAAACATGTTTTGAGCATCACTTGAAAGCAGCTTTTTGAGAATCTCAAACCATGAAATAATGGCAGTATGGCAAACTGACACATTCAATTAATGTGACATCATTAGTTACACGCAGTCAGACGCACGTCAAATTGGATGCTTTTGTCTGTGCAAGAAAAAGTCCTGTAAATGGATGTATATTCCCAGACGCTCCTGGCAGGATAACAAATGAGCCTTGCTTAATCTCACATTCTTAGCTGCTGAATAATTCATAGGGTTCAGGTGACAGAGAACACCTGTCTCCACGAGCATCAGCACAGTCTAACACTTAGCCACCTGAAATAAGGAGAAAGCTTATTTGGCAAAAGCATGATTTCCTGAGAAAATAGTAAAAAATTCTATCTTCTTTCAAAACATCACAGGTGCTGTGGGCACAAGCAGACATATCAGACAGTGCAGAGCCTTAGCTGATACCTGGATCTGGATCCTCCAGTTTCTCCTTGAGCCTGGGGAAAGCAGGCCTCAGGGACTCAGGGTATTTCAAAAACACCTTGTACATGATCAGCACAGCTTTCTTTCTGATGTAGGGTTTAGTGTGAGACATCTAAAGATGGGGAAAAAGTAGAAACAAGATACATTCATACAGTAATAAACCCACTTCTGACAAAATGAAAAGTGTCTCGGAAAAAAGAACACATGAAGACCTTCGAGGGAAAACAAAAAATTCCTACCATAAAAATGCTCCTTCACTCACCAGTGTCATGATGTCATTAGCCAGATCCCGAGCCAGGTCAGGAGTCACAAAACAAGAAAGGCCGGTCAGAGCAACACCTGTGTCATACTGGTTGGGACTGCTAAGATCCTGAGACAAATAAATCAGATAGACAATGAAAAAAATCAGAAAGAGTTGGCTGACTGAAAACTAAAGCAAAATTGATGAAGTAAACAGGTTAAAAAATATACTGACCTTTCGAATCTGATTGGTTGTCAACATGATGACATCGGTGCTCTCATGAAAGCACTGCGATGCTGCCAGGTAGCCAATCCTCTGTAGCAAGAGAAACAAACAGAGAAAGACCAAATAAGACATGTTGATATCTCTTAACAAACTTGTGAGTGTCACAAAGAATGAAGTCAATAAGGTTAGAGACCTGTTGTTTCTTTGAAACCTGCAGGACGTTCAAATATCTTTCTCAAACTGTTTTAATTTGCTGATGCTGTTTTGTTCATCTTGTTCGTTATATTATGATCCTGTGTGTCTGCCACCTTGACTTAGTTTTTCTCCTAGAAGAAACGTCTCATCTTGGTGGGACTTCTAGGTTTGATAAAGGTTCCAGAATTGGCTGATGCATGCCAGGGTTTGCCGATATGTTTTTCCCTGGCATAATTTTACAGACAGGCATCAAGAAGCAGCTCTGTGTTGCTAGGAGACACCACAGACCAGTGCAGATCATGCCTTGCTCCTCCCCTGCTTGCAGACCGCAGAGTGAGGCAATGTCAAAACTGTATCAAAATGTAAGTTTGATGAAGTTGTACAAAGACAAAACTGTTCCTTTTGTTCACAACACATTCTACCGCTCTTTTGCATCATGTTTTAGTATTGATAAGAAATATAGTTTAATAAATGTTCTTATCTTAAAATTTAGACCCATAACTGCTATAAATCATTATCAGTCATGTTTATGATGTAAACAGAGAGCACGCCTGAAAAATCCTAATCGGTCCCAAATTCATTTACCAATAATTCTTTCAGTGAGTCATTGTGAAAAGAAGCTAACTTCAGTGATGCTCAACAAATAAATAAGTTTTCTGACAAATCTATAGTCTGTAGTTGAGGGCAGTGTTATCATTTTCTCAAACTCTGAAAAATAAAATGGGGATCTGTTTTCCGAACACTGTCATACCTTGTATGTGAACTTTGAGGAGCTCATGACTTCAACAATGTTGAAAGCTGCCCAGCTGACGTCGTAACCCAGCATCTGAAGCTGTAACAAAGAAAGGAAAAGAGACAAGGGGAGATGTGGTTGAATAAATGGAGGGGAGAGGCTCTGAGCTGTCCCTGTGGTACACACAGAGGCTAAACGATTTGAGCTGAAAGCTCTGAAAGAGCACACCAACGCCAGTTGCATGAAAACATCAACCTAATTGTGGGACCGAGATATAAATAGAAATACTGCTTTTCATTTTTGCAGAAATTGTCCACTGTTGTTCTCAATGAATGCAGGCTATTGGCTATAAGGCTGGACAGAGACTAATTTTAGGCCATTAGTGCAAGTATAATCATGGAATCTTATACTACATTTTGTGAAATGTATTAAGTGGTTTACAACTCATTCAATGATGTACAAAGAACAAAACCTGTTCACAATTTTAACAAGTTGTCTTGTTTGGTAAAATTATTATTGATTTTGAATGTTCAGTGCAGAGCAAATGACCTTACTTGTGCAAGTAAAACTTTTGTTAAGGAGCCATATAGGCTGTATGTATCTTTCAAAGAAAACACAGGTAGTCTTTATGTGTACACCACACACAGATGGGGTTAATCGCAATGTTTACCAGCCCCTCCTAACTGAAGTGAAAGACAGAGAGAGTCAGTACATTAGTGGAGGATGTTGAGAGGTCTTACATAGGTGAGCTTGCACACGGCATTGGCTTTGACGGCAATGTTGTCCTGCTTGAGCTCCTGTTTGATCTCGTCGATGCATGTGGAGATGTACTTTGCCTGAGGGGAGAAAGAAGAGAGGACAAAGAAAAGACACCAGATCAGATTAGGTGAGGCAGTGATATCCGGCATGGCAGCACAGGAGCCGGTCTGAAAAAAAGTCCCGATGCGCTTATAAATGTTGTTGCTGTTTATAGAATTAGACAGCAAAGGTGGAGCTGAGGGGTCATTATGCTTGTCCCAAGTTAAGTCAAGCAACTGTTCAACTTCTTCTTACAATACACCGACAATATAACACTAACACTTCTTCTATAATGAGAGAATTTGAAAAATAAGTCAATCTCATATCACATGTTGACAGATACTATGTTGAACCTTTATCCTATGATGATACAAACATTTTTGGCATTACGGCTGCAGTATACATAAATATTGGCTTACAATTACATTGTATCACTATGTTTCATTCACAGTTCTTACGCATTGGTGGGTTTATGAAGTTTATACTTTTATTGAAACAAAAGAGATGCCTGGGAACCCGAAAGCTTGCCTGAATGATTAAAAAATATCTTTTACCATAATCCTAACTATGCATCATTAGATTGAAGGTGCATTTCAGCTTGATGGAATAATCAGTCAGCCATTGTTGAGAAGAGCAACCTTGCAAAACAAACACACGTATTGCTCTGTAGAGTGAGTGTGTGTGCTGGTCATGTGTGCTGGTCATGAGACAGCAGTGACAAGTAGAGGGGTGGGGGGGTGCTCTGCTGCTGCTACTACTGCCCAGCAGGGCAAGAGAGATTCAACACATGATCACCAGACACTCACTTAACCATCTAACTTGCCCTTCCTCAATGAACAATTGAGAACCCAGTGAAATTACTGAAATAGTTGTCAAAGGGCCAATGGGGACAATCTTTCTGCAACTAAATCAGACTAGGCTGGGGGTGAATTTTAAGACCTAAACTTCTCAAGGCTCAGTGTCAGCTGAGGCTAACTAGAGGTTCAACTTTTTATTTATTTATCTATTTATTTTAAAACTTCAACAGAAAAAAATCCATTTTAAATCTCATTGAACAGCACTTCAATATACCTGCTGCTAAGGAATTTGGAAGGGAGAGCAAATGAATGAAATGTGCGACACACGTGAGAGGCAAAGATAGTGAATGAGAACTCCGGGCTGGCCAGGAAAAAGTCCACACACTTGGGCATGCACACAAGCATAGCGTATTAATATTTCAGCTAACTGTCCACTGTTGACTGGGCAACCACCACACTATCTAGACAGCCTAGGTTGGGTTACTGCCGGTGCACAGCTCAGCCTTTACACTGAATCAAGAGATCATGGATTGTTGGCCTCATCCAAATGAGTTTTAGCTTTCCTTCAACAATAAAACAGATCATAAGAAAAAATACACATTTAAAAAGGGTATTTCCAGATGGTCAGATCTTTAGATATGCCTGGTTGTATATATTTTTTTCTGATGACATGATAAGCAAGGTAAAACTGCCACGTTGAGCAAGACACCAAGCCACTGTGCTGCCCTCAGGTTTGACACCCTCTCTCTACATTTCACATCAGGCCTACAGCTGAAGACAGGTGTGCACATCACCGACAGCTCCCTGCAACAACGATCTGTGGGTGCCCCATCTAACTTGTATTTTTAAAAACCTTACACTGCATTTTTACAGTAAGAGCAAAGTCACACATAGAAAACAAACAGGCAGAAGTGAGAGAGGGAACAAAGTCTTTCCCAAACAGTGCCCTCTAATGGCCCATCCCACCCGACTCCCACCCAGGTCTGAATGATGAGTCTGTCATCACCCACAGAGCTGTGGCAGGGATGACATCATCTCCAACAACTCATAGATATATTTTAACAAATATGGAGACATGCGGGCTAATTTCCAGAACTTTCAAATTTTCAGGTCCACAAGTTTATCAGTCCATTTTAATTCAAAGTGAGCTGATGAGACCTTTATTACACTGACCACACACTGCAAAAACTAAAATCCAAATATTATCTAGTTATTCTTGATGGGCCATATTCGTCTGACAAGTCCAGAAAAATGTCGTATTTTAAGCTATTTTAAGACCAAATTGAGGTCTGAATTGCTTTTAAGATGCCAAAAAAAATCAAGCAATGAGACAAGAAAAATGTTTCTTTCTCATCAAGTCTCTTGAAATTGGAGAGATGACTTGTACAAGAAGATACTTTTCTGACTTGATACAAGCAATTCATCTCTGTCTTTGAATAAGTTGAAATGAGACATTTCTTCTGGGATTGTCTGATAAACGTGGCTCATATCAAGAATGAGACAATTTTGACCAATGACATACTTAGATTTTCCTTTTTGCAGTGTAATATCAGAGCATCACACCATCCAGTCAGTAGGGAAATGACTCTGCTGTCCTCAACCAATATGCAACTTGAACACCTTTATTATCTTCCAGGATCCAATATCACTGAGGGCTAATGATAAATTTGTCAGTATTCTGAAGGCAGTTCATAATAGCTGTATCCTCTGGTTTAATTCCTGGTTGAGGGTAATTTCGTGCTACTGGGTGACAGTTAACTGGGTTAGCCAGCTGTCATTAACATCGCTTCATTAAGCCTCTTTTCTTAAAACCAGTCCGGTAATATTTACAGCAAAGTTGACACAAAGTCAAACACCCAAACCTGTTACTTTAATAGCGTCAGCTTAGCATTTTCCCGGCTGTACCAGCCTCTGGAGAGAGGTGTTTTGAAC
The DNA here is from genome assembly GCA_008086565.1 of Thalassoma bifasciatum. NCBI lineage: Eukaryota > Metazoa > Chordata > Actinopteri > Labriformes > Labridae > Thalassoma > Thalassoma bifasciatum. The sequence goes on from RPOG01000166.1 coordinate 438,981, forward strand.
CTTAGTTAGCGGCTGAAATGACTGGGCAGGCAGGCTAACGTTAGCTGACCAACCTGACGCTAACGTTCATCCATAACAAGCGTTAGCTCTCAACGTTAGCTCGCTGGTCAATGATAACGGTAACGTGAATATGAATGAGGCTAAAGCAGGAAATGAATGCGAGGATAAAGGTGTTTCAGGTGACAGCGTCTGCTTGGTGGTCACTTTACCTCATCCTCCTTGTGATTCCTAATGCCACGTACTAAATCCTGAAGATTTTTATCGAACATCCGATCGATGCTCCCTTTGACAATCTTCAAAGCCATGGCTGCTGCCTGTGACTTGTGCCGCTTCTGTCTCACGGGGCCGAGCGCCTTCCTGGGGTCTAATGGGAGCCGAGCGACCCTCTACACTGTGTCTCATCCACCCGGGACCGTGTGTGCAGGATCGGCTGCTGATTACCAAGCCCGGGCTGATGAAGCTGAGGCCAGACGGGGCGTCCTGTGCTGTGCAGAGACGCTGGCAATGGATCAGTGTAGGAAATGGCTGACAAAATGGCGTCTAAAGTCAGCTGACTTGAGTATTATGCGAGACTCTCATATGGGAATCAGAGGAATTAAAGGTCCAGTCCCCCTCATCAGAACAGCAAGTTGTTGAAGTGACACCGCCAGTAAAAATATGAACAGAATTTATTGAAATAAAAAAAACGCCAAATTAAGATTTCAGTGATTGTACCTTTTAAAAATGGTTAAACAATAGTATGAACAAGACATTTCAACGATTCACAAGCAAGTTTCTAAGTGCATTAGGCTGTGTTGCATACAAAAGAGTGACTATCAAAGACCAAACATCTCCAATTATATCCAACAACACAATGATGTGCAAAACACCTGATTTTAACACAAACTGGAAGATAACTTTAGGCAAAGAATTAGATAGAAACAAAACCATGCTGAGATTTTTATTCAAGTCTCAACTCAGTGATAGAAATGCTATACCAGTTTACATAGCACTAAAAACACCTGCTGTATGCATATGACGTAAAATGGCAAAATATGCTGCAGCTACATGAGATCTCAATAGCTTTTAAGGGCAGATTTCATCTGTACAGTTACTCCATATATTAAGCAAGCTACTGAAAGCAGACACTATGAGGAGACAAGAGTGCATGTGTTCAACTCCACTGCAATTATTATTTTAGACAACTGTAGATGCAAATATTTGCAAACAAGGCTATAAAAGTGGGTGGAGTTCAGGTGGAAAACAGATTTAAGAGTGACTCACTTAATGGCTTTACATTTCAGACTGGATTAAATTGAAGAAGACCAGTTACTTAAAAAAATACTTAACATAAAAGACTGACAAATAGTACTTTACCACTCTCACAATGTCATACACATAGTCAAGAGGCCTTTGTGATGTTCTATAGGCTTTACAAAACAGGTTGCAAGAGCAGCACAAAATTCTCAAGTGAAAAATTAACATCATGGCTCTTTTTCTGCCCAATTTCCCAAACATATATCATCCAAGTTTAGTTTCATACTCCCCCCTTGCTTATATTCTGGATAGAAATGCTAAAAATGTAATCATTCAATATACATAAGGTATGAAAGACCAAAGTAGGAGTTCGTGTGGTAGAAAGACAAAGTAGCCAAGAGCAGGGAGATACAGGGTGAGGATCCAGGACGGGCCAAGTGTTGTATAAAAGGAAAAGTACATCTCAGAAACAAAGGGGTTCACACGGCGCCACAATCTATCAATCTAATAAGCTTTTCCTTTTAGTTGTGATAAATAACGGACCAAACTTCTCGTTTGATATCATCTTACTACAAAAAAGTCCAAAACATGAACATTGGTGTAACAGATACAGTAGGAATTGCTAGGTGTGTGAAGCACTGTTTCTGGGTCAGGACTACTGCGAGACTTCAAACAAAGAGGCCACCATCTTTAGCACTTGGTCCACTGCAGAAGTGGTTAAAGGTCTTTTAATTCAGCTCTCTATGGCAGGAGGCTCTGTCTCTGCAGCAATGGAGTTTTCTGCATCTTCATATGTGTGAGTGCGTTCAGCTGGGCTGCCTGGGCTTAATCTAAAGAGAAAAACATCATTAGTGTGAGTGTGTACATGAAAAAAAAGTATGCTCACATATGCTTAGTCATAACTGGCATGTTAAGACACACCCCTGATCAAAGTCTTTAAACCAGTTGAAAAATGTGAGCAATATCTTTGACAGGTTTTCAGATTTTGATCAGGAGTATGTGATCACTTTAATGTTTAGTTTAAAATGCTTTATCCACCTGTTTGGACTTAGAGCACTGTCATCATTATTCTCCTCTTGGGCAGGTGATTTTGGTTTTTCCTCTACATCCATGCCATCTTTTTTCTCTTCAGATTCCCCATTGACTGGAGTGGAGTCTAGGAAATGAAAATTTAGATGAAAAAAAGAAAAATCATTGTTTAAAAACAAACAAACAAACAACAGGAATATATAACAAAGATGAAAGCAGGAGCCAAAGTATAGCATTTTCTCCCCGTACCTGTGTTTTCCGTCTGCTTCTCATTCTCTTCCAGTTCTGTGTTGTCTGATTTAGGTTTAGCTGCCACCACTGGCTTGCCAACAAAGCGAAGTTTTAATTTGTTGTAGACTTCACTGGCTTTTTCCATAACTGCATTGCTGGCTTTATATCGCCGAATCTACATGAAAGTAAAAAACATTTAGAAGTTGAAGTCTTAAATATTCAAAGAAAAAAAGACCACATTTGTGGCTCCACATGTAACTTCTTGTAAATTCACATTTTTTGATAATAGAGTGTCACAGTCTTCACACACCTTTTTAAGAGTGGCGATAACTTCAGCATTTTTATGGAGAATTTGGCTGGTAACAGGCACAGCCTCAAGTTCTTCCAGGGCTTGAAGACACCGCTCTATGTCCTGAAAAGCAACAACAGACATATCAAACACGTTTTCACAATCATGTCATGACCAAAATTCCTTTTGCTAAAACATTGAATGTTACTCACTGGGTTGTCCACTTTTAGTGCAAACTTAATATCTGTGTGGAGTTTCTGTAGCTTCTCTTCTGGCGATGGCTCTGCATATGAAAGGGAAGAAGGACAATGGGTTGTTGTGAATGACACCAACATTAACTTAAATAACCAGTTCAACTTATTTTTGTGTGCTTATAACTGTTGTATTGTGAAATTATATGTAAAGCAGCCTCCACCTGGAAATGTCTTCCAACCTGCCGCAGCGTACAAGTACAGTGTGAACTGAGTGTGACTGTACTAAACACTGACCTTTTTTCTTTTCCACTTTCTTTTCTGGCTGCCTCTCTGGTTTGCGTTTGGGTTTTTCAGGCTTGGACCTGGAAGACAGTGATATAGCGTGAGTGAGAGAGAGAAAGAGGCCCCTCTTTGATCTGTGTGTTAATTCTTAATGAAGTTCTTCTAATGAGGTTTGCATACCGTAGTGAATTTCCCATTGTGCACTCACCTGGCTCTGGACTTCTCCTCTGAACGTCTGGCTTTCTTCTCTTTAAGCTCCTTTTCCTTTCTTTCCTTCCTCTCCTTTTCCTTCTTTATTCTTGCCTTCTTCTGTTGATCAGGCTTCTTAGATGGTTTCTTTGCCTTTTCAAAAACAAGATGCAAAACCCAAGGGCACCTTCACTAAACAGCAGTCCCGTTTTGCAGGATATAATACTCTGAATAAGGTAGAATGTATGTTAAACTATCAGCATGTTGATTCATGTGACTGTACCTCAGCTGGTGGTGGAGAATCAGAGTCTGAGGGCGCAGGGATCGGGGGTGGAGGGGGTTTCTTGGACTTCTTCAACGGGTGATCATCTACACCTTCGTCTGAGCTACTGCTGTTGTCACTGTCACTCCCTTTTTTACCCTTATCCTTGTCTCTTTTCTTTTTCTCTTCTTCCTCCTTTTCTCTCTCCCGTAACCTGCGGAGCTCTTCCGCCTCCTCTTTTTTCCGGCGCTCCTCCAGTTCTCGTCTACGCTCTTCATCTCGCTTCTTCCATTCACTGATGTGGTCAGTTTCACTGTCACTGTGAGGAAAATAAAGCTGCTTTTTAATAACAGGGTGGAGTTCTCTGCATAATTCACAATGAATTATTAAGAATGAGTAAAGGGGGCGCTAACCTGTCGCTGTCGGAGGATGATGAAGGCGCTCGTTTTGCAGGGGCTGGTTTGGGTTTCCGTGCACGAGGCTTTGGTGCAGGTTTTTCTGTAGATGTGAGGGGAAATAAACAGAGTCCATCTATATAAGCAGGAAAATGAATCCAAGAATCTCAAACAACACTTTTTCTCTAAAATTCTACTAAATTTGATCAACACAATCCTCAATGAGCTTAACTGCACACCTTTTTTGCGGGCTTGTGGAGCCTTCTTAGGAGGTGCATCTGAGTCTGAATCAGACTTTGAACCAGACTGGGATTCAGAGCCTGACAGAGCCGGCCGTGGCTTCTCGTCCTCCGAGTCACTGTCTGCTGCTTTCTTTTCTGAGCCTGATCCCGATTCTGAGTCTGAGCCAGAGGACGCCTTCTGCAAAGTCACAGGAAACAAACACAGAAGCAAAGACAACAATGAGAAGAGAAAATCAATTTAAAAACTTGAATCATTTTGACTGATGGGTCACCTTCTTCTTCCCTCTTCCTCCTGCTTTCTTCCCACCTCGTCCACCAGCCTTCTTCTCAGGAGTAAAATCCTGTAGGGAGAGGGAAAAAAGTTTAAATAACTAACTGTTGAGTTTCAAAATTGCTGCCATAACATGCTCTGTCTGTCTGTCTGTCTGTCTGTCTGTTTGTGTTTGTACCTGATCACTGTTCTTTCCAGAGTCAGAATCTGACGGTGTAGGTTCTGATTCAGAGGGGGATCCGCTCTCTTCATCTCGGTCACTGGACGAGCCTCGAGCCTTTTTTGGAGGAGGGGGCCGCTAAGATAGAAAAATGCAAACTTTCAAACTGCAAAATTCAACAGTATCAATTCTATTTCAGCTCTTTTCAAGCAGACTTCCATCAGTCACTGCCAGCTGTGCTGAGTTTGGCAGCACCTTGACCAAGTGCGGCACGTCAATTTGACAAAAAAAGTTGTACAATTTTATTGAACATTTGAATTTTTAGAAATTACTTGAACTACGTATATTGTTTGACAACTCGAGCAGAAATTATAAGTATATATTAAAACGAAATTAAAATCTCATCACACGAGTGCTCTGGACGATCACAATCTTTCCATCTGTCAACCCCCTTACACTGTTGCTCCAAGTCAGGGTTGGTGTCAGTCATGTGAGGTACATTACTTTACTCCAAAATGAAGATCCATAAAAAGAAATTATTATTCAACGATTAAATGTGCTGGTGAAACTGGTAATTGAACTAGAGTAGGGGAGATGTGGGGAAGAGAGGTATTCCTGTGTTGTGTGATTTTGGTATGTTTGTGTGATGAGCAGGGATATTGCTCATGAAGTGGAGAGTTGGTGAATAAAAAATGTCCTGTTACTTGCCTAATATAACAATAGCACAAACCTGAAGTAAATTTCCAAGGCTTGTTTATTAATTGAGTATCTTAAATGCTGCCTTTGTTTGTGTAAGTTCATCCCGATAATAAGCATACAGTGAAAATATATTTTTATAATACATATTCAAATTTATAATGTAAAAGTTAAGAAATGGTTTTGTAGGTTATCAGCAAAATTAAGTTATTTATTTTCTCTAATAGTGGAATTAAACATCAACTACCTTGGCAGGTGGCGGCTTTCGCTTCACTGCTGCTCCCCTTCCTTGATTGTCACTCCCAGAATCTGAGTCTACCTCACTTCCTGACACTGCTTTCTGAGGCATTGGGGCTTCTTCTTCTTCCTCCTCCTCATCACTTCCTCCCCTGGCACTGTTGCCCTCACTGTCAGAAGAGCTGGCTGGCTGTGGATGACCAGTACAAGACAAAAGATTATCACAGGTGTCTCGCACGATACACAATTTAACAGCTTGAGATGATGATGAATTCGGCTGTTCAAGAATGCACAGTTTCTTTTATAGAAAAAAAACCTACCACAGGTGGAGCGCTGTAGGAGGCATGTGGATTGTTCTGTATCTCCCATAAACCTTCATTGAATCCCTTCCGTTTGTTGGGTTTCCCATAGCGTTCTCTGTACTTTTCATAGGCAAAAAGGTCCTTTGGTGCTAGGAATGCTCTAAGAAACGATGCAAAAGAAAAGGGATGAGTGTTACTACCTAAATAAAACCACTCCTGTTTTCAGCAACAGGTTTGCTTTGACGGGAAGGATATTCTCTGCTGACTTGAGAGTGAAGCAGCAGAATGTGCCCCCTAGTGATGAATTAATAAACAGCAGGTGCCATCTTGTCAAACAGATGGTGTCTGATGCCAGAGCTGGCATATCTGCACATCTTTCTGAAACATACTGCAAACTGCTTAAAAAGAAACCATAACAGAGGATGGACATTAAGCGAGAAGATATGTGTGGGGTAAAGTTAGTGCTTATTTTCAGTCTCATGCCATTGAGGAGAGGATGTGTGACTTATAAACAAATGAGACAAGTGATCAAATTTAAAGATTTCTCAACCTGCTCATGCATGACAAAACAACCAAAGAATTGACGTGATCGTGTTAGGGGGTTTAAATTATGTCTCAATTTAAACAGCATCTGCTATCAGCCAAGAAGAGTATGAAATCAGGAAAACTTCTGACAGATCAATGTTTACTCACGTTTCATGAGTCCCAAAAAAGAAAATAGGGATTTTATTTGGCGGTGGTTTCACTGCCCCATCGGCCACATCTTCAATCTGGAAATAAACAACGTAGAAATAAAACTTAGATGGTACATAACGGTTTGTTCTCATACTTAAGCTAAGTAAACTTGCAAACCAACGTAGGATAACGAACCACTGCTGATGTATTCTTAATTTTCTGCTATTAAATTGAAGTGTTGTGCAGTACACATTGTTATCATTTAGCAGAGAGGGCTTCACATCCAAAAACCGGATCGACACAAACGTTTGTCAATAAAATAACGCTAGCTCCGCCGTGTCTGTGCAGATTAACGTTAGGCCAACATCTTCCATTCAAACTGTGCAGCTGAAGCTCTGACTGATGGGCTGACAGGAAGCATGACAGCCGAGCACTAAACAGGCAGCGGTATGAGTGTGTGATAGATGTGTATCCATGTTCAGCGTCGAGGATACACAGAACCTTCTCCAGCAGTGTCCCATGCAGTACCGCTCATCCCCTCCGCCCCTCCGGCTGCTGCTAACGATATTTGCTTACCCTGGCTGGCCAGTGGGGGTACCCCTTCATTTTAGCGAAGACCAAGTCTCCGGCCTGGAAGTTGTGCGGCATTGTCCCGCTCCTCGATGCAGCCTGGATTTGAAAAGTGTTCAGCTGCGTAGCCTGTCTGTGTCTCTCCTCGTTTGGCTTTTTTCAGGACGACACGAAACCTGGAAACGATGGGGCTAGCTCACAAGCTAACAGTAAACCAACGATACCGCGAGAAGAGCTGACAGAGTGAAGGCAGCAGAAATGGACTCAACACTTCCGTTATCAGCCGTATCAGGTTTTCAAAATAAAGGTATCAACACATGAACTTGAATTCCTGCATTAACCCTGTAGGACCCAATTATGAAAGAAGAGTTTGCAGGTTTTGTGAGTTTGTGGCCAGATGTTTCGTCCTATAAACGCTAACCCATGCAACAACTCTGCAGGCTTAAACAATAGCACCCACTGATCATGTCATTGAGGGCTTTTAGAATAAATTAAAAAATGTGTTTTTTATTTTTCAGATTAAACATGAGATAATATAATATGATGTAATTCTCTATGCATCCCACACAGGGAAGTGCATTGTTACAAGAGCAAAAACCACAGATTACATAAAAGGGAACATCTGTTGGAGAAAATTGAAAAAGGTACAAAAAATAACCAGATATCAATATACAGCCTTTAATAAATAAAACCAGCCTGGAGCTGCATTTCTTTAAAAGAAGGGAGAAATGTAGCCTGTATATTCTGTAGCACAGGTATGAACACAGTGCACATAAAGTGTATGTGTTATTGTGAGTGATACAATTAACAAAAATAACATTAATATAAAATTACCATTGTACAAAGGCCAGAGTTATTCAGATTGAGTTTTAGCTATTTGCTGGGAGCAGGCTTGGTTGAACAGTCTGACTGCAGCAGGACATAAGGACCTGGTGTATCTCTCCACACCCAGGTACTTATACGAGTCGGCTACCTCAATGTCTTTTCCCTGGACATTCACTGGTGCAAAAGAAGTGGGTCTGCTCCTGTTGGAGTCCACCACCAGCTCTTGTCCACCAGTGTCCACCAGTGGGGCCCCTGTGCTGCAGATGACCACAAATTGTGGCCGGTTGGTGAAGTAGTCAAGAAGCCAGGACATGAGGTATCTGCAGGTCAACTCCCATGAGCTCCAGCTTGTCCCTCAGGAACTATATGATGTTGTGCCTGACGTTGTGCACTGTGTCTTACAGTATTGATGGAAAGTTGCCTTTCAAACTTAAAAAAAGACGTTGCGACAATCACTGCATACACAAGATTACAAACTGCACGTTGTCATCACAACTTGTAAAAAGTTTGTAAAATGCAAAGAAAACTGCATAATCCTGGAAATGAACTGTATGGGACACAAAGTAACATGCACTTGTCATAAGAAGACTTGGGTAACAACTATTATGTTTTTGCCTTTGAGAGACTCATTAATGTTCAACTATAAACTTTAAGAGTGAAGGGCTGTTGTGAATAAGCAATACTTACAGTCAAAAGTAGTGTGTGTATGTTTGACTGACTAGATGATGTAATAAAAGACTTTTAATTTATAAGGAAATGATCCTTGGTTTACACACCGGAAATACACCGGGTCAGTGCCGTGAGCAGCTTCATCAATCAGGATGAGGGTCCTGATCTCCTCCACGCGATTGGACAACTTCAGCGGAGGTCCCGCCCTCTTTCCCTGGCTATTGGCTGACCCTCGATCAGTTTCCTCCCTACCCAATGACAGTTTACAATGCATACGGGTCCACTGACCTCCCCCAGATTCACCTCTAATAGGAACCATGTTTCGGTCTCTGAGTCGCGTGCAGCAGTTTAACTGCAACATCCTGACTTTACAAAGTCTCGGCGTCAACTCAAAACTCCATTTCTGCACCTCCAGAATGGCCAGCTCAGATTTCAGGCTGGAGCGCGACACTTTCGGTGAGCTCAAGGTCCCAGCTGACAAGTACTACGGTGCTCAGACTGTCAGATCAACCATGAACTTCAAAATAGGGGGACCGAGCGAGAGAATGCCCATCCAAGTGATCAAGGCCTTCGGTATCCTGAAGAGAGCAGCCGCTGAAGTCAACAAGGACTACGGCCTGGACCCGAAGATAGCAGATGCGATTGTTGCGGCTTCTGATGAGGTATCAGCAGGTAAACTGGATGATCATTTCCCTCTGGTGGTGTGGCAGACTGGATCTGGGACCCAGAGCAACATGAACGTCAATGAGGTGATCAGCAACAGAGCTATTGAGATCCTCGGGGGGAAACTGGGCTCCAAGGATCCTGTCCACCCTAATGATCACGTGAACAAGAGTCAGAGCTCCAATGACACCTTCCCCACTGCCATGCACATTGCTGCAGCTACAGAAGTCCACCACGTCCTGCTGCCTGGCCTGCAGACTTTGCATGATGCTCTGGCTGCTAAAGCAGTAGAGTTCAAAGACATCATCAAGATTGGACGCACACACACTCAGGATGCTGTCCCTCTCTCGCTGGGACAGGAGTTTGGTGGTTACGTCCAGCAGGTGAAATACAGCATTGAGAGGGTGAAGGCTGCCATGCCAAGGGTGTATGAGCTGGCAGCAGGGGGCACAGCAGTCGGGACGGGACTCAATACCCGTATTGGCTTCGCGGAGAAAGTAGCTTCCACTGTCTCTTCCCTCACAGGCCTGCCATTTGTGACAGCTGCCAACAAGTTTGAAGCATTGGCAGCTCATGATGCTCTGGTGGAGCTGAGCGGGGCCCTCAACACTGTGGCTGTAAGCATGATGAAGATCGCCAATGACATCCGCTTTCTGGGGTCAGGACCTCGCTCAGGCCTGGGTGAGCTAATCCTACCAGAGAATGAACCAGGCAGCAGCATCATGCCAGGCAAGGTTAACCCCACCCAGTGTGAAGCCATGACCATGGTGGCTGCTCAGGTGATGGGGAACCATGTCGCCGTCACCATCGGAGGCAGTAATGGACACTTTGAGCTCAACGTCTTCAAACCCATGATGATCAAGAATGTGCTGAACTCGGCCCGGCTCCTGGGTGATGCCTCCGTGTCCTTCACCAACAACTGTGTGGTGGGCATCGAGGCCAATACAGAGAGGATCAACAAGCTCATGAACGAGTCCCTCATGTTGGTCACCGCGCTCAACCCACACATTGGTTATGACAAGGCTGCAACCATCGCCAAGACGGCTCACAAGAAAGGCTCCACGCTGAAGGCCGTGGCTGTGGAGCTGGGCTACCTGACTGAGGAGCAGTTTGATCAGTGGGTGAAGCCGAGTGAGATGCTGGGGCCAAAGTAAACTCTGGGAACACAAATAACACTACCAAAATCAGAAATACCTTTTCTAGTGAGAGGAAGGAGTACTTTCATACTGGACTGTCATGAGAAAAAATTTCTGGAACATGAACATCTCCTATCTGATAAATTAAGAATCCCAATGCTGTCTGTTGCAGCTTTTTATGCAGTATATTTTCCATCACATTTTGCTTCTGTTACCCTTCCAGAGTGGAGAGAAAAATCAAAACATCCATTGGTTGGAATAAATTCTGACAATTAAAAATTTTCAGTTTCCTGTAAAAAGCAGTACAATCTGTACTACAGCATCAAAACCTTTTTTCTTTCTTTATATCAATGGTTCTGTGGAATTGTCTTAAATACCATTTTTTTGTTTTTACAATGAGTTGGTACACAGCTGTCCACTCTGTGCCATACCAAATGGTTAAACACACAACATTGTACTTGTGTTTCTGGTTTATCTGGTGTGCTACATTTCCAGAATTGCAGTTCAATTAAATGTTTATGTGACAAACTCAAACATGAAGGTCTGACATTTTTCTTGCACTTACATAAACTTGTTGAATGGAAAAACACAGCCTTTATTGTGTGTTTATTGAAAGCGTTTATTGTATACATCAGAAACAAAAACAAATGCCAGTTTAACAAATTTAAATAGTAAACTCTAAAAGAAAGTTAATAAAAGACGTTTGGGGAAAAAAAAGGATGAATGCAGTTGTTCGCCTCTATTTAGTCCAGCTGACTTTGGGAATATCGTAATGCTCTGTCAGGTTGTCCAGATGGCGATTGAAATCCTGAAATAAATCAAATAACGACCAAAAAGGTTATTTATGACACGCTCTTTCTTCAGCTTTGTGATGATATGTGTATATATATGTGATCATATGCAGCACATTTTGGAAAATACGACACATATACCATTATTCAATACAAGATATATGTTGAAAACAAAAAAATTACCTCAACTCTGTGTTTGTGTGTCTTGGACGCTTTGTTCAAGATCCTCTCCATTTGCTTTAGAGAGAGAGAGAGAGAAAAAGAGTTTATAACAAAATCAAAATACTGTATGAACATCACTATTTTTTCTCAAGAAAGAACTAATATTCATCTAAGTTCTGCTGAACTCCCCTTGCAATGAATTTCAAAAGCTGTTATTCAATATCCCATGTATGCAGGCAGTAGACATGGACAGATTAGTAAGAAGACACTGTCCCTGTACGGTGCGTAATCACGAGTATTCTAACATGAACTTTGTACTTTGGGTTGAAAGGGGCTGATAAACACCATGACAGAATTTGATCTTTTAAAGACGCTGACCATGAAACATAATTTTCTCTATTGCCTCGTTAGAGAAGTCATTTTTGGGGATAGTATTATTTTACCATGCCAGAGTCATAGGGAAAGCAACAAGTCTCAGGAGAATGTGATGGGAACAGTTGAAAACAACAAGAGCAAGTAGGGTTGCATAGATTCACCTGTCTGAATCACTCACTTATTCTAACACATAAGATCTGAGTGCACGGCATCTAAAGTTCTTGTTTTTCAGGATGTGGTCCAGTTCATTGAGGTATTGCTTCGTTATTTCTTTAAGAAAAATGTCACCTATAAAGTTTCCATGACACAATACATGCTATGAGGCTGGTGTTAGCAAGTAGCACAAGCTGTCGAAGCACAGGGAAGCATGAGCTTATCAGGACATCTCTGGATACTATGTTGTTACAAAGGTTTTACAGTGAAGTTTCCAGTCATGGCTCAGTAACATGGTTTCTTGTTTTGGAGACCGCATTAAACAGAGCATGAACAAATTGTTTTCCAAACTAAGAAGTAATAGTGCAGTAGGGGAAAGATTTTGGTATTAGTTACAACATGTTTCACATTTCTCCACCCAATTACCTGTCATGAGACACCTGAGCATAAGTGAAGGTTTAACGGTAGGGTCTTCAGGAATTTTTTCACTGTTTGTAAACACAACATCCAAACTGGGCACCTCCTCCGTGGCTCAGTGCCAGTGGCATGCCCACTGCCTCTGACCTTAGCTGTATGAGCACATTCACCAGCCAAGCGAGCACCTGCAGCATCACATTTCTATGTGGGACAGATTCAAGAGTAGCACAACTGACTCTCTACAGATAAATGAGGTATTCCACAATTATTGAATTCTTCTTTCTCTATGTTACTAAATAAGTAACTTGCGCACTGGGCTGTGATTGGCTAGGGTCAGCACAACTCTCCGACCAGAAACATCCAGATACAACTGAAACTTCAACATACAGAAATAGGAGATTGAGGCAGACACAGACACACATGTATGGAGGCCCATGCATAACGGCTGAGTAGGATTATTCCTGTAAATAACTTTTTTTTTTTTAATCCTGAAGACCCTACTTCAGGCATATGTTTATGTGATTTTAGTTCAGTTCATTCAGATGTCATCTTGTCTAAACTTTTACCCACTAAAATAAAATAAAAAATAACTCAAGCTATCAATTTCCATCCAATGGCACAGATGAACTGAACTACATCATTGTACACCAGACAGGTCTTTATTTCTATTCATTTTTGTATCAGATCAAAGCCCGCGAGATATGGACCAAATCTGAAAATCTTGAGAAGAATAGAAATCTAGTATATTTGAGGCTCTCAAATATTTTTTTTTACAGATGGCACACTGTGGCTCAAACTTAAATTCCTTTGTTATGAGTTTTTACCTAAATGTAGCAGGCTCACTTGTCCAGAGACTCGACATTCTCTCTGCATTAATTCAGAGGTGTTGTGGTTGTTTGAGGGCTTGTAGGGGCAACAGTCCTAAAACGTACTTTCCCATTAATGATGACACTGAGAGGTAAGTGGCTCAGTGAACCTATACCCATAATACAGCCTTATGAACTTTCAAGTATTATTTTGTTATTGTTGGTAGTTTTGACAATGGGATTATATAGCAAAGAGCATTTAGGCACATGGTGAGCCTTCAATTACAAATCAATCAGTGACGAAGTACAACTCACCCTTTTCTCTTGCATCTTATCAAAAGCAACTTGTGCTGGGGTCCTTTTGTCGAGGTAAACTTTCTTGGTTTTCACCTCCTCATCGTTTTGATTTGTCACGACCTGCTCCAGACGATGCTTGCTCTCTTTATCCTTCTTCTTCTTCCTGAAAACAAATGGAGATGTAATGGTTGATGGGGGGTATCGATAGTAACAGTTTAGTCTTCATCCGACTGATTGTCCTTCATTTTAAAATGTTTTATCGTGATGAGTCGGTCGTACTTTTAATTCGCAGTATTATTTAGATCTTACTAACACTTTGATTAGCTACGAAACGCAACCAGGCTAACACTAACTTCGCATTCATACTAGACAGCTGATATTTTTCTCTTCTGACTCATTTATTTAAGAAATTTCAACACTCTGAATATATATAATTCACAGGAATGTCTAGACTTACTTTTTACCAGCTGAAATTTCCCCCACACCTTTTAATTTCAGGACACTCTTCTGGGCCGTCGTGTATTCAGCCATCTTGGTGGAGAATGTTCTCGTTTTCTTCTCTGTTGTTATTGTTGTTCACTACAGGTTCAGCTCTGCTGCCACCTACTGGACTGAAGAGGAACGACTAACGCTGCCCTTTGGCTCCTGGGGTCTGTCCTGCAGTGACGGAGAGTCCTCGCTGCATTAAAGGGACTGTGAGGAGTTTATAAGTGATCTTTTATAAGCCTGATTTCAATCCACAACTTAAAAATGAGATTATTAGCGCTAGAATAGGTTATTTCTAATTGCTAATTGGATCAGACTAGAACAGATTGATTTATAGTAAGTTGAAGTCTCCATGACAACACTGTGCCAGCTGACGAAGTTTGGCAGTGAGAAGAGAGATGAGAAGAATGATTTCTTGTATTTATTTATTTATGTTGTAGATCTTGACTGTCTTACAGAAAAAAGACAGAAGAGGAAAAACCCAACAGGAGAGTGATAAAGCATGGGCAAAAAGCTAAAACACAAGCCTTAGGCTTAACACACACCAAGGGCTAAAACAAGGGCTTAGTTGTTTCTGATGTTGTTTATTTCAATACATATGCAGTAGCTATACTGTGGTGCTCCATTCAAACCTGAGAGTCTATCAACAAAATGAAGAGCCAGGTTTAAGTTTGCTCTGTTGGTAGATGAAGACTGGAAGGAAGTACCAGAAATTTAGTGATGTTACATGTTACTGATATGTTTCATAGCACCACGCTGTGAGTAGCGCTAAATGTGGCTGGACACTCAACGACGGTACAAACCTACAAAGTTTTCCTGTTGTCACATTTCAAACAACAGATCTGCGCAACTGTTGATGAATACATTACCTCATCAAAATGTCTCCAGTAAATAGCTGTCTTGAACAAAGAGAAATGGCGTTTAAAAGAAGATCCGATCCCCTTCATCCTTTAAGACAAGGTGTCATGTCATCACAACGGTTTGAATTGAGTCCTCTGGAGTCATTGCAATCCACAGATTTTCTACACAGTCCCTTAAGAAAGGGGCCCATCCTTCTGCTCCCTTACTGGCTTACAAGTGAAAGAATCATTGACGCAAAAGAACATATGTTTTAAAAAATTTTCATTTTCCATTTTGTGTATATACTTGACATACAGCTCTGGAAAAAATTAAGAGACCACTGCAAATTTTCAGAAATCAGTATCTCTACATATATGGCAGTCATTCCATTGCAGTGTCTGTTGAATTCAAGCACAAGCATACCTGTTTCTTCCTAACAAGGTACTGATGAGGTGATCACCTGAAACAAATCTTATTCAACAAGGAAATGTGTAAAAACTATTGCTGAGGTCATCACTCTCCTCTGTGAAAGACTGGTGGAGAACATGCCAAGACACATGAGAGATGTTATTGCAAATTGGGGTTATTCTACCAACTATTGATATCTGAATACTTCCTAAGTTAAAACATTAGTAATGTGTTGTTTAAAATTGAATATGAATTTTTTTTTTTTTGCATTATTTGAACTCTGAAAACAGTGGGCTTTTTTGGTATTTTGACCATTTTTAATTTTCTGCAAATAAATGCTCTAAATGACAATATTTGGGGTTTGGGAGTAATGTTGTCAGTAGTTTATATAATAAAACGAAAATGTTCATTTTACTCAAACAAATACCAATAAACAGCAAAATCAGAGAAACTCAAAAAATTGCAGTGATCTCTCATTGTTTTCCAGAGCCAAACTTAAAGCAGCAGAGTGCTGCAAAAAAATTAGAAGGGATGAAAAAAAAAATCTATCTCAAAAAGACCAAAGGTACAATCTCTGGATGTTTCTTTTCCATCTGAACGTTTAACAATTTGAAGTCAATCTTAGCAAATAACCCCACCCTCCTGTTTCCCTCCCTGCTATATGTGTGTGCATAGCACGATCCTCCCGTCCACGTCCACAGGGGGCAGTGTTTTGTTTTCAAAGGTACATCAGCGAACGGAAGTGGAAGGAATTATGAATGTCACATGCAGCATGCAGAACTGGTCCAGCTAACCTTCGATAAAGAAAAAATGTCAGGAAACGGGTTATTAAGGATAGTTACGTTAACCAGATGCACCAACATCAATGCAACGACGTTACTAGACAGGACGTACTTACTTAACAGAGTACAAGTCTGCGGATATGCGAAAAAAGTTGGTGAGTAGAGAGGACATTTACCTTCGATAATCACAGGCGGACGAGGACATGGTGTTTTTCTTTAATACTCTTTACCATGAACGTAGTTGATAATAAAGCAAACTGCATCTTCCCCTTAACATTACTTCGAAAATTTCAGTTTTGACTGTCAGTGAAGTTTCGCCTTCAGCTGTCAGCTTATTTATGCAAACATTACAGATGCTTTTGTACTGTCTCTTCCAGCGGCCAAAGGGAAAGGTAAAGGTGGAGTAAAAGAGGAGCTGAAAGGTCCGGACGTGTGCAAAGACACTGTAAAGCTGACCTCTTATGCAGTGGGCGTCAACATTTTCAAACAGGGAGAAGACCCAAAGCTGAAGTCTCCTGAGCAATATCCAGAGTGGTGAGAGAGCATGTTTCTCCTCTCTATAACTTTTTATATCCTGCTTTAAGATTGTCACAAGTAATGCAGGTCAGAATGGAAAAAACGGTCTAATCCAAATGGCTTAACATGTGCAAGTATGTCTTTCTGTTTCTGTCTTTGTGTTTTCACTCAACTCATTGGTTTCCCCTTTCCCTTCAGGTTGTTCCAGTTGAACTTAGGAGATCCAAAAAAGCTGCACGAGCTAGATCAAGACACATGGGAGTACTGGAAGCGTTTGAGAAAGGAAAACATTTGGCGTCACAACAGACTTCACAAAGGGAAGAAATTTTAGGACTGGACTGATGGAGTGCTTCTTCAACTATAATGGATTTGGGCACTGCCTGTGAACTAAACTAAATGACCTGAGACAGTGTATTTTCAGTGGTAGACTTCAAATGGAACCCTGCCCTCAAGCTTACCATATGCCACATTCAATGTGTTGTGTTATTGATTATGTATTAAAGACTATCTGATGATCCTACTTCAAAACAGTCCATTTTTAAAAAATCTTTGTGTATGTGTGTGTGTGGGGAGGGGGGTCTAAAAAAAACTATCACATCCATACATGTATCTTTAGCAGGTGACCACATGTGCTTAGCTGTTACAGAAATGGCTTTCAAATTTCATGGCTGTCATGATAAGATTGAATTATTTTTCAATAGCCAAATAAAAATGTGTTGCAAGTGTCATTCACCCTTTCACAACACATACACACACTGATGGTGGGGACTGCTGTGGCAGGGGTCCATTGGTTTTCAGTAAGTAATTCATACCTACCCAAAGAACTCACAATTGACGGGAGCATTTTATTTTGCTCAAGGACACTTCAGCATGTCACAGCAGGACTGTCAAATTGTTCAGTCACTGAATCAGCTTTGGCTTCATTTTCAAAAAGGAGTGGAAAGAAGTAAAAATTATTCATTTTCACCCCCTCTCCACTTTAAATTGGTGGAGGGAAATCCAGTTACACACACACATATATATATATACTGTAAATAGCTATAAACATTTTTAGGATTGTGTCGTAAATTAAAAAAAACTGTTTTGTTTGCAGGTACAGTCTGTCATATGTCCCGTGTGCAAGGTTTGTCATTTAAACACTTGTCACTAATATCAGCTGCATCAGCGTTCAGAACGTTCATTCATCAATCCTGTTCCTGTGTCTAAACGATGTGTTTTACATCACAGGGAGGCCACACTGAAGCTGGTGGCAGTCTGCATAAAGTGAACTGAGTCTTTGTGTGGACGACTCTGACTGGATGAAGGAGATTTTAGAAAAGAGGGAGTGGCTTCATACAAAGATGCTGTTTACAGCAAAGAACACTGAACAATTTTAACTTCTGAAATGATGATTTTACCCCTTATGATTCATGCAATGTGCTGTTTGATTTTTGTTTGGTATATACTGTTTGCTTTAGCAATTTTAATGAGTAGTCTTGCTTGTAAAATATGTAAATTTGTGTAATAAATAATTGTAAATGAACACATGCAGCCCATTTTTCTGGGGATAGAAGCGTTAACGGGCAATTGTAAGAGCAGCACAGACTGAAAAAAGCAGGACAGCATCAGCAGAGAGCTAAAGTACTGCTGAGCTGTAACAGAGGGACACAAGTGTGAGAGAATAAAAAAAGAGTTAACTGCCCACCACTTCAGGTGACGTCATCTGAATACAGACACTTTTTAGTTACATGTTTAGGAAAATAAAAGTAATTAGCAATGACACTGGATCGTATGTTATAGTAACTAAGAACTGTTTTATGTATTTTTTGTTAAATTGATGTAAAAAAATACAATTATTTAGGTCTTACGGATTCTGAAACATCCTTTGACCTTGTGACCCTTGCAGGTGTAAACCCTTAGTCGCCAGTTTTTCCTAACACCTTAATATCTCTATAATCACAAACCTGAAAACACGTTTATGAGCATGGTTTGTTTTCCTCACACACTGTGTTCAACCTTTTTTTTTCTCAGATAAAGGCTCTCACATGTTAGTATAAAACTACAGCCCTGAGCAAACTGGGATAAGCTTTTTCAAACTTTATTTTCATTTCTTTCAGAGGGGGTGGTGAGGTGACGGTGAGGGTGCCAGGGGGTAAATGGGGCTTTCCAACACTTTCAGGCTGCTCTTTGATTTTTTGCCTCAGGTTTAATTTGAGTTGCTCTACCCCCACAGATAAAGTAGGCCCAAAATGGAGGCCCTGCTGTGTCCTTGTCCACTTTCGATTTCTGTCTTTTTGTCCGGTTCTGTGGAGGAAACAAAAAACAGGTTGAACAGAAGAGTCAATAAATTCAGATTGTTTCACTTCTTTGACTGAACATGAAAGAAGCTTCAACAAAGTTTATGAAGAAGAAGAAAATCATAGGGTCTGGTGTTTCCAGTGGTGACCAGGTGACCATCAGAAAAGAAAAACCTCCTCACCTTTGGGAGCATTTTTTTAAATATCCTCATAAAAAAGGAGGTCTTAATTTCTGTCCCGACCTCAGGTTCCTGAGGTTCCTCTGAGTGACAGGCCGTCGATGCATCAGTGAAATCCTGACCAAAATTAGACATCTGGAGGAGAAGATACACAAACAGTGAATGATTTGAAATCATCACAGAAAAATAAAAACAATGGAGTTGGAGTTACATTTGATGCTCGAGGTTGAAGGTGGCGTTTAAAGTCCTGACTGACTCTTTACTCACTTCACTGATGGTGGTGATGGTGGAAAAGGAACCACAGGATGGTGGTCTGTAGTCCCAGGTGTGTGATGACCTGCTGTCCTGGCTCAGCGAGCTCAAGGACAACGAGGCGGGAGAGTCATTGCCACAGGTGGAATTGTGGGTGACGTCCTCCTCAAGGTTGTCACAGGCTGTCGATGCATCGGTGAAATCCTGACTGAAATCAGACATCTGGAGGAGAAGATACACAAACAGTTAACAAATGGAAATCATCACAGAAAACTAAAAACACTAAAGTTGGAGTTTAAAATTTGGTGCTTGAGGTTGAAGGTGGTGTTTAAAGTCCTGACTGACTCTTTACTCACTTCACTTATGGTGGTGATGGTGGAAAAGGAACTACAGGATGGTGGTCTGTAGTCCCAGGCGTGTGATGACCTGATGTTCTGGCTCAGCGAGCTCAAGGACAGCGAGGAAGGAGAGTCATTGCCACAGGTGGAATTGTGGGTGACGTCCTCCTCAAGGTTGTCACAGGCTGTCGATGCATCAGTGAAATCCTGACTGTAATCAGACATCTGGAGGAGAAGACACACAAACAGTTAACAAATTGAAATCATCACGGACAGATAATAACAATGGAGTTGGAGTTCAAAATTTGGTGCTTGAGGTTTAAGGTGGAATTTAAAGTCCTGACTGACTCTTTACTCACTTCACTTATGGTGGTGATGGTGGAAAAGGAACTACAGGTTGGTGGTCTGTAGTCCCAGGCGTGTGATGACCTGCTGTCCTGGCTCAGCGAGCTCAAGGACAGCGAGGAAGGAGAGTCATTGCCACAGGTGGAATTGTGGGTGACGTCCTCCTCAAGGTTGTCACAGGCTGTCGATGCATCGGTGAAATCCTGACTGTAATCAGACATCTGGAGGAGAAGACACACAAACAAATAACAAATTGAAATCATCACGGACAGATAATAACAATGGAGTTGGAGTTTAATATTTGGTGCTCGAGGTTTAAGGTAGAATTAAAAGTCCTGACTGACTCTTTACTCACCCCACTGATGGTGGTGATTGATGTGGAACCACAGGATGGTGGTCTGTAGTCCCAGGTGTGTGATGACCTGCTGTCCCAGCTCAGCGAGCCCCAGGACAGCGAGGAAGGAGAGTCATTGCCACAGGTGGAATTGTGGGTGACGTCCTCCTCAAGGTTGTCACAGGCTGTCGATGCATCGGTGAAATCCTGACTGTAATCAGACATCTGGAGGAGAAGACACACAAACAAATAACAAATTGAAATCATCACGGACAGATAATAACAATGGAGTTGGAGTTTAATATTTGGTGCTCGAGGTTTAAGGTAGAATTAAAAGTCCTGACTGACTCTTTACTCACCCCACTGATGGTGGTTATAGTGGAAATGGAACCACAGGATGGTGGTCTGTAGTCCCAGGTGTGTGATGACCTGCTGTCCTGGCTCAGCGAGCTCAAGGACAGCGAGGAAGGAGAGTCATTGCCACAGGTGGAATTGTGGGTGACGTCCTCCTCAAGGTTGTCACAGGCTGTCGATGCACCAGTGAAATCCTGACTGAAATCAGACATCTGGAGGAGAAGACACACAAACAGTGAACAAATTGAAATCATTACGGACAGATAATAACAATCAGGTTGGTGTTTGACTGTAAATTGTGGTATTCAAGGTTTGAGGTGGTGTTCAAAGTCCTGACTGACTCTTTACTCACTTCACTGATGGTGGTGATGGATGTGGAACCACAGGATGGTGGTCTGTAGTCCCAGGCGTGTGATGACCTGCTGTCCCAGCTCAGCGAGCCCCAGGACAGCGAGGAAGGAGAGTCATTGCCACAGGTGGAATTGTGGGTGACGTCCTCCTCTCGGTTGTCACAGGCCGTTGATTCGTCAGTGAAATCCTGACTGTAATCAGACATCTGGAGGAGAAGACACACAAACAATGAATGAATTGAAACCACCACGGAAAACTAAAAACACTTAAGTTGGAGTTTGAAATGCTGTGCTAAAGGTTTGAGGTGGTGTTTAAAGTTGTCACAGATTGTTCACTCACTTCACTGGTGGTCGTGATGGTGGATGGGGAACCACAGGATGGTGGTCGGTAGTCCCAGGCGTGTGATGACCTGCTGTCCCAGCTCAGCGAGCCCCAGGACAGCGAGGAAGGAGAGTCATTGCCACAGGTGGAATTGTGGGTGACGTCCTCCTCAAGGTTGTCACAGGCTGTCGATGCACCAGTGAAATTCTGACTGTAATCAGACATCTGGAGAAGAAGACACACAAACTCTATCAATCTGGTGAAAGGAGAAGAAAATCCTCCCAAACCTAACTGTTGAGTTTTACAAAACCCCATAACCTAAAACATACTATATTTGACACATGACTTTCAAAGACATCTTACTGAAAGTCTTCCTCTTACCCTGGAGGATTATCAGACCACTACAGACAGCTGGAGTTGTATTTTGGCTCTTTTCAAATTCATTGCTCTCAAGGAATCACCATTCAGTTTTTTGTTCTTTTTTCCAGAAATTATCTCTAATTTTAAAGAGTTGCAGTAAAAATATCATCTTGTTATTTTTACCTATTCTTAGGAAAAGTATTCTCTTCATGAGAAATCAAGAAATATCTTTTGTGTAATCAGTTAGAAGGGTTAGAAATAATGTCAAAGTTTCAAAAGCTTTACATTTCCCGTATATTTTTGATGGTTCAGATTTTACAGGGATAAAATAAACAAATATGATTTATGCTCAGATGATTCATATCTCATGATCCAACAATGTTTACCCAGAAGCCTCTACGTCTGCCTATAGTTCTCTCAGGTCCAGTTTTTGAAGAGATTTCATGGTTTAAAGTTTCCAGCTCTCTCTAAACTTTTCCTGAAACTTACTCCTGTTTCATCACTTTGATATTTATTTCCTAAAAGACTTTTTGCCCTCTCTCTTTTTTCTAAACTTTGAAGTAAAAATCATGTTTCAAGCTGAAGTCTGTGCTCAGAGAACTTACCTGTCTATGTTCAGACATATTTNATAAAATAAACAAATATGATTTATGCTCAGATGATTCATATCTCATGATCCAACAATGTTTACCCAGAAGCCTCTACGTCTGCCTATAGTTCTCTCAGGTCCAGTTTTTGAAGAGATTTCATGGTTTAAAGTTTCCAGCTCTCTCTAAACTTTTCCTGAAACTTACTCCTGTTTCATCACTTTGATATTTATTTCCTAAAAGACTTTTTGCCCTCTCTCTTTTTTCTAAACTTTGAAGTAAAAATCATGTTTCAAGCTGAAGTCTGTGCTCAGAGAACTTACCTGTCTATGTTCAGACATATTTAGGAACTATTTCTCGTTTGCGTTTGTTTCTTTTCCAGAAAAGGCTCTTGCTTCAGATTTTCTCTGTTGCAGTTGCTCTGTGTGTGTCTCTCTCGTGGTCGAGGTTGAGTGTGTGTGTTCAGGTGCTGTGATCTGAGGTGTAACAGTGGACGGAACCTTCTCTGTCTGTGACGATGAAGAATGATCCACTGTCTGACAGAACTCGGAGAATCAAATCAAAACAACTGAACGTCACTTCATTTTCAATCATTTCATTTATTCTGGAGGAGTCTCCTTAGTCGCCTGTTTGTTTTTATCGCTCTTTGTGCACCAAACACACACATATGTGTGAGCCACTGTCTCTGATTTATAACTGAGTCATATATGTTAATGACTCCTCACATGATAAACCAGTTCAACAGTTATTTCTGTTGCGTCTGCCCCTGTTTATGGTCCCACAAGTTAAATGAACATTTGTGTTTTACTCCTCAACTAATGACATCTCTCTCAAATTCAAATAAAAATATTGTCATTCAGAGCTTTTGTTTTGCAAAAAATTGGAAACTGTCGACATGGATGCATTGTTTTCATAACTCGAATGATTCAAAGAAACAAGTTCAAATTCACTTTTAAACAAAACAACACAAATGTTTCCACTTAGATAGAGTTCAGAGATCAATGTGTGGTGGGACGACTCAGAGTTTAATCACAGCCTTCATGTGTCTCAGCATACCCTCCACCAGTCTCTTTCACATTGCTGTTGGGTGACTTTATGCCTCTCCTGGTGCAACAATTCAAGCAGCTCAGCTTTGTTTAATGTCTAATGACCATCAGACTTCCTCTTGATCCAGGTACAGAGGTTTCCAATAGGGTCAGGTCTTGAGATTGGGGGAGGATATTGAGTATTTGTCTCGTGGTCTTGCATCCACACATTAAATGACTGAGCTGTGTCACAGAGAGTCGTCCTGATGTCGAAAAAAAGAGAAAATTCCCCAGAGTTGGGGAACATTATCAGAGCAGTAAGAGACAGATTTTCCAATGACCTTTGGCTAGAGTCATGCCTCCTTCACACAAAAAAAGAGGAAAAAGTTTAAGCCTGATTTAAAAGTGCCTCTAGGTCATCACTGATCCTCCACCAAAACACAGCAAAACAACATCCTGGAACCAAAATGAATGAGTATTAAACCCCAACACTGACAGTTAATATGTTCCCTCTTTGTCCCTGGATATTTTAGACACAAAGAAAAAATTATCACCATATTTATCATTTATCATTTCACACTGAAAAGCTGTTGGAAAAATCAAGAAAAACTTCATTTGTTCCTGGTTCACACTAACTCCATCAAATATATTTACGAGATCAGATTTTTAAGATAAACCTTTTAAATTGTCCCACAATGGGGAAATTTACAGAATTACAGTTGAAAAATATGTTGCAAATAAAATGACAACAAGACTGAATAAATATGGAATAATATAATGTGTGAAACTAGAAAAAAAACCCATCAATTTAACTAGAAGAATCAGAATACATGGTAATAGCTAGTGTGAACTCTTAATTTCAAAGATACTCACATTTGTGTGCACACAAAGCTTTAAAGATTTTTTTTATTGCTGTAAGTGCAATCATCTTGTAAACAACACTTAGACTGTAAAGAAAATAAGCTTGTTCACTGATGATGACAAAAAGCAGCTTTAGGAACTTTGATGATGACTATAATGATGATGATGATGATGATGATGATGATGATGATGTCAACAAAAATATGTAATTTCCCTTTTGTAGGATGCACTTTGTGAGGTTCGGTCCATTTTCTGATGGCGGACACACTGATGTATCTGTCAACGGGCCAACCTGCTCCATGACCACTTGCCTCGGTCAGGAAGTAGACTCCAGGAAAAGGTGGACAGCACAAGTGTGGTGCTTGAGTTCAAAGAGGATAAACTCCCTGATTATGTGCTCATTGGATTCATGAGATATAATGTCAGAGAGTTTATTCCCCCACCACTCAGATGTTATAAATGTCAAAAGTATGGTCACATTGCAGCTTACTGCAAATGGAAACAAACAGTTGTAAAACGAAAGAGGACACACTGGTTGTCACCAGGGAAAATTTTTTGTGCTTTATTGCCGGAGTAGTAAACTGTACATATCAAGCTAAACATCGATCGGAAAAGACAGCATTAGTTGTGAAAAGTGCCGCTTGTTACCTCAACATTGAAGATATTACATGGGAAAAAGTGAAAAGAAGGGAGAAAGCGAATATGGACATAACCTCACAATCAAAAGAACAAGGGTAAATGCTTCTCCTTCAGTGGGATGCACGAAGCCTCATAGCTAACAGACAAGAATTTAACAGATTTATTCTTGAGCAAAGAAATAAACCAGATATTATATGCATTCAAGATATATATTATTTACACACACACACACACACATATGTATGTTTATATATATATATATATATATATATATATATATATATATATATATATGTATTCAGCAACATCTGATTATGACAGTTATTTTTAGAAGACATTTAAAAAAATCTCCAAATAAGCTGTTAAATATCATTGAAAAGATAGATGTCCAAAGCAGAGGGTTTAAACAATATGAAAGTAAAAAAGTAAGTGCAGTTTCATCTTTGAATTTTCTATCACAATGAAAATCAGGTGACTCACCAGCCTCTCTTTGAAATCTAGAGGTTAAACTGATCAGAGTCTCTAAGTGTTGCTATGACAACGGTCTATGCAAATGATGATGGCCAAAATGAGGAACCGAAATGAGAAGCAAATCCTCAGGGGAACAAACTCATGTAAGAGTGGAAGTCTGTCGAGGTGAAAAAATAACCGGACGACACCATGCATGTGTAAGCCACCTCATCTCCATAGATAGTCAGTGGATTCCCTGAAGAAGTTCACTTTTGAAGCCGGTGAGTCCCAACTTTGTGAATATATTGTGGACTACATTCATGGCGGAAGCGACAAGTAGCTTCGCATGAATCATCAGCGTCGTGGTAGTTAAGTCTAAATTTTCTTGTACTTCTGTCGGTTCGTGAAGGCTCGACTTGGACTACATGTCCTCAAGGAAGTTACAATCTCATTTTGTAAATACTTTTACTGTTAAGTTTTACGGACTACACCGTAACCTCCTGTTGTTCATACAGTGTAGTTTTACCAGTTTCACGGAGGTGGCGAACAGGTACGCGGCTCGTTCAGAAAGTAGAGCTCATGGAGCTCAAACGAGTTATAATGCAGAAGTAGGCAGTGGATAAGTGTCTGAAAGTTCATTTAAACTCCCTCACTTCTCTTAGTTAGACAGTGGCTACAAACGAGGACAGTTGGGAGGAAAAATGAATATCGGTGCTTTAAAGGAAGATGTCCTGAAGAGGCTGTCAAAGATGTTGGACAACGGAAACTGTGGATGGAGACAGCTGGCCGAGGCTGTGTCCGAGCAACCAAAGTTCTCCTGCAGGTGAGACAACATCGGCCACAATGGGACATGTTAGCAGCAGGATAGTCTCTGAAACCTCTTTAGACACTTGATCCACAGATGTTGACATCACACCTCTGCCTCTCAGACCCTAATACTTCAATTTTAAAAACTTTGACCTCTTAGCCAGGGAGGGACGCTGCCCACATTACAACATTTCACCCATTTCAGTGAAACGAACCGTGTTAATGACTTTTCATCTTCTTATTTTATCTTGTAATAACCTTATTTTGACTTTTCATCTGTGATTGAAAATTTTAATGCCCTACTTTGACATTTAATCCATACCTGTGCGATTTATCATGTGGTTTTTGCTTTTTAAATCTCCTATTTTGAAAATTTTATTTCATTAACATTTTTAACCCATAATTGTGTATTTCCATCTATTTACATTCTGACCATACTTTTGACCGTTTATCTCCTCAATTTGACTTTTTTTTTGTCCTTATATCAACTCTTATTCTCCCCTATTTGGCTTTTAATCCTTTGATTTAAAATTTTGAATGCTAAGTGTTTCTCTAAATCCATACTTGTGACTTTTTATCTCCTCGATTAAAAAAAAAAATAGCATTGTTTGTCATTTAATCCATTCTTCTGACTTTTTATTGAACTCAAAACACTGATAACCAAACTCCCTGTACAAAGACAAAGTTTGGGCTTTATACCTATTAGGTCTTACTTCTCCTAGATAATAAGAAGGAATAAAGAAATCACACCAGACAAAAGCTCAGGTCTCAGGAGGTTAAGCTATTTTTGCACTCTGTACAGTATCACAGTGATTCATTTAGGGACTTTATAAAACATTGTAAAGTTGTTCATCTTGTTCCCCCACAATTCTGTGTAGTTCTTAAAGTACTTTTGGGGTTTCCCCTTGCACCTGGTGACCTTTTTGATTGTCATCACCTGCACTGACACTTCCTCTGGACTCCTTCCTTTCAGTGAGAGAGAGCTGACCGCCTGCTCACTTCAGGTTTTGAGCGCAGCAGGCAGCCCAGGACACACCCTCCTGGCCTGGCTGGCTGATCGCTCCTGTTCCCTTGACTTTCTTCTCCATTGCCTGAGGAAGATTGACCACCAGGAAGCTGTGCAGTACCTCACCTCCACTGGTAAAGCAGAAGTGATTGGTGCAGGTTCATAGAGATGCTTTACAAGACTCCAACTATATCTCTTGGATAAAATTATTTACCGACACTGTTCTTTGCTGAGTAACAACAGAATTACTTTGATGTGACTAGAGATCAATGACAATCTTGTCCCTTGATCTGAGAAAAATCTTGCAGATAAATCTGCAAGATGAAAGGGGTAGTGATATTTGTCTGTTGAATGAGTCACTTGGTCGTAATACCACAGCCTCCCGTCGTCACATCCTCATCACAGCACAAAGAAAGATCAGTGTTGAAGTGTTAGAAGTCATTATGCGCACTAGGGCTGCATGCTGTGGCTCAAAATCATTGTCTCCATTTTGAGGCTGTATTGCAATTCACAATATATATCCTGATATTCTGATTTCTCTTCTAAATCACCATATAATGTTAAATTCGACCCTTTGATGCAGAAAATAACACCAGTACTATGATTCAAGCAGACCTTTCAGTTGGTTTCTAAGGTTTGCAGCAAGAAGGGGGAAATAAAAATCAGTTTAAGTTTAACAAACCTTGTATTTCAAACCAAACTTTGTGCAGTTACATATTTTTAGTTCCAGGGAAGAAATCCATTCCGACTTATTCACCTGGCTGAATGCATCATATGACTGTCTCAAAAAAAAATCTAAAATTACTACCAGGAGGGTCAATCACACTTTGAAAATAACATTACCTAAAGCATAAGATGACTAATCTTACTTTCATTTCCATAAATAAACTACCCAGATATTGCTGGTCATGCTGAAAGGACTCTGCTGCTGGCTAGGAGAGTTTTCTGGATGGGTGGGAGAGTATGTTGCTTTCTGTGAGAGGAGAATTATTTAATCACACACCACCATTTTAAAACATTTACCTGACAATGTATACCCAGTGATTGCATTTAATACATCTCACATGCAGCAACCCTCAATATCAACTATATTCAATACATCTCCTAAGCCAAATGCGCACTATCAAGACTCAGGTTCATGGTTTCTACTAAATGGCATACAGTCATTGTCACTCATGCCTTAACTAGGTGCTAGTGTTTGTATTTCACTTGGTCTGTCTTAATCATTTCTATCATCATCTACATGTTGAAGCTTGTGACAGTGGCATGTGCTTGGTGTATGTCTTTCTGTGTGTGTGCAGTGGCAGAGCTGATACAGATCACAGCACAGCCTCAGCCACAGGAGGCCACAGTGGGGAGCAGAGTGGTGCTGACCTGCAGAGCCTCAGGTCCACTTGGACTCAGCTACCAGTGGTTCAAAGGAAAAGAGGAGGTCGGTCAAATGTAAAGATCATCCATTAACCCTTGTATGATGTCCATTCATTTGTGGAATCTGCCTGGTTTACTTAGTTTGCCTTAACACTATGATGAGATATTGGCAAAAAGTTACTGGTGTACATAGTTATCACCAAAGGCCAGCTAATTGTTCTATTTTGTTTGTTTGTTTCATGTTTTAGATACTGGATGAGACAGGATCCACACCAGAGCTGATTCTCTGTCCTTTAGCTCAGGACCACCAGGGTCACTACATCTGTAGGGTCAGCCATGGAGAAAACTTTGTCTTCTCCCAGTGGACTCAAGTTCGTTGCATCCTTTCTGCTGGTACACTCCGTCTTCTCTCTCTCTCCTTTCATACTGTTTGCATTTTGTTATTATCTAATGATTCAATGTCACACTTATCCTTCACATCTCAGGCTGTGGCAGTAGTCTGTTTCCAGGCTCACTGAGTGGGCTGCGTATCACCCATCAGCCTCAGTCTGAAGCTTTGTCTGAGGGCGACACTCTTTCCTTGGTGTGTAATGCAGAAGCCAACCCTCCACCACAGTATGAGTGGTATCACAACACTCTGCTCATGAAAGAACACAAGTCAAAAACACTCAAGGTAGGTGTCTGCTGTTTCCTGCATATGAATGGATAAAACCATGAAAATCTAAGTAATTTGTTCTAAAGCTAAAACAAAGAAAAAGACATGACAAAACCAGAGTACATGCACATGCTGTATTATTTGTCCTGACCTGGACCCTTGGTTTTCGTCAGTTGGGTGTGACTTAACGTTTATCATTTGTTTACAGAAAAAATACTTGAGCAGGATTGTTTCTAGAAATTTCATGACCATTCGGGCAAAGGCTAATTTGTCTTTATGGTCATTTTAACATGGTATTTTGGTCAACAATTTTATGTGTGAAGTTTCCCATGAAAAATGAACAATATTTGTATTTACGATGCTTTAACTAGTTAAGTAGCAATTTTCTTGAAAAAAAAAAGACAGAAAGAAGGAATTCTAAAAAAAATTGTGTGCTGCTTTAGAAAAAACTGTTTTGAGTACTTCTCGGTACTCAACAGAATTTCCCGGTGACTTAAGTTCAGCAAAAAAAGGTTCAGATCACAGACTAATTGTAATTTGATGTATGTTACAACTTATTTAGTTTGGGTTGGCATGGCCTTTATTCAGATAATTTTCTAGATATATTTTTTGCATTCTTTAGCTTTTACAGGGACCCATTTTGCATCACTCAATAAACAGTCTGTTTAAGTGCTTTGGAATCTGAAATGACTTAAAAGATGATTAGAATATCATCATTTCAGAGGAAGGCAAAAACAAACACATTCAGTTTTAGGAAGAAGAAGTAATGATCACTACATTTTGACTTCCTCAGATGAGGGTATTTTGGTGACAGCTGTTATTACCTTTTGTGTTTCAGTTGCCATTCACCACTGTAACATGAATAAAGCAGTCCTCCATACTTAAAAATAAACCTTTGCGAAAATACCTTGTGCAGTTCAAGTGTAGTGTTTCTTCCCTTTAGATCCCATGTGTGACTACTGAAAACAGAGGACAGTACAGATGCAAGGTGTTTAATTTGTATCATGGGGCCTGGAGTGATACTGCAACAGTCACCATTGGTGAGGCACATTGTTTTTTTTTGTCCAGAATATAATTGAAGATCTTAGAAAATCAGCACTTGAAAATGTACATTTTAAGACTGAGCCACACTTGAGCAGAAGTGCACTTCTGCACAGTGAATAACTTCCTGTTATGCAGGCCCAAGCTCGATAGCTGAGGAATCCTGGGAAGAAGTTGATCGTGGGCCAGGTATTTTTTCAAACATTCTGCTTGCATATTCAGGAGGAAATAGAGGAACTTCAGTGTGATGGTAGTTTTCTGTACATGTATTGACAGATATAACAAAGAAGTTCATGTAGTCCTTCCTCGTTTATTGTAAAGGCATCAACTCTGCCGCTATAATGTTTGGCGCTCTGTTCATACTTGTGGTTCTCAATCAGTGAAAAACTGAAAGGAAACATAAAAAAATATATCAGATCAAACATCTGAATACTATTTAAAATGATAAGTGTTACTTGTTAACTTTACTGACAGGCTCACAAAAAGTCACCAAATCAGGAGCAGGATATCCACTACAACAGATGACCAAACCACCCACTTCAGTCAAACGATTTTATGGTGAGTTTTCAAATATGACGTAGACACAACACAGCAATTGTGGATTAAAACATGCTCTGAAAATTAACACATAGTTTTTCCACATCAATAACACTTCATCCCTCTCCACAGCAACAGACAAAGTTGCTCTTCTAATTGGCAACATGAACTATCTCTACCACACTCAGCTGTGTGCCCCCATAGCTGATGTCCATGAGCTGACCAACCTGCTCAGACAGATGAACTTTAAGGTGGTTTCGCTGCTTGACCTCAACTGTCAGGAGATGCACAGTGCTGTAACAGAGTTCCTCTTACTGCTTGACAAAGGGGTCTATGGTCAGTTTCTTGTCCAACTAGACTATATACTTGTGTTGTTTTAATTAATTCATGCTTCCAACTACTCAGCCTCTGTAAAATAATGAGTTGTAATGGACAAAACAATTAAAAGCTTGGAAAGCACCTGTTTCAGACAAATACCTAACCATTCATATAAAACTTTTCATGTTAAGCTAATGGCTCTCATTTACTTTTCCCTAGGCTTGCTTTATTTTGCTGGTCATGGTTACGAAAATTTCGGCAACAGTTTCATGGTCCCCATCGATGCACCAGTCTCCTACACATCAGAGCACTGTTTGTGTGTACAAAACATACTGACCAGGATGCAGGAGAAAGAGACAGGGCTTAATGTATTTCTGCTGGACATGTGCCGCAAAAGGTCTGTGTGTTTTTTTAGAATTATGAATTTATCAAAGACTGTCATTTTACATTCTGCATGCATATTTATCTCCCATGATTTTCTTTTTAGAAACCTGAATGATGATGTCATTGTACAAACAGGGCTGCTTAAGGTTACTGCTAATATAGTGTTTGGATATGCTACGTAAGTTTCACATCAGCTGACACATGAAGTCTCTGTTTTGATTTTATACAGAGTTGGAAACAGATGAAATACATGTTTGCATGATTTTTTTTAGATGTGTGGATGCAGAGGCATATGAAGTGAAAAGAAGAGATGTGTCAAATGGGATTTTCATTAGTTTCCTCAAACAAAGAGTCTGTGAAGATGAAAAAGTCACAGTCATGCTGGACAGAGTGGCTGAAGGTAGGTGGAGCACACAGCTGAAGTATGATCTAATTTTACATGTTCCCAATAACTGACTCTGCAGAAAGCCACATACGTTATAAGGAAATTATGGCTGCAGCTGACATTTTAATATGTTAATGACCCAGTGTATTCAAAAGAGAAGGGGGGAATCCTTAAAGCATTTTGTACTGCTTTATTATATGGAGAATGTACCAGCGTGATCTGATAGCTTTCTAAGTAACCTCTGCATCTGTTCATGTACTGGTGATCTACTTTTACTCATTTAGATGTTTGTTAAAGTAAATCTGGCTCTTTTTTTAATCCAAAGTTCTGTTATAACTTTTTCTAACGGACCATTTAGGTAATATTCTCTGTAACAGAAATGTTTCAGTTTTACAGTTCCAGGACATTTTAAATGCATTTGTTGGCTCAACAATATGCTATACTGACACATGTAATAGAAATGTTGTTGATTGTTGTTCCACCTGTGCCCTGTTCTGACAGTCCTATTATCATTGTGAGGAACTTTGATGAACTGCCTTTTGTTGTGCCAACCACATACCACTCATGTCTTGTTATAATGGCAGGTGATCAGGCACACCTGTTGCGACAACACTCATTGAGTTTTACTCTGAATCACAATTCTTGAACCACATTACCATATGAGAACTTTATATCTTGAGACTCACCAAAAGATGGCAAATGCTCTCATGTTAAGTCTTCTTATTCTCACCAGATATGGGTCATTGCAAGATCACTAAGGGGAGGCAGGCTCTGGAGCTGCGCAGTAATCTCTCAGAACGACGTTCCCTCACCGACCTGATTCAGACCTCCGACTGTTCTGCCTCCCAGTCAGCCCGAAACCTGCAGTGGGCTGTTGCTCATGGTACTCCTCGAGCCAAATTTAGTTTCACTTTTAAAAGGGCTTATGATCAGTGTGGTCTGCTTTAGTATTGGCTCAGAAGAGTAAGGCATACCCAACTCTGTTATTTGTCATCATAGACCTACCTGAGAGCCGATACCTGGATTTTGACTGTGGAGTGAAGGTGCAGCTTGGATTTGCTGCAGAGTTCTCAAACATCATGGTCATCTACACCAGGATTCTTGAGCAACCCAAAGAAATTGTCTCTTGTTCTGCCCAGCTCACTGACTTCCCTGAGGTGTGTAAATCAATGAAAAAGCAAAAGCACATTTTATTTGCACCTGTCAGACCTAACACACTTGCGAAATGGAAGCTCACAATACACCACCTTTTTAACAGTGCTTTCTGACTGTGTATTTGTGTAAACTGTATTCTTTTCTCTTTGGCAGGATGTTGACATTGATCTGAAGAAAAGTAACCAGGAGACTCTTCTTGAGGCTGGCAGTTTTATGCTGATAGAAGAAAATCTTCCTGCAACAGAGGCCCCAAGTCTCTTCACACGCGTCCGAAGCCTGCAGAGACTGAGGGTCAGACATTGTTACTGTAATAAGTTCCCCTATTGCTTTCAGAGGAGGAACTTGTTAATGTTAGAGACATCAAAAAATCTTTAATATGTGGCAGATTCAACTAGAATAGTTTCAAACTTTTATTCAAATGTCAGTCATAAAGCATTACATTATTGTGCTTACTTGAGCAGAATCCTTTTGAGGGTGAGTAATTCAATACATAGTTAAATTTTTGCTGTCTCTACAGAGGGCACTCACATTCACCATCTGCCTGCATTACACCTATTCCAACATGGATGATGAAGTACAGGAAAGGAAGCCTGTGTCGATTGGTAAACCACTGGTGTCTAAACTCAACCTGCATGAACTACGACCACCTTGTGCTTCTTCCTCCTCATCCTTCAGCCTCGGCTCCTTGGACCTTCCTGGATGCTCTTCCCTGACCGAGGCCTATGCCTCAGTTGATTCATCAAATTCATCGTCATATTTTGCACAAAATGAAACACAGTCTAGCACCACTGGTTCTTCCTGTTTACCTAAAGCTGCCAATGTACCAGAGGAGATTGATGATTCTGAATTTTGGGATCCACCCAAACCTCTTGTTGCGAGCAAAAGTTTGCCTATCAGCGAAATTAGTGGAACAAACTACAAATTTAGTGACATGTACAATTTTCATTCCCACTAAGCACTATAAATCTTCAAAGATAACTACATCCTGATATATCAGAACACAGTAGGGGAGAGTGGGGGTAAATTGAGCCATGTTTTACTTATGCTGTCCTCTAGGCAAGGGAAAGTGATGCAGAAGTACAACAAAAAGATTTACCTTTACTTCAGGATGTTCCCTGGAAGTAAAAATGTCAAGAATGCATCCATGACCAAAGGCAAAGAAAATATGACTTCCCAAAACAACTGTCTTGTGGCTCAACTTGCCCCCTACACTGGGGCAAGTTGAGCCACAAGACAATTTTTTGCCACAGGGGGAATTGAGCAACCGAGGGCGGACCGTCCAATTTACCTTTTCCAGTTTCACCCTGACTATCTTTAAATTTATCTCACAGGAAACTCTTGGTTGGGTTTAGCGGTGCTGCAAATGAGCTTATAGTCATTATAGCTGGAATGTAATAAATACACTTTGACAAGCAAAACACAGTTTTGTGTAAAGACAATAGACTTGCAACATTACATGGACAGCACATTAGAGGGTGCTTGTAGAAATTATAGTCATATGACAAAAATGTGTACCATTGCAGTGATTGGGGGTGGGTCATCATACCCCACTCTCCCCTATATTCAAACACTTACATGATGAAGAAAAGTGAGGAAACGAGTTGCATAAAGCTCTCTTGGGATGTGGGTTATTGAATACATCCGTTTACCTTAACCAAGATTTTGTCCTCTGTAATAGGTATTTTTGTGCATATAATCAAAACCTTTTACACTGCTGATCCATATCTGCTTGTTGTTAAGTAGAGTGACCAGATGTCCTCTTGTGCCCAGACATGTCCTCCTTTTTGGCAGTAAAATTATGTTGGGGGGATTTTATAAAATTTTCCTTGGTTTTTTTTTCAGCTTGTTTTACGGAACATTGATATTTATACTAAGCTACAGCAATGGGCTACTATTATTCCAATGCCCCAACATTCAGGTCAAAGTTATGAGGTAAAGTCAAATTTTTGATAAAATAATGTCAAAACGATGAGATTCATAGTCAAACAAGACAAGAAGTTTACATTTTGAGATGGAGTCATAATTTTGTGATAAAAGGTCAACATTTTGGAATTACATAGTCTAAATTATGCCTATAGGAAAACAAATTGAGATGTCAAATTCTTGTGATTGAAAGTCAAAATCCTGAGATAGAAGTCGAAATTTTGAAATTATCAAGTCAATATTTTGAAATTATTAAGTGAACATTTTAAGGAAACAAGTCAAAGTTTTAAGATAAAAAGTCGAGATTTTGATTTTTCATCCCAATTTTTTTCAGTGAATATGGGCAGAAAAAGAATCTTTTACAAAGCCTGGTTTTCCATTATTATATTTGCAACTGGCAGAATTAGTCCTCCTAAAGTTGCTTATATTACAGAAATTTTTCACTTTAAACAGAAAAGAGTTTTTAAATAAATATATGGTTTATGAAGCTACTTTGTCGTCTTTGGGTATCATTGGCTGTATCTGCAGACTGGTAGAGGGGTCCTTTTTTTAGTGTTTTTAGGATATGGGTACCATGTGGGCACCCTGTGTTAAGATTAAAAAACCCACAACCTTCCTCACTGAGTGTAACGAATTTGACAAAGTTGAAAACTGAATGCTGTTTCAAACTTTTGCGTTTCACATAATAATAACTTCACGTGAAGAATTGGCCATCCATCACTTTTTGACCTGTTTCCAAGTCCCGAAAGAGAAAAGCGCTTCACGCTGCTAAAGTGTTCTACGCATGCGCATCAATGTGGCCTCCATTTTGCAGCAGGGCGCTAGCATCCTGTTTCCCTACGAAGAGCTGCATCAGTTTATAGAGTGAAACAAGGAATTATTTCAACCTAAGGTGATATTTTCACAAACTGAATGATGGCTGACCCATCAGCAGACATTGACGTACTGGATGGCGCAGAGGTCCGTAAACTGTCGGAGCTGAGGGTTATTGACCTGAAGGCCGAGCTGAAGAAACGAAACCTGGACACCACAGGCGTCAAGAGCGTGCTATCAGAGCGGTTGAAAAAGGTTTTTAACTCCTCACTTGTTCAACAGTTGCTTACAAAATATTAATCATCACGGTTGGCGCAGAAGCGGAATATTCGACCCCATTTCAGGTCCCTGTAAACTTAAAGCGGCGTTAGCAAAGCAGGCCCAGTCACTCGTACCCAACATTAGCAGTTAGCCGACGTTTGCCGCAGACCGTTAACGTAACATGTTTCTATTTTAGTTCATTTAGAAATTCACATCATCTCATTCAAGTTTTTTTCCCACACAATTAAAAAAACTGTTTCTCTCCCTCCCTCTCTGCGTTCATTCCTGTTTGCCTGTGAAAGGCAATTGAAGAAGAAGGTGGAAATCCTGATGAGATTATCCTCACTCCGGATGTAACCTCCAAGAAATCTACACCTAAACGGACTGTCAAAGGTAAAGTGAGCTAAAAATACATGTGAAGAGACTAACATGTTTTACTGTTAACGTAATTTGATTATTGTAAACCCCATTACTCGGATTACATGTAAACGAAACTGTTTTTTTTCTCTGTCATGGATGCCTCACATTCTTTGACCAGTGTCCTGTCTTAGGAAATACCATTTTTGTGCGAAAGACTGTCACCTTATGTTTTTTTCTTTTCATGTCATGATTTTGTTTGGTTGATATTTTAGCTTAGATAAGTGTTAGCTACAGTAGGTGGAGTGAATACATTCCTCACTGAACAAGTATAGTACATGTACAAAATAGATACTATCTAAAATTAAATAGACTGCTCTACTAGTTTACCTTTCTTTTTCAATTGCTGAAATCCACAGTGCCAATATGTCTACTGTTATTGGGCATATATTTTATTATTGATGAAATGTCAAATAATTTTCTAATGCAACAAGTGTCTGAGAAAATTACACAGTATGCATAATCACCTTTTATTAAAGGAATTCATGCAGCATATACATAAATATAAAATGTATTCTGGTAAAAGCAAGAGGTAGAAAGTAATATGTAAATTGTCAATTTTTATAGCAAATATAGTCCATACATACCAGTCAAAGCATCTCTGCTATGAGAATACCTACAAAGAAATGTAAGAGGAAGTAAAAACTTGCAGGTGTTCCACTTCGGTGCCGTTGCAAGCTGTGCCTCAAATTGGACCTATTGGACAGTAGCATTCTTTATATTTGAGTTCCCTGCCTGATTTTAGTCCAATCATTTACACCCATTACATCAGGTGATGCAGCAGCTGGGTGTGGGCTGTAAGCTTTACATAATACAACAGGGAAGAGTCTGCCACGTCAATACGTTGGACCACATTCAGACATTAACTTCTAGAAAAGTCTTTTGTCCAACAGCTTGCTTTGAAACCTTTAAATTAAGACTTGATCTAAACTGCAGCATATGTTTTTTACAGATACAAAGCAAGAAACTGATGAACCAGAGGACAGCACTATGGAGGAGGATTCCCGTGATGGCCATGTGAGTTGTTACTGAACACTTGTTACAACATGTTCAAGAAGTGCCGTACTAATCTGTCAGCAGTATCAAAAAATCCTTGTGAGCAGAGTAATTGGTAGGTGTCCCATGTTTGATTAACCAAAACCCAATCTACTGAGGCCCACCAATAACAGACAAAGAGGACTAATGTGACATTTGCACAAGACAAAAAAAGGGAGAAAGTGACCGGTGCATCTTTCCCCCTTTGTATGAGTAATAGTGGTTGTCATATTTTTAATGACCAGAATTTTGATTTACTGATCGCTGATTTATATTAATCATGTCCCCTCCCTCCTTTTTTTTCTTTCCAAGGAGGATCATCAAGATAATCATGAGAACATGCAGGAAATGGACATCCTGGACATGAATGTCCTGGATGAGACAGAGAATGACAATGGGATACCAGCTGAGGATGATGAGCTTGAAGCTGAGAATTTAGATGAAGATACATTGTTGAATGAAGAGCACGACAACAGGGGGGCTGAGTTTCAAGACGAGGAAAAGGATCCAGAGGTGAGGAAGTGCTCAGGAAAAGTGTCTTTAAATGTTAAACCTTTGCATGTCTGTTTTTGTCTTTTTAAATCGAGCTGTTTTTATGTGTACTCATCAGATGGATGCGCCTGGGATGCCAGAAAAGGATGACTTTATGACAGGCTCGTCGGATAATGTGGTATATTTCCTCTTACATCTCTTTGCATATAAATCTGCAGCAAATTCTTATGCCATAAGAGGATTCATTCCCTAAGACAATATGCATTTCATTTCAGCTTCAAGATCCAGATGTGGATGACACTAAAGAAGAAACAGGTACTGTCAAATGGCTATTAAAAAGGTGGAGAGGTTTTTTTTACAGTGTTGAGCTTGGATTGAAGACACTTTGTGTAGTTTCCTCCAGGTGGAGAGACTGGAAGCCCAAAGGCAATTGCTGGCTATGTGTTAAAATATGGATAACCACAATTGATAACTCACTGGTAAATATATACATTAAATTTCAGGATCTGTTCCTCTAGTTGTGAAACAGCAGTGGTTATCATTTTGATGCACGTAGTCAGCAATTAGGTTTAAGGTCAGGGTGGTGTGAGCTGTTGTAGGTGATTGCA
The DNA here is from genome assembly GCA_008086565.1 of Thalassoma bifasciatum. Classification (NCBI taxonomy): domain Eukaryota; kingdom Metazoa; phylum Chordata; class Actinopteri; order Labriformes; family Labridae; genus Thalassoma; species Thalassoma bifasciatum. The sequence goes on from RPOG01000166.1 coordinate 477,444, forward strand.
GTGTTTCTAGGTTGCCACGTGAAGATCAAGACAGAGAAAACTCGTCAAGAACTATTACACGTTTTTAAATCATGGACTCAGCTGGATATGACATTTCTGGACTTTTGTGCATCACTTCTGGACTCTGGGATCGTCAAAAGCCGAAAGAAGAAGATGAACTACTGTGGGAACGTCCTGCAGCACTGCAGATCTTGTGGCTCTCTTCAGCCCTCCGAAGTCTTTGTCTGCTTGGGATCAGGTGAACAGTGGTTCAACTTGAGAAATGAGCCAGAGTAGCTAAGCTGTCTCTTAGCCTTTTGGGTTCTTTTCCAGTCTCTCATTAGGGTCTACTTGATCATTTTAATACTTTGATCTAAAACACAGGCCAGTGGTCATGACGTTCCTAATCCAGGCCTTGCCAGTTCCTCGTTAACCATTGCTGTGTTTCAGAAGTGATTAAACTCTGTGCCATTCTATTCCTGTTAAATCCGTAGAAAATGACAAAGTAGCCGGGTCTTGTTTATCTGAGCCACTTAACGAAGATCAGCACCAGAGCCACGAGACGAGCCCTGAAGAAGAGCAAGCTGCCACCACTGCCACTGGGGACGAAAATGTGTCCGACACCTGCGCCAAGCCCGACAAGGCTGCCCCCGGAGACGTGGAGTGCGACAGGAATGTTGAGGAGACTGACGCCAAAGAGGCTGTGGATGCACAGACCATTCCAGAAGAAGAGACATTTGACTCCGAAAGCAAAAGCTTGCAGGCTGTTAGTGTAAGCGAACAGGGCACTGTGGGTGATGAAACTGTTGGTTCAGAAATGGGGTCTAAGGGTGAGGAGGATGAGAAGACAGAAGAGAAAGCTGCTGCGGATTCAACCTCGACTGTGAAAGAGTCCTCTTCTGTAGAGGGCGATGATCAGAAAAAGAGGTTTGTTGCTTTCTGTCTACTAGAAACCAAAATGGCTATCTCTGTTGCATTGGCTCCTTTGTGCTAGAACAAATTGGATGCTCTTTTGGAGGTAAAACGTTTTGTGCATATGTGTGTTTCATTTGTCATTCTTTACACCCACCTGTCCCACTTTTTTACCCATTAGCCGTAACATTTGGGATTTCAAAGGGTACAAATTCATTTATCACTGTAAAACCACGACACTACGGTACATGATGGGCTGATCACTGTTAGATCTGTATGATACCATTAAAAAACACAAGTATATACATCTGCATCTGTTCTCATAACTGTATGATTATAGCTTTGTTTTCTTTTTCTCTAGCTCTGAGGAGAAAGATGAGAAGGCGGAGTCTAAAGATGAAAAGAGTGAGTTATGTGTTCATTTTTTTAATGTCCTTGTTGATATTCAGTGGATGGTAGTTAACTAGTTATCTTATTTATGTGCAGCAGCTGGAAGTGGGGCTGCAGCTAGCAGTAGCAGGAACCTGTGGGTCAGTGGTCTCTCCTCCACGACTAGAGCGACTGATCTGAAGACCCTTTTCAGCAAATATGGCAAGGTCAGTCCATGTAAACCATCTAGCACTGTTTTCAAGATGTGTCCTGTTTATAAGTCATTTCAATTGAATCTGCAAGTAAAAGTTGCACACTTGTCTTTGCCTGTATTTCTAATTCTGTCTTTGCAGGTTGTTGGAGCCAAGGTAGTGACCAATGCCAAGAGCCCTGGAGCTCGCTGCTATGGCTTTGTCACGATGTCATCCACAGAGGAAGCCACTAAATGTATCAGCCACCTTCACAGGACCGAGCTGCATGGCAGGATGATCTCTGTGGAGCGGGTGAGGACTCCAAAAATATGCATATATACTACTCAAACAGTATCTTTTCATTCTGATAATTAAATAAACGTCTGAATGTGAACCATTGCAGGCTAAAAATGAGCCTGTTGGGAAGAAGCCAGCAGACAAGAGCGAAGCCAAGAAGTCTGGTAGTGACAGGAGACACTCCTCTGACTCCAAGTAAGACTGCTTAAAAGCTACTACACAAGCATGGTGTTTTGACCCATTTTACTTTAAATCTGAAAGGAAATTTTATTTTAAGCATGGCCTGTACAAGTGGTTGCAATTACTGTTGCAGTTTGCACCCTGAGCAACTCAGGACTACAGAAGCAATCAGCTTTATGAATGAGGAAATCAACCAGTTGTTCAAATTTTGTTCACCCTCTCTTGTTTTCTTGAAGGTCTGATGGAAAGGATGAGAAGTCAGAGGGAGAAGGGAAAGATGGAAAAGGTGATATTTCATTTCTAGCTTTGGTGAACAAAAGAAGTTTTAAAGAGTCAGATCGCTTAAAAAGTTTTCTTTTGTGACCAATCAGTTTTTTTTTTTCTTTACAGGACGAAACGAGAGGACTGTAGTTATGGACAAATCCAAAGGGGAGCCTGTCATTAGTGTAAAAACCAAAAGCAAGGAGCGGGTAAGTTCACACTAATGAGCACACGAAGCTGTTCCGTTGAATTAACATTGAAATAAGTCAGAGAACTATTTTACTCTGCCATAAACTGTTTGTCATTCAGATTATTTGACCTCTTGACAACTTTGCTTTATTCTCTTTCTTGTATATATATTTTTTTCTTTTCAGAGCACAAAGAGTCGGGACCGCAAGTCACCCAGTAAGGACAAAAAAGACATCCTGTCATTTGACCAGATTAAGGAGCAGAGAGAGCGAGAAAGGCAGAGACAACGAGAGAGAGAGATCCGAGAGGTGGAGAGACGCAGAGTGACGTAAGGAATTGAACCTGGAGACTAAATACTACAATCTAAGTTACTCATAGAAAATAATTTAGTGAAAGGATCCTCTTTAGTTTGACTCACATACTTTTGATTTTATTTGCCACATCACAGCCCTCTCTGTTTCTGTATTTCTCACAAGTTTTCATTGTGCAATCAACTTCATCAAAGCTGCATCAACTTTGCTTTCCTCTAAACACGGTTACTCGCTGCAGAGAGAATTATCTTCAAAATTGTGTTTCAGTGACAGAGATCGGGATCGTGACAACCGCCCAGACAGAGAGCGAGAGAGAATCCGTCTCTTCCGTGAGAGAGAGGAAAGGAACCACCTGATGAGGAAGAGACACTGGCTGGAGGTAATGACAGAAATTTTCAATGTAGTGGTACATTTGTCTCACAGTGTTACGCTGTATGTGACTTTTGAATGCAAAAAAAATCAAAAGCTTCAGAAAATGATACCAACCTTTATTTTTTCAAATACAGATTGGTTGAAGTCCTTATCAGCAGTCTCATTCACCTTGATTTTCTCACAACTCTCACGTCTGTAATTTCATCACAGGCTGAAAAGCAGCGCCTGGAGGATGATCGGATGGAGCGGCAGTTCTTGGAACGGGAGAGACTTCGCATTGAGTATGAGAGGCGGCGTGAACAGGAAAGGATTCTTAGGGAGCGTGACGAGCTGCGACGGCAGCAGGAGCAGCTACGTTATGATCAAGAGCGGCGGCCCGTCAAGAGGCCTTATGACATGGATGGCAGGTAAAGAGCAGAAATGTTATGACGTAAACACCGAGGGGATCAGTCACTTAGTTTTCATTTATTCTGACTCACAGCATTACACTTTTATACCAGTTCTTCTAAGATTGAGAATGAATGAGCTTCATTCTGGACTTTGTCTACTCTTTCCAGGAAAGATGACTGGCCTGATAAACGCATGGCCATGGATGACCGTTATGGCCGCTCAGACTTTGGTCGACAGGATCGTTATCAGGACTTTGATCACAGGGACAGGGGCCGTTACCAAGACAACATGATGATGGACAGAAGGGACAACCCTCGCAGTGATGGCCAGGTGAGACACAGAAACTCTGTACCAACAGGTCACATGACGTTAGAATCAGACCTAAAGGCACCTCTTTCTCTGCTGTTAAAATCAGATTTTTGAAGGTTTGAACCCTAATATTGTTTGGTCGTCAGATTTATGAAACTGGCACATTGGTTAAATAAAAGTATTGACACAACAAGTTATTTCCTTTAGTATTCTTACCTATAGGCAGGTGAGAATCCTCCTTCTGTAACAGTTGGATGAATATTACTGCTAAATAAAAACAAAAACATGGATTACTGCTCCTATCCTGAAGAATGTAAGCAACTAACCCTCCTGTTACTCTGCTTGCAGCACTTCTCTGACCGATCAGACCGGCACGGTAGAGATGGTCGAGACTCCTGGAGTGGAGGATATGACAAACGTATGAATCCTAGGTGAGCCTCACACTGAGCTTGAGCTTGCTTCACTTAATGCTATATAAACATTAAACAGAATTCGATCCTTACATTTTCCCTTGAAACAAGAAATCATGAAATTATTTGTCTTTTAGGGAAGGAAGTCGAGACTGGGACTCAAGCCGGAAAGTGGATGGAGACAGATCATGGCAAAGTAAATAGTTTTGTCTTTTGTAGTATGTGATGACCCCACAGTATGCTGCACTGAATGTTTTATCACCTGGGATCTTGAGCTCTGTGTGTCTAATGTTTGCTTTATGTTCCAGGTAGAGACGGTGCCATCCCAGGCCAGAGCCACATGGCCCGTGGAGGAATGACTGGGTGAGCAAAGATTCCGTGATACAAACAGATTATTTTCAGGAAAAGGCAAGGTGTGAGTACTGTTTGTAATCAGTCATGTTTCTTGTCCTGCAGCAGCCGTGGAGGTTACATGAACACAGGAACATCTCAGTCTCTCTCTGGAGCTCTGAACCGACAGAACCAGCTGATGCAGGGCAGCGGGCTACAGAGCGGAGCTTTTGGTCGACGTTACTGATGTGTGTCTGAAACTCTTTCACGTGGTCATGTCATGAAGGATGTGACTATCTCGGTCTTGTACATGTTTTAAAATGGAAATCCTTTTTTAAATTTGTTTCTTTGACACAATTCAAATCTTTTTGATGAAGACTTTTTTATTTTTCAGGTTGCTACCAGTATATATAGTTTTCGCTATATTTTGTTGTGTGTGTGTGACAGTGATTCCCTGCCTTGTATTCCCTACCATCTGTGCACCAGAAAATGTGTTTTACACCGTTTGTCCTGTGGTGAGGAGTTATTTACAGCTCTGTGTTGTAACTTCACGTTTTTCAACACCTGGGTTAATGGACCTAACCTCACCAGTCTTCCCAGTTTGTGTCTGGAACATTTTGCAAGTTTTTCCATTCTCGTTAAACGAGTCTTTGTCTGAATGAATATTTTTCAAAACTGTTTTTTTGGGATGTTATTTTATTTTTTATAACTAGTTGGCTGGTACAGTTGAGCTGCTAAGGATGTTTTTAAGCTTAATGTCACATTCTGACAAAGTTAAGTTTCATTTCTTTTCAATCTGATTTTTCTGTAAATAGCATTTGATCTGTGTGATTGTTGAATTATGCTATTAAATATCCCTCAAGCCTGCTTGTGTTCACAATTTTTGATTCTTTGATTGTAGCTCAGACTTTGTAAAAACTTTTTCATCCATAGTTTTCCATAGGTTTCTTTTTACTGTTTTGACACAAGAATTTAGGTTCTTCCAGACAAAGAATTTATCCTGCTGATTTAAAAATCTAAAAAAAAAGAAAATACTAGAAAAATTGCATTTTGTTCTGCTGAAATTCGGATGTCGAGCAAGCAAAATGAGAAAATGTGAATGAATGAATTTCCTAAAAGCAGCGAAATGGAGCTAAAAATGGTTAATATGTTATACAAAAATTGCTCAAACCATTGAACAAAACTGAAAATGTGGAACGAGAAATAAAAATGCTTAAAGGAGTGAAAAGCAGAAAATAAAGAAATTGTTGCCAGTGCAACTTGCTAAATGCTGCAAAGTGCTATTCATGGTAAGTTAGGTTGTCTTGATTTTGAGTCTTTATTAAAAATAAAACATTAATAATATATGAACAGACCTAGAACTAGACCTGTTAGTTTTTTGGAAAGTGTCTTGAATAAGTGCCATATAAATAAAGACTGATGGATTGAAAGTAAAGTCATGTAAACTGCTGGACGCTCATCTGAGCCTTTTACTGAATTGATGCACACTTCTCTGACATTTATCCAGCAGTTAAGTCCAATAATAATTAATTTCACCATAAGATTCTGTGACAATTTGGGTGACCCACAGAGGGATTTAAGGGTGTTAATTGTTTTTCTTGAATAAGTGGACAAAACTTGGTATGAAATGCTCAAGTTCTGGTAAAAATGTAGTCTGTCATATTAAAAGCAAAATGCCAAACAACACTGGGAGGAGAAAATAATGTGTTAAATATGCAGTCGTTCCTTATATGTGAATAATTTCAAGATGGGATACAAAATCTGCACTTCTTCAGTCAAAGTTACTTGAGACAAACTGTGTTTTGTAACCCGAGCTTCTAATAACATCAATTTTATCTTCATGGAACGAAGTGAAAACTAAGAAAATTTCCTGCATGTTGTTGTGTTGTCCACTAGGGGGAGTTATTCACTACCAAAAGACTCCACTTTGTTGAGATGCTTCAAGTGTGCAAACTCATCAACAGAAGAACTGAGGAATCAACCTTGTCAAGAAATTATAATATTACAAAAAAGTGTGAACTGCAGATTTTTTTTCTGTCTTATCATCTTTCTGTATGTGAGTGTTTGCCAGAACAAGGCGAATGTTTAAAAAACTTGAGATAAAAAATGAGGGCACAACAGACAAGAGTTTTTTGAGAGACAACTATGACATTCAAGCTTCCTTGCAGCTGGCTCACATCCTTTCTTTTCATAACCATGAATGACCATCGCAAGAAGCTTATCAGTTGTGAGACAAACAGCTTGGATCAGCATGGACATAAATCTATCCGTATTCACTCACATTTCGGTCGTTGTGGAAAGAATGCACACTCTCAAACACACACAGACATCAGTGATCTCTGGTGTCACCCCTTGCCGTGCAACATCATTTACCCAGATTCCTTGCCTGTGTTTATTTTCGCTCATGTCTGCTCTGATGAATTGTCTCATTGAAGTTCTGTTTTGCTACTGTGTCTCTCACCTCTTTTCTCCAGATTCCAAGTACCAACACCTAAACATTAGTTTTGTGTATCAGACAGGGACCTTTGATTTGCTGTCAGTCACAGTACGGATCTGATATCTCAGCCTTCATGTGACTGTTTTTCCTCAAAAAAAAAAAATCCTTTTTCTTCTCATATAAAGAGAGGAAGAGCATGGAAGGTCCCGGTGCCCAACCTGTGTCCAGCACGTGAGAAATATAAAAACAGGAATTCCCATCATATCGCACAGCAGGTTAGCGGTGCTGTGTTACAGGCTTTTAGTTGTAGATGTCTGTGTATTATCCGCAGTGCTCGTGAATGTGAGATGCTCAGCAGGAGGAGGATGAGGCACTGTCTTGATGTTAAAGTTAAATGTTTGTATTTAATGGTACTCCTATGGGCAAACGTTCCTCTGTGTTAGTCTGCAAGTAACTGGCTTTGAAACCACCACAGATGTAGTGAGAGGTGATCCACCAGAAGTTTCCTCAAGCAGCCGAGGGAAAACAAAGCTGAGACAACATCTTTGTTATGTTTCGAGAGGACTGATGCTGAAAGAAGGAGCCTAAACCTTTATGGGAGCAGAAATTATAACAGAAAGTTTTCCATCAAAAAGGAAATAGATAAAGTCAATGAGAATATGTTTTTTTTAAACTTGTTTTAATCTTTCAGAGGAGTTTGAATGTGATTTCATAATCAGTCTGCTCAGTAGACAGGTCAAACCCCACAACAAAGACTGAAAAGAGCAACACCAAAACAGATAATTTGGAAAATCTCTTGTCTGAAGGATGATGCTGCCAAAACTGAAATCCATAACTTCTCATCATGAGACATCAAACTCAGAGTTTACCGAACCAAGGAGAGGAAAGAGAAGGCCAAAATCTTTGTCAAGTTGGGTCGCTACCACACAAAGCCTCATCATGGTGTGAGACAAATGGAAAATTAAGTTCTGTCTCTCATCACCCAGGTCTATGGGAGGGAGACAAGGCATTGCCAGCAAACTCTGACCAAATGTTTTCCTGTTTTTGACTTAAAAATAATCATTTTATGATCCTGTCAGACTTCAGTTTTATAAGTCTGATTACAAAAGGAACAACACTTCTGACCAACTTCAAGACCTCTGGTGGGTTTAATCTTGAGACAATTATGTGAAAGAACAGTTATAGTTTATTTTCTTTTTCCTTTAATCACAGTTGGGTTTGCAAAAGTGAAGACAGAAATAGGAATAACCACTGCCCTGTCTGTTAACACTCCCAGTCCCAACGCTTTTCCTGCAGCTTTTGAAATCAAACTCTTACATCTCTTTTTTTTACTTCTGATGTAAAATCAGTGTGTTGTGTAAGTAGTGTCTGACCAGACGACTGATGATTGCTGCATGCACATTGAGAAGTTCCCTATCACTCTAAAGCCTGACCATCTGTCGTTGTGGACTGAACACGGGAATCATTCTGTCCCTGGTCTGCTGCATTCCTACCATATCATTCAGATAAAACCAGCAGCAAACATGAGGAGAGGAGCTTATGTAATGTGTGGAAAAATCAATGTATCACTTTATATGTGCGATGTCTTGCAGTCAATGTGTTAATATCCCTATTGGGACTCTGACTGGATTTGTATTAATCTGTGACTAATGTGTATGAGCATTTGTGTGCCATTCACAGAGTGTAAAGGATAGTGGGAGCTCTGTGTGAATGGACTGACAGAGGACATGCAGCAGCAGTTGCTGACCCATATGTTGTGTGTGTGTGTGTGTGTGTGTGTGTGTGTGTGTGTGTGTGTGTGTGTGTGTGTGTGTGTGTGTGTGTGTGCGTGCGTGTATGTGTACATACAAAACTGCTCCAGAGCATTGCATCTGTTTAAAGAGACTTTTTGGTTCTTTTTGCTTTATAGAAGTTGAATAATGGCTGCTGTGTCCAGACTGGATCTTCTGTAAATGAGCTGTATATGCACTGACCAATGTAGTGTCCAAAAAGACGACCCCCCCCTACCTGCTCTCTTGGAGAAATAACTCAAAATTTGGAGATTATATCTCAAAACTTGACTTTTTATCTCATAACTTTGACTTTTGACTTTAAATTGTGAATTTTAAATCTCAAAACTCAACTTTTACCTTAAAATTTTCACTTTTTATCGCAGAGTTTTGACTTGTTATCTCAAAATGTAACTTTTTTGGGGCAAAAAACCTCTCAACACAGGTCATGATTACAACAAATAGAGGGGTACTGCCTGTATCTGCAGTTTGTCGATAAAAAATGCTTTTCTCTTAATCATTTTCTGCTGAGAGTGCTACACAAGCAGTCAGGGCAAAACCAGACATTTTTAGGAATTTTATAAAATCCTCCTGGACATAATTTTACCACTCAAAAGGAGTACATGTCTGGGCAAAAAAGGACATCTGGTCACCTTGGATTGATGGTAAACCTGAACCATGTGATTTTCATGTTTATCATTGCACCAAGGTTGGGCTGAATTTTATTTGTTCTGCTGATCTAATGATGCTGCTCCGGCTTACACCCAGCTGGCAGATCAAACAAAATGGGTTTATCCGCTTTACTACTTGCAGTACTGTCAATGGACTCATTCATGTCCAATTAAACATAAATTACAATCACTATGTCCTTACATTGCATTCTAAAAACATTAAATTTTGAATCCACACTCACCTAAATCTGACACTTTGACCCACTCTTTGTGAGAAGCACGTTAAAGATTCCTTCTTGTAAAGCTCTGTTTGTTGTCCCACAGGTTCACTTGCTGGAAAGTGAGGACTGAAAGGTTCACAAAAGGGGCAAATCTCAGTTTACTGAGTGGATACAAACAAGAGACCTGCTTGGTGTACACATAAGCATCCAAATGACCAACGCATGTGCACACAAATACACATTAACACACACGCGTGCATGCAGCTTACACATCATTGAGTCTGCTTGTTTAACTGCCTGCACAAGCTTCCAACACAACCTCCTCATGTCAACCTTGAATAGAGGTACAAAAAACCGGCCTCTTCACACACGACTCCCTCTTGAGTCTTTCTGTGGTTCTTTTACGACCGTACTTTCTTCGCCGAGAGACTCATAAAAGACTGAACTCTCAGTGGGAAGCTTTTTTTTCTTTCACCAAATCTTTTCCCTCACCTAACAGATTACTGAATGGGCAATTAAAACCTGCTGGTGTTTCCTAATTAGAGCTTTTTCTACTGCTTTGGTGCCACAAGTGAAGTGAACCTCACTGTACTGCTAGGGAAACCATGATTCATGACTTTTTTCCCCCCTTCCATCTTTAGTTGACATCTTCCAAGTCTCCAGCTGGCTTCAAGGTCAGTGCAGAAATTCTTGAAGGTCTTTTCATCTCTTGATGTGTCTGAAAAGCAATGGCAATGAGAGTGAATGGAAACACTGAGATAATAGAGAACACAATGTGATGAGTGTGAATGAAAAACAACAAGAGGACGGCCTTGCACAGGCAGGGATGAGTAAGAAATACAGTTTGTTAAATGGAGTAGCCCGATATCTGAGTTGGGATACAGTTGGGGGGCAGACGCAGTTAACATGAGCTGCAGCAGCCACATCTCCTGTTGCTGGCTGAAGATCAAACAGCACATCTCAAGTGAAAACCACATAATGTACACACATGGTGCAACCCCCAAAACACTGGGGGTCCTGTGAAATTGGGGCTGCTGGAAAATTTATGCTGCGTCGTCCTGTGGAGGAAAAAGAAAGAGAACAGTTTTCTTTTTAGTCTCAGTGAGTCATCAAAATGGATGTTTACTTTGAGGATTTTGTTTGTGGATGTGGGTGTGTTTGCGTTGGTTGCTCAAATACTTGTTTACGTCTCACTTTCAGAAACTTGGAAAGAGCATGGTTGACTTTTATTTTTTGGGATTTGAGTTGCACCTGTGTAGCATACACCTGAAAAACACAGAAGCAACAAATGGAGTGTATTCATATCAGTTTAAATATTTGCAATCATCTTTGATACACAAGCACCTGAAACATCTGTGAGAGCCTGAGCTGCCAAGTGCCGCTCTGTCAGTTGTGCAAACAGAAAAATGTGAAACAAATGTGCAGCCTTTTAAATTCATAATGCTCTACAAGAAAAAACCCTTCTCTTTCTTCTTCGTTGTCCTTTCACCTCCTTAAGGAAGAGTCGTCCTTTATTTACAAGAAAGACGTCACTAGAAAATTAAAGGAGTCGTCCGGAGCCCCCAGTTTAGATTTGTTTAAATCCGAGTTTCTCTGATTTTCTGTAGTCTGTGTGGTGGTGATGGTCGGAGAAACGGATAAAAAAGTGGTCAATAAATCTCTCTACATCTGTTTTGTTCATCTCTTCATCTCCTCATCTTCCAATAATTGTCCCTGTTGTATCAGTTTTTGAGCTGTTGAGGAAATGTCACACTTATTTGAAGGATTCCTGGGTGTGACTCTTGCAGGATACAACATTCCAGCTCTGTTGTTTATCTGTTTGTCTCTCTCTCTTGATTCAAACTGTTGTGCTTTTTGTGAACACAGAGATTAAGAAAAGGATAAGAGCCTTGGGGTTAGGCGTTGCTCCTCTCTCTAATTACTACGTTGGTCCTGCTGGTCTCCCATAAGCATCACCTTCCCAACAATCACTGGCACATGCTCATATATTCACACACACAAATCTGAACATACTCACAAATACATGCATTCATGTACTGGAGATGAAAGAAACAGAAGGCCATATTTAGTGGAGGTAAATACAGAGCTGTGGTCAATGAATGAGGATGGTCTGAGCAACTAAATGTTGCTCCGTCACACAAGGGGAGTGAGGCAGTTTGTCCTATTTGTAATATATAAAGCTACGCATTTTATTCTAATATTGTCACATACAATTAAAAAAGAATCTCTTGATCTTTGTGACTTTGTACCTGACTTGGATTTCTGTAGCTATTGTTTTAAAAAAAAACTGTGGATAAGAGGTCTGAGGCTCCCTCAAAACAAAAGTTTGCTCATTCTCAGTTATTCATCTGTAATGATTATTTTGCAAATTAGAAAGGATTTACTTTTTTAATTTTATTTCATATAACAAATAAAAGGTGTTAGGTTTGGGGTACATACAGTATAATGATGTCTTTTGAAAGTAACTGATGAACATGTTTTTAATTTCCATGGTCGGTTGATTGCTTCTTACAAAGAAGGAACGACTTAGACCCCAGTTTTTCACAAATCAAAGTTACTGTCAGGAGAAATCTATTTTTAAATGAGAATATTTATACTTGTTAGGTTTTATTACAGGGAAAGAAACAAATATTTCAAAAATGCGAAAATTCCCCTTGTTTCTTAACTGGTTTGTTTTGTGCATGTAAATCTACCCAAATGGTTTCATCCCAGGATTTTTAGTGAGAATCTTAGATGAAGAAAATGTAGGAAAGACTGTGTCTGCCCTGTTTTCTATACCAGCCTTGCTACATGGAAAATAACAGAAATTATGTGTTAACAACAACAGTCTTTTTTCTAGCTCCTGTGGCACCATCAGTTTTAATTCAAGTCTGTTTTTAAAACAAGCTAAAAACTCTTCACAGTGGTTTTAATTTGTCTGTACCACATCATTTTTTTTAGGCCTCACAGCCTGTTGACAAAACAGGCTGTGCATCACATCATATCTCAATCTGAATCTTATTTTCTGTTTGTTTGTTTAGATTTTCGACAGGATTTGAAAGAATAATATTCTCAGAAGGAAGTGTTGTACATAAAACTATTTATGTGATAATCACATGTAAAGACATAAAACTGTCTGTCTTTGTACAGATATTTAGGTGCAAAATCAGAGGACATAGTGTTCACTTATATTCTGCTTTGGGAATATCTGGGTAATAGGTCAGCCTGCTTTTGTTGCCCTCTTTTTATAGAGGTGTAACATTTTCTCATGCAGATGTTTTGGCCAGAAAATGATCATAAAACTCCCACACATGTGCTAAGACACATTTCTCTCATGCCGCCTCTCATCCCCCATGTGTTTCTGATTTCTCTGCACTTTTCTGGAGTTCCTCCGGTGCCCCTGAGTGCCGTACAAGTATCTAACATCTTGTTTTAATTTTAAAGACATGATATGAGGCGGGAATGTTCTTTTCTCGGTTTATTCTTTTTGAATACTCCCCAGCTTCTCTTAATCATGCAATCAGAGGGCATGGGACAAGACAACATGGGTTTATTTATTACCCACTGGGCCATTGTCATTGTTTTAGAGTTTTACATTCACCACTTTTCCACCAATGAGAGAAGGGGCTTTAGTACACACTCCCCCCACTCAGGAGATGCATCTCAGATTGTCTCCCGCGACTTGGCTGACAAAGTGTTGGCAGCATCTGAGAGAGCTTGAAGAGATACACAAAAACCTTAATTAGCTACTTTGCAGAAAATTGACAATGTGCAGAAATGATCAGAATACAACAGAAGTATTCATCATTATGAGGATGTTACACTATCTGGTATGGCACATCTGATATTAACTAGCTACTTATGTACTTTTATTACATCTTTAAACTGACAATTATTCACTTTTTAAACTGCCAACTCATAAAGTTTCAGGTTGTTGTGGCACCAGATTGACTCCAACCTGTTGACTCTTCCTCACATGGTTTTGCAATGGCACAGAGTAACTACCTTGCAGTATATGAAGCATGCAGTAAAAAAAAAGAAAAGAAAAAAAGAAAAAAAAGAAAAGAAAGAATGTCATGGTAGCTCACTAAAGGTTGTGTAAATGTTGTGATAATACAATAATGTATAAATGTTACTTCAATTGAGAATAATGTTAATTTTTTTTTTTAACAAAAATGAGTGTTAAATAGGTTGACTGTTGACTGATATTTGGACCAACATTGCCACCTAATACTGGAAAGTTTTCACAATGAATACATATTATTTTCACCTTATTTCAAATGTGTCCCACAAAATAAATAAATAAATAAATAAATATTCATGGAAAAGTGAATTAAGTTATGAAAATAAGTGTGTTGAAAAGGAAAAAAAAACAACCTCAACATATGTTTGCCTACAAATGCTTTTTAAAATTACCTAACCATAAAATAGGGTGTTATTTGATAGTGATAATTTGCATACTTTCAAAGAATGTTTGCTTGAAATTCTTGTATATTTGATAGGAATATTTAGCAGTGAATGTTTAATAGTGGTAGGCAGATTAATCCAAAATATCGACATATCAACACCAACATTGGCATCAGTATTGATCAATACGGCATAATGAGATCGATACTTGAAATTATCACTATATTTCTGATTCCTTAATTTGTTTTAATGCTTCTGTTATAGTTTTTACTTTCATTCATGGACAGAAACACAAGTTTTTGTGTTTGTGTGTTACTTTTGATTAATTTAGGCCCTCTTCATTTTGTAAATGACATGTTATCGATGATACTGGCCCCTTATTTACTCAGCATTGAAGCCAAATTTTAGAGTATGGCACACTACTAATGTGTAAAACAGGTCTTAAAATGTACTTTATAAACACAGATTTGTTGTGAAACCAACATATCACGTAATAATGCGCCAATTCTCCTTTAATTCTTTAAAATGGCAAAAAAATCAGCAAATACCTGTTTTGTTTTCTATGTTTAATCTACAGCCACCGTGACTGTATTTAACACCTGGTGTTTATTCTTTACTCTGCTCCCTTATGTTTGAGCTCCGGTGCGACGCAGATTGTGAATGATTTCTCTCAAAGAGCCGGTACAAAGTTTAAACCCCGCCCATTTTCCTCCAGCCAATCATGTTCGAGTATTTAAATGAGCCACCCATAAAGATGAGTTGTAGCGGCATCCGTGACAGACCATAAGAAACTTTACGCCAGAACACCGTCACATCAGCGCTTTGATTTTGAAAATACAAGACTGGATTTAAAAGTGGTCGAGTGGCGTTAAGATAACTTTTTATTTGGGATATTTTTGAGGAGGAAAAAAAAACTTTTCAATAATATGGGAAAAGAAAACATCATTTTTTTGACTGTTTGGATATTGTTGGGAAAAGTCTTTGCATCTTTCTCTACTGACCCTGAACTCAACAGCACTACTGTGTATGGTAAGACTTAGCCCACTTGTTGGAGTTTTTGTCTTGCGATTACATTTTGGGCAGGTTTTCAACTTCGTGTCTTATCCGTGGTCTTGATGGAGTCAGTAGATGAAGAGAGCAGGTAAATTAATGCATGCTGTTCAGCTCTGACCGGGAGTAACCCCGGGTGAAGCTTTCAGACTGCAGGTCTGCATCCCATTTCATACCATTCATGTTCATGTGTGCATGAAGAAAAGCCACTGCTGAAGGCCTTTGTTTGAAGAGATGGAGAGAAAAACAGTTTCAGCTTTAATGAATGGAGAAAAACGTAAACAAATTGCAAAAGAGAAAAAAAAAATCCAAGATGTGACTTCAATTAAAAACATTCTGCCCAAATAGCCTCAGTGAAAAAAAAAAAAAAATCAGAGAATTTAATGAGTTAAAGCTGATTAGGTTTCATTTTGTTCAATTTTGAGTGCATTTCCAGGGTCACATTGCTCTGAAAACTTACAGGTGGCACTTCATATTGTGAGATTTTCACAACTTTAATGCTAGCACAAATAAGATGTAGACAAAAGGGGGCGACAGTGCCATACTCTATATCCAGACTGAGTTGTAAAGGAGAGGTGGGGGCTCTCTACTTCTCTCGGCTGATTGAAAAAAGTTTTCATCACAATTTGTTTGTTGCGCTGTCTGTGCATGCAAACCTTTGCATATATCTCACCTTTATTCTTCTTGTGTGTTACAGTAAACAGCACAGTCACTGCTTCGCCGCTGCCCACCACTGCTGAATGGATATCAGACTACACTGACATATTGTCCAAGTTCTCCCTGCGCACGGCAGAAATCCCAGATGATGACATGTGTTACCTTGTGGCTGGCCAGCCTGAAACCATTGAAGAGTGTGAATTCAACAGAGAAACTCAGACTTTCATTGTGATTCATGGCTGGACGGTATGTCAAGAACATTATAGAAAACTATGTAAAATTCACTCAGGTTTTGTAGCTGTCTGCTGTGAGAACTTAATCTGGTAACCACATCACTACTTATTTTATGTGCAAGAAACTTTACTTGTAAACACTGGCTGTGAGATTCTGATTAAGTGAGAATCTATTTTCAACACTAGCTGGAATTATAATTTATACTTCATGTTTCGTATAGTTTTGGACTCCAGTGACCCTACATTTGCAGCCAAGCTCTAATTGACGAGTCTCCACAGAGTAATGAGATGAATGAAGCAATAAATTCTTATTTCTGGCTGAGAGGAGAGAGCGTGTTTTACAAACGGTGCATGGATCTTCTCCTTTAATGTGATTTAGAACTAGTCATGCAGCAAAATCTGACCCCTGGCTTCTCTCCCGGAAACAAAATAAGGTCTACAGCCAGAGTAAATCACGCCACCCTTCAGCTGACCTCACAAAAGTGTGACCATGTGTGTGTATGTGTGTGTGTGTTGCTGTAGGTCACAGGGATGTTTGAGAGCTGGGTGCCCAAGCTGGTGTCTGCTCTTTACGAGCGAGTGCCCACTGCCAACGTGATCGTGGTGGACTGGCTGACCCGTGCCAACCAGCACTACCCCACCTCTGCCGCCTACACCAAACTGGTGGGCAGGGATGTCGCCAAGTTTGTGACCTGGATACAAGTAAGTTAACTTTTCTAGACAGTTTCTTGCCTGCTTGACAGCTGGATCTGATTTACCTCATCTAAGAAGTCCATTTGTCTTACTGCCTTTTGGACAAGCAAATTATCAACGCATTCTATGTTAATCTCCCAGCAAGGAAAAGAAAGGTGCCGCCGAATCTGTGACAAATTGTCGCTTGTGATGTCATGTTTTTGAACCCAGCAAGGCTTCTGTGCATGTGTTTGCCTACTGGTTATCATTATTAACGCCCTACGAAAGTGTTTTATGGCTGTGCCTGTAACCTCTGAGGCTCTGAATTAAGTAGACTTCTCTTGTTATTTGAGCAAGGGCATTGGCATTATTAATGATCTCATTTTTTTCCTCTGTTTACATGGGCTCAAAGTTGAACAATTGCAAAATTCGGTAAACATAAAATGACGCAGATCAAGTGAAATCTGGATTCAATCCCAAATCCTGATAACAAATGAGCAGAAGTTTACAGGAAGAGCCTTATATTTGTTTGACCCACTCAGTGAGTCTGTGGGATTCACTGCAAACTGTTTTCAGATATGTCAACATGTTCTGCAAAATCTCATATACCACCTACCTTCCAGAAAGAACTGCAGCTGCCCTGGGAGAGGATTCATCTGCTGGGTTACAGTCTGGGAGCACATGTGGCTGGAATCGCCGGAGACCTCTCTAACCATAAAATCAGCAGGATTACAGGTAAGGAGCCACCACTATCCACTCACATTGTATGCAGGTTGTGCAATTAGAAAACAGATCATCATCACCATCATCATCAGTAGTAAATGCTTCTCTGCATAATCTTTAAGGAGGCCCATTTTATCAACACTTTAAAAAACTACAATATGGCTTCAGGCTAATGAATTTCATCTTCTGATACAACAACAATTGATTGTCCTTGCTTCACATTGTCCCAAAACATTCCTCTTTCTCTAATCACTTCTGTTCCACTGCCATTCTTTATCCCAGGTCTGGATCCAGCTGGTCCCACTTTTGAGCATGCAGACAACCAGAACACCCTGTCCAGAGATGATGCCCAGTTTGTGGATGTCCTGCACACCAACACCAGGGGCTCTCCAGACCGCAGCATTGGTATCCAGAGACCCTTGGGCCATGTTGACATTTATCCCAATGGAGGAACTTTCCAGCCGGGCTGCGACATCCAGAACACCCTGCTTGGGATTGCATCTGCGGGTCTAAAAGGCCTCCAAAGTATGTCACACATGTTACACTTCCTTCCCTTGTTTACTGTTCAGTCTGGCTTGAGCTAATACTTAGTGTTGAGTTTCAGTGTATATCTGAAAATGAAGAGTCTGCATCAGATGTTCTCAGGTTGGCATTCATCTTCCTGTTTTGTTAGACTTCAGTGGCTCAGACCTGCTGGTACCAATCATGTCTCTCTGCATGTGACACTCTGCACCATAAATACACATCTCCGCCCACATTAAAGTGAAATATTTCTACAACAGTCTTATTGTAAATCATTAAGATAGACATTTGTTAGTTAATATGGTGTCAACAGACACTTTGGCTCCATTAAAGCTTCCAGGGCTGTAATTAAAACATGTTTGCCTGCAGTCTTACCGCAGAGCGTCAACCTCATGTTCTGTCCTGTGTAAAGATGAAAACCTTGCTCGATGCTGTGTTATTCACTTCCTCAGCTGCCGCACAGCCAGAATGATTGAGGACTTAGTGAGAAATGCCATCTGGAGAAGCTTTTAGTCTGACATGTCATGGATCATAAAAACCACACACAAGAGAGAAGTTTCTCTCGCATGACGTCATTAAAGGGCGGCTAAGAGAGAACTTTTTTTCACAGTGTCTGCATTTTCATTTCTGCAGATATGGACCAACTTGTCAAATGTTCCCATGAGCGCTCCATCCACCTGTTCATCGACTCTCTGGTGAACAGCCAGCAGCAGAGCATGGCTTTCCGCTGCAACTCCAAAGAAGCCTTTAACAAGGGTCAGTGTCTGAGCTGCAGGAAGAACCGCTGCAATAACCTCGGCTACAATGTCAAGAAAGTCCGCACAGCCCGCAGCACCAGAATGTTCCTCAAGACCCGAGATATGATGCCATACAAAGGTGAGAAAAAAAGTGGATACTTTTTGGGAAAGTTAAGCTGAAAATATACAAAGTTTTTAGGCTCCAATCATTGAGCAACTGTTAAGAATTTTCATAGAATGCATGTAGCTACATTTATAACCAGGTTTACTAATACCATTAACACCAGTTTTGGTGCATATCACTTCACACACTTAGCACAACCAAACGTGTGCAACAAGTCGTAAGTATTTGAGAGATGACATGAGGAAGAGGTCAAGAGTATTTTAGTTGCTTGGGCTATGCCAAGATCATGTGACACCACTGCATGTGCAATGGAAAAGCTTATTTAAGAATTACTGTTTGACAGGAGCAAACTTAATGAATGATACACATGTTAAAGCATATGTGTGTTGCAATATGTTTATACAACAGTTTTATATAACAGCAATAAATACATATATATTTATGTTCATAAGAGGGAAAGAAAACAGGATTTAGCACAAATCTGTGTTTGAATGCAGCACCGTGACAGTCACATGCAGACAGAGGAATACAAGCTTACATAAGGGCTTTTCAAGTGTGTAACTAGCCTAAGAGGTGGGACGTCAGAGTATAGCTGCATGAGTGTGCATTTAAAGAGTGAAACTTTCTGCTTCTCTTGCAGTTTTTCACTACCAAGTGAAGGCACACTTCTTCAGCAAAGACGCACTGAGCCACACTGAGCAGCCCATGAAGATTTCTTTGTTTGGAACCCGTGGAGAAAAGGAGGACATTCCCCTTGTCATGTGCGTACTATAAAGCAGAAGAACATCCGTCATGAAAGAACAAAAACACATACTATTAAGATCTCAGATGATGACACTGAATAAAGACCTAAATGCACTCATGCTGCTTGTGTCACTCACGTGCACTCACACATAGACTCACACATACCACAGATGCCTTCACTGTTTCCAATCCAGATGACCTTTGACCTTTGCTTCCCCCTGTCTTTCTGCAGACCAGTCCTAAACACCAACACAACTTTGTCTTTCCTCATCACCACTGATGTGGACATTGGAGACCTGATGATTGTGAAGCTGCGCTGGGAGAAGGATACACTCATCAGCTGGTCCTTTTGGAACAGCGACCAGTTCCACCTACGAAAACTGCGCATCAAGTCTGGAGAGCACCAGTCCAAGTAATAACACAACCTTAACTCACATCAGATACTGAAGACATGTTGTTTCAGAACATTCCACCTTGGATTCAATCGGCAAAAGGATTAAAGTCCTATTTGATTTCAGGATGATCTTCAGTGCAAAGGAGGGAGAATTTGCTTACCTGGTCAGAGGAGGAGACGATGCAATCTTTGTCAAGTCAAAGGAAGACGAGCAGAGTCGTAAAGAGAAACAGTGAGTTAACATGAAGCTTTCTTCACATATCAAAAAATCAAAAATGCAGTCTGTGCTAAACCTTTTTCTGTTTAAACTAGGGTGACCAAACGTCCTCTTTTGCACAAATGTGTTTTTTTTTTTGGAGATAAAATTATGTCTGGGGGGATTTTATCAAATTCCCTAAAATGTCTGGGTTTTTCTCAGCCTGTTTTACAGACCATTGATATTTATTATAAGTTGCTTCACTGGGCTCCTGGCCTCAAAGTCAAAACAATAAAATAAGTCAACACTTGGCCATTTCTTAAAATTTTATTTTTATATTTTTAAACAGGCAGAAATCAGTGTCTATCCATTATTTATGTTCACATTGAAGAAAATTTTGACTTCAAACAAAAAAGAATTTCAAATTATTGTATAGGTTAAGAAGCTTCTTTGTCATCTTTGAGTATCTTTGGGTATTTTTTCAGTATCTCCAAGAGGCTGGGGTCCTCTTTATGTGTTTTCAAAAAATGGTCACCCTGGTTTAAACATGAGCTTCAGATCATGAATGAATAAATTGTTATCCTCAGAGAGCTCCTCAATCAGCCCTAACATACGTTGGCAGAAGCACTGAAGGTCACAGCTCTCTCTTCTTCTTTCCAGGATGCACAGACTGAAAACAAAAGGCAGTTCCTTTGGGGAAAATGATGCTTGAAGTTGCACTTACACATCCATCCCCTGGTCGTGCACAACATCCTCCTGCACATTCATAGCCAAAGATAGAGAGCACACAGAGACACTGGAAAAGCCTTTGCGAGTAACTGGACTTTGACTGAATGCTTCTGATTTTCTTCCTGCTGTGCCTCGTGTCTTCAGCTCTCAGTGCTTCTAACACAACCTTACCTAAAAAACTGGGGGTCAGTCGGCTCAGCAGCTCTCTCCTGTATCTCTGCAATCTGTGCTGCTGAAATATGTTACTATTTTGTTCTTTGTTATGCTGTGCTCAATGTGACAAAGTTCCAGGAGTAGCATGTATTTCTAATCACGTTTGTGCTTTTGCAGCCTTTGTATACTGTTGATAGGGATTCTGGTGTATTTTGAAGTGGTGTGTTTTCTTTGCCCATGTGAACTTGGATTGTTGTTCTTGTATAAATGATTCAGAGTGAAAGGCACAATTAAGGCACATCTTATGTTCATTTTTTAAAATCCTTTTTATGTACACAACTATCTTCCAACTCTTGTGTTTCCCTGTAGCTAACCACTAATTGCCAACAATCAACAGAGACCAAAGACATATTTACTATATACTGAACATAGAATACCAGAAGCCTTTGTAAATATCTATTTTAATCAGTATTATATATGTTTTAAATATGAGTTGTGTGTTGATGTGTGATTCCTTGAAGCCTTGCTTGTTCTTTGATTGTGTTTTTGATTATGTGTCACTGGTCACTTTATGGTTATTCGTCCCCTGTAGATTTCAGACATTAAAAGGTCTTTAAGATTGGGCATATGTTGACATATGTTGTCAATTTGGCCACTGATTTTTACAAAACCCAACTGAAATCTCTTTCTTTGTCCCCAGTTTTTGTTCTTCTTTATTAATCTTAAATTGGCCTTGTCCCACTCCCAACACTTTACCCTACTGACTCAGTGAACAACATGCTCTTATTTTGAAAGGTCAAGCATTGCACAGAACTAAAAGTAAACATGCAGGTAAACCCTGTTGGCCTGGCCTACATAAAAGCCATTAAACAGATCAAGAATACTGTATTTATTGAATGTACATTTATGTGTTTGTATATCAAGCTGTACAATTTCTCTGCAGGCTTCCATTGTCATCTGTACTTTTTCAATGATGCATTTTGTAATTTCGTGCACAGGCCTCAGAAGGATCAATCCAATTGGTCCACTTGCCAGCTGTTCAGTGCATTAACTTTTCTTAACTGGGATGTAGTGCACCATTGAAATGGAGTGCCCAGGATGGTTTAATAAAGAGATAATGCATATATTTCTATACTCCTGACTGCTCAAGTTGCTTTGAAATATTAGTAATGGAACAAAATCATTACTTTTATGGAAATTTATGATTGAGAAGCAACTGCAATGAAAGTGGAAGAACATTGAGATATTTGAGCATTCTCATGTTCAAGCAAAGCATGCAAAAATGTCCCAACTCATATGTTGATGCATGCCTTTGTAAACATAGCAGTCTTTAAACAGAAAACCAAATATTGATCTTGGACAAAGATATTTAAGGGCGTTATTTTGTCCTTGTATCATTGCTTGATTAAAGCAGAAGTTGTGGCACCACTGTCATGGCTAAGTTTACTGTAATGGAAACAATAAATGCACTCAGGCTCAAAACTCAACAGGAAGTAGAAAAGGTAGAAGAATTAATTAGACCTCCCTTGAAAATGTGAAAAAAAACTTGCATATAAGAAACAAGCCACTTTATTTATTCCAACTGAGAACTAAAAGAAAAAATATCGAGTTTATATTACAAATCGTTTATAAAAAAGTATTCAAGAAGATTAAAAACTCATGAACCCCTGATGTTAAACTGTTGATCAGCTGATGAACAACATATTTCAGGTTAAATATGGTTTGCATGAAATTGCTAATTACATTTTTTTGTCTCACTCCCATTTCTTCCTTTTGCAATTTGAACTCTACTCAGAATCTTTTCAAGATCAGACAGTGCCAAATGTTTATTTGTGCAATTTTTCAACTGGTCTTAAGATTTTGATTGGGTCTACATTTTTTGAAGAGAGTGTACATTTTGTGTTGTAGTGATAGCCAAATAAACATAGGGCATAACTAGAACGTGTATGTGGCTGTTTAACTGACCCTTTTTAGCCCTCTACATACACATGCATAAAACCTGCAGGGTCCTTTTTTTGTACCACGCAAAACACCATTACTCAATCTCAAATGTTGTTATTATTGTTTGTGCACATTTTCACTTGTTGCTTGTTGCTTTGAATTTAATACTTAATATTATGTTCTTAATGACATCATTCTACATCATAGAAATAACTCAATATAGAAACTGTGAATAATATAAAGAGTCACACACAATGCACCCAATGGGAGCATTCAGGCGCAATGAACCCAGCTGTGTTTACATGCTTTTTGTTGTCTTTTTTCCTCATTTCACATGTAATTGACTACAACTGTCAAACTTGGCGATCTTTTCCGACTGCTCTGCAGTCAACTCATGGTGACTAGCCCTGTTGTGTTTCTGTAAGTAGGTTGTATTTTTATTTTGTAGAGTTAGCTTCCTTTTCCCGGCAGACTGAAAGCTACATTGTCATTTGAGCCAGCAAACAGACATCTGAAGCTGCTTAAAGTCCTCATCCAGTGTGTTTTTATTGAAAGGATTACAGATGGTTGTTATCACTGAGCCAGTTTTGTGAAAATTAAATTAAAAAAAAAAATCATACAATACTAAACCAAAACACTGGATAACCAGAGGGAAATAAGCTTGAATCTCAGATTTGTGTTGTTGATGGATTAGTTCCTCCAAAACTGATTACCAATCCAGAAGTTTGAAAATAGACAAGCATTCAACAACACCTGGACTCTCCTTGAATTCAGTTACAGAAAGATTTTCAAGAGAAATGATGGTTCCTGAAGGGGAATCTTAATCCTGGGATACTGAGAAAACAATGATATATCAGAATCAAGAGTTGTTTTTGACATATAACTGCTAAATTTAAGGATCAGAGAGGCCTTTTTTTCTCTCTCTCTCTCTGTGTTGTCACAATGGAAAGTTTCCCTCCCGACTTAGTGGTCTTTGTTATATGTGACTTTTAAAACCTGTTCAGTAGCCTGCACAGACCTGTCTGCCTCTGACCTGCCGTCAGACTATGCAGATCTTAAAAGAATAATACAAGAAGGAATTTGTGCTCCAGAGTGTTCAAGATATTTGAAAAACTGTTGAAAGAATAAAGACTATTTCTCCCCCTTTTATTTTTTAATTCACAAGACACAGGCGCAGAAAAATATACACATGGGATGTTCTCAGACCAACCAGAAACAGAAAATCCAAAAATCAGCCTTTGTGAGTCTTGACATGTTTTTCCTCGAAAAACCCTGGGACTTTAGTCTTGGAAGAACAAAACCTTTTCTCGCTGCCAAACTCTTGGAAAGAGTTCTACTCTCATTTCAGAGGACTTCTGGCATTCAGGTCACTCTGCTCTGGACTTCATCGTAACGTCACCCTCACAAAGAAATGCACAACAGGATCTGAAGTGCAGGGGCAGAAGTGGAAAAACAACTACAATCACATTTCTGAGGAAAACATTCAAACATGGAGGAACATGAAGCCAGCTGGTCTCCTGTGTTTGGATGTGGGCCTGTGTATACAAGATAGAGAAAGAGCTTACATTACAATGTGTGTGCTTCGCCATTACATGTTTTACTTCAGGGGTCAATTCTTGGTCCCTGTGTTGCTTTTAATATATGTGTAACACTTTCATATGCTGACAATGCTTTGTTCTGAGTCTTATTGGTTTTTATCTTCTTTCCTTCAAGTGAAAAATGCTGTAAATTAAGACAACTTTAAAAGATATTTTTGAAAACTCTTGTAATGAATTATGAATGACTCTAATGACTGTAAACTCTTGTCACAGCCCTTTCAAATGTGGGTCACAGGTGGTCCTTTAAAGTTTCATGTCACACACTCTATTGAATTGTCACACTGTTTGCCAATAGCTGGTTCAATGTCTGTGGTATGTTTTCAAATGTTGCTGCGCTCATGGACTTAATCGTTCAATTGACCTTTACTGCAACAGGCTTGTAACTTTTCAACCATCACACCATCAGCCTCCTGCCCAGTTTCTCTTGGCGTCTCCGCTCAGAGTTTTGGGCAACAACTCAGCCACCGTGAAGCCAATTACTTTTCCTGAATGCACATAATCCCCAGCTGGCCTGTTTCAACATTTTTACCCAGTAAGTTGATGAAGTGCTCGATTCAGGAGGTCAATGGTCAGATGGTTAAAGTAATGGAAACTAGGACAGATCAGTGTGTGACTTTAAGGCCCATTGTGAGCTTGAATGTTGATCCTATTGCCCAATATTTTGATCTTTCTTGGGTCAGTGAATCATGGTTTACAATACAATGTTTTTCGTATGATTGTTATGATAAGATTGTGCATAAAAGTTGAGATATCAAGACACATGGCCAAGATTTATATCACATGCTTTATCGTGTTTGTATGTATGTTTAGAATCAAGCAAATGGAGCAGATCACACTCTGCTGTAATGTTACCCAGAAACCATTGCTGGATATGAATCAAGGCACACTTATCCCACAAGTATGTGGGTCTATATTCTATATATTACTATTTATGAACTTTTAAGATCTTACTGCCAGCTCTTCAACCCCGCTTGAGTTTAGCTTGAGGCTACATTAATTGGTTTTAGCATAAACAGCTGGATCATCAAATGCATGACAGCTGCATTATGGGTTTTATAGACATGGCTTTTGATAAGGAATGCAAATGAGCAAAATAAACAAAAGACTTTTTTTTTTCCTTGCAGGCTTATAGCTTGCTCACAAACTATCTGGTAGTTTTTAGTAGCTGTTGATACTTGATTCAAGTCAGCTTCTGCTCTGTATTCCCTACCTTACCTGCTCTCTGATGCCATGACAACGCCTAAACAGTGAAAAGGGGGCCCGGAGTGTCCTCAGGAGGCCCCTACTGAGCGAGCCAAACTGCCAGTGTCCAGGAATGTGTGGGAGAGCCCACCATGAAACTAACCAGTGACTAAGATGGTTTGTCCTCTGTGGAAACACCCGTGACCTGATTGCAACTGACATGAAATTAAAGCAGAAGTTTTAAAAATCAATCTGTCATGACCTCACTTTGATGATGAATGATGTTAAACTGATTATTAAGAATTTAAAAATTACGATTTTTAACTACTCTACAGAGACTATTAAGAAATATTTGTAAATAACTTGAGCCATAATGAGATCCCCTTCAACTCTAGGTTGTGGTAAAAGAGAAGGAAATTCTATTTTTTCAATACGAAAAACAGTTTACATCTTATAGCTAGTTTTTTTTATGATGCATCATGGGTGGAAAATCTTTATAAGTAGAATTACTCTTGTTGGCAGAGGAGCTGTTGTGGAGAGTGAGATGCACATTGTCTGACAAAGTGTTTTCCCCAAAAAAGTTGTAAAGTAAAGATTGAATTGACCATGCATCATGCCTTACAATTATTTTTTATCATAAACTCTCCATTAAAAGGCATTGAGAGTGTTGGTGATTAAGTGCAGACCTACAGACTTTCCTGCTGGATTCATGTTTTTTGTTTTGTTCTGTTTTGCATTTTACATTTTGTAATATATATAGGAGTAGGAAAGGATCAGTCAAAATTACTTCACAATAAAAGAATAATGATTAAACCAATTGTTAATCACTTTGGCCAAAGAGTGATCAGCCTAATATGCTTTAAACCCTCATCTTTGGCCTATTTGATGATAGAAACACATTTTATTGCGTTGAAAATATTTATTTTGCATTGTGCTGGTATTCGTAGTGAGGCTGTCTTGCCAGCCACGGTTGTAAAGCGGTCTAATGATTTACTTTACTCGGAGTTTTCCATTCCCCGCCCGGGGGTCAGCAGCCAATGGTTTGACAGAGAGCTATTTAAGACGCGGACAGTTCAAGGTAGTTCAGATATCAGCGCTCAGTGCGCCACAGACGCACCAGACGAGCAGGAAGCTACACACTCTTTTCTTTGACCCCGATCACTGTTAAATACGTTTTCTCTGAAAGGACGACGCTGTGAAAGAAATGAAAGCGTGGCGGGTCCGGTTGTTGTTCTTTCTGGTGTTGAACGCAGCCGCTCAGTATGTGACGTCTCTGGAGGAACAACTCAACTCTATTTCTGGTGAGTTGCCAAGTTTGCATCGCATCCGCTTTTAACTTGGAAACTCTTCTGGTACCTTCTTTTTCCTGGAAACTTGCGGGTTTTGGAGATAATGTATGCGCTTCAACACGGTGTGAATGTGTCTTGTTTGTGCACAGTGTGTGTGTGAAGTGTGTGAGTCGGATGCGTGTGTAGAAAGGACTGATGATAACATTAAGGGTCTCAAATAGAAACTCTGTCACGTGTCTGTGAATAAACTTGTTTTTGTTTTGGAAAGTACTCAACTTAAGTGCTTTTTAATTGGATTCTAGGGACAGGATGTTGAGTTCAACTCAGTGATAAAAAAAAATGAAAGGATGCTAAATCAAAAATTATAAATACAGTTTCAAAATTTCATTATTATCATTGACTCTTTGGCCCTGTATGCACAACTTCAACCATTTGCAACGTAACCCTGGTAAATATGTGAGAAGCTCTTTCATCCACCTCCCCACCCCCCACCCTGGAAACCAGCCCCACTCCCAGTTGAGTTGAGTCAGCTGACTGCATCAGAACCTCTTAAAGTTTGGGCAGATTATAGTGGATGAGATGGCAGGAACAAAGCTGGAAAAACTCTTGTTGGTTTCTATGGAGCTCGGTCTGACCAAGTGAACCCCTGTAACCCTGGAAGACTGATCTTGTCTGAGGTTGAAGCTCATTTTCTGAGGGGCCTCAAAGGGGCCTGGGCTTATTACAACCAGTCACTCATTTAGCTAGTCAAGCGTCCTTGCCCGCACAGCCAGAACATTAGATCAGATTTACACACCCAAAGAAAAAAAAGCAGCAGGAATTTCACCCAGAGAGAGGATTAGATCTTGTTTGTTTCATTTCTCTTTCAGGTAGCCTCCTTGACCCTCTGAGAGACTTGTTTGACTTCAGAAATGACAGAAATCAAAGTGTTGCCAAATTCTCCCTCCGCAAACCGTCCCATCCAGAAGACGACCTGTGCTACATCGTTCTGGGTCAACCCGACTCCCTGGCTGCCTGCACCTTCAACAGGACCTCCAAAACCTTCCTAGTGATCCACGGATGGACGGTGAGCAGAGATGCTTGAGCCTGTTGTGACAGGCTTCCTGTCATTAAAACACCTGAGGCTTTTGTTCACTTACCTCTGGTGTAATTGAGGCAAAAAACCACCTGTGACTAACCATGCAGTCATTATTCTTTTACCAAACTGAGGTGCCTTCAAGTCTGGGCGAATTACATCCTTCTCTCCAAGTAAAAACTTGTTGAAGTGAAAGCTGAAGAACAATCCTGCTCTGATGGTTTACAACACACTGATGACTAGGATAACTCCAACCCTGATAATCTTGGAGACGTCTGATTTGTGCTAATGAGGTAAAAGTTTGAATTTCATTTCAACAGGTTAGTGGCTTGTTTGAGAGCTGGGTGGCGAAGCTAGTGTCCGCGTTGTACGAGAGAGAGCAGACAGCGAATGTGATCGTGGTGGACTGGCTCGACTCGGCACAGAATCACTATGGAGTGGCAGCTCAAAACACCAAAGCCGTGGGACAGGAGGTCGCCCGCTTCATCGACTGGATTGAAGTGAGTGAGATCAAAATTGAGATGGTTTCTCAAGAAAATAGTTTGAGAAGAAATTCAGTGACATTAGTTTTCTATATATTCATCCACACTGCCTGGCCAAAAAAAAAACAGTCACCACAAAAAAAAGGTAGCGAATTCTAATACTTCACTGAACCACCTTTAGCTTCGATTACAGCACACAGTCACTTTGGCCTTGTTTTGATAAGCTTAGATAAGCAACTGCAGATCATAGCACTGTCCCTACAGGCTTGTACAGTAGGCACTAGGTATGATTGGTGCATCACTTCACCTGCCTCTCTTCTTACCCTGATGCGCCCATCACTCAGGAACAGGGTAAATCTGGACTCATTAGACCACATGACCTTCTTCCCTCCCTCCAGAGTCCAATTTTTATGCTCCCTAGCAAACTGAGGACATTTTTTTCCGTTCAGTCTTTTCAATCAGTGTTTCCTTAAGGCTACACAGCTGTTCAATCCCAACCCCTTGAGTTCCCTTTACATTGTGCATGTGGAAATGCTCTTACTTTCACTATTAAACATACTCCTGAGTTCTACTGTTGTTTTTCTTTCATTTGATATGGCCAAATATTTAAGTGATTGCCAATCAAGTTCATTCAGGATTATTTAACAGCCACATTTCTTCCTGGTGGCTCCCACCATCCTTTCAGTTTTTGATGCTGCGTTGGACAGTTGTTAACCTAGTTTTAATAGTTTCTGCAATCTCCTTAGATGTTTTCTCTGCTTGATGCATGCTAATAATTTGACCCTTCTTGAACAGACTAACATCTTTTCCATGATCACAGGATGTGTCTTTTACCATGACTGTTTCAGAAATATGAAGTTACTCATTGCATCAGCTGGGGTTAAATAACTTGTTGCCAGCTAAAAGATAATTGCTCATACAGAAATGATCCAAAAGGAGGCTTGTACCGATCTGTTTAGTTAAATCCAGGTGGCAGCTTTTTTTTGGCCAGACAGCATATGTACATGAAACAGGGTTTAGTGCTGTAAAAAAATCTCCTGTTATAGAATCTATTTCTGAAAAGCTGTTTTCCCACTTCTTTGCTGTAAAGGAAACCACCAACATGCCTCTTGAGAACCTCCACCTGATTGGCTATAGCCTCGGGGCTCATGTTGCAGGATTTGCTGGAAGCCATGTAACCAACAAAGTTGGAAGAATAACTGGTAAAGTAAACAGAGTATCCATACACATGACCTAAAAGTCTGATGTGTTGTGAGTTAATTGGCTTCACTCTCCTGTTTCTGTCTGCAGGTCTGGACCCTGCAGGTCCTGACTTTGAGGGAGAGCACGCCCATGGGCGTCTCTCCCCAGATGACGCTGACTTTGTGGATGTCCTTCACACCTTCACCAGGAGCACGCTTGGCTTTAGCATTGGGATCCAGCAACCTGTAGGCCATGTTGACATTTACCCCAATGGCGGAAGCTTCCAGCCAGGCTGTAACCTCAGGGGGGCCCTGGAGAAGATTGCTAATTTTGGGATTCTTGGTGAGCACAAGCAACTATTGAACGACAATCTCAACAATGATGCATTGTCTAACAAGCTCACAGATTATCTTTAGTAAGACTTTTTCAGTCACATGCGGTAATAAATTTATTTCGTCTTTTCCTCCAGCAATCACTGATGCAGTCAAGTGTGAGCATGAGCGCTCTGTCCACCTCTTCATTGACTCTCTGCTGAATGAGCAGGAGGCAGGAAAGGCGTACAGGTGCAGCAACAGTGACACATTCAACCGTGGTATGTGTCTCAGCTGCCGGAAGAGCCGCTGTAACACAGTTGGCTACGACATCAGCAAGGTTCGCAAAGCTCGCAATGTCCAGATGTTCACAAATACACGAGCATCCATGCCCTTTAGAGGTTAGTATACACAGAATTTAAAGTACTAGTAATAGTGCACGAAAACATGGTGTAATGGCTAATTATAACACTTGCACTTAAAAGGACAGACTCTCCAGCTCAGATGTTTTCCATTTCTTGTTCAAATGACAAAAAAGTCAGTTTTTTTGTGCTCTTTTTCTTTCCAGTGTACCACTATCAGCTGAAGATCCACTTCCTTAGTCATGTCAATCGTTCTGAGATGGAGCCGTCGCTCACAGTCTCACTTTATGGCACAAAGGCAGAGGCTGAAAACCTGGAGCTGAAACTGTAAGTTTGACTCACTTCGAAAACTTCCAACAAAAAAGGAGTTATATGGGTTGTTTTGTAACAGCTGCACAACATGTAGAAGAAACCATAAACAGTGATGTAACCACAGACTTGGCTGTGAGTTCATGGCTTTGTGGTCATGTTGTGGTTTATGGCGCTGTGTTTATGAGGCTAAGCTTAGTGGAATTTTCTCTCTGGCTACAAACAGAGACTTAACTAACATTTTCTTTTTTTGTCTTTCAGGAGAGACAAAATAGCTGTGAACAAGACACATTCATTCCTGCTGTCCACAGAGACAGACATCGGGGATCTGTTGATGGTAAAGTTTAAATGGGAGGAGACAAACGGGTGGTTGGCCTCTAAAATGATGAAGATGGTGTCTTCTTTGTGGTCCAGTGACTCTGAGAGCGCAGACGTGAAGGTTCACAAAATACGCATCCGAGCAGGGGAGACCCAACAAAAGTAAGTTGTCCTGCTGTTATTGTATTACCACAGAGAAAACTAAATGTTGGTAATCGTTTTTTTTTTT
Organism: Thalassoma bifasciatum; assembly: GCA_008086565.1. Lineage (NCBI taxonomy): Eukaryota > Metazoa > Chordata > Actinopteri > Labriformes > Labridae > Thalassoma > Thalassoma bifasciatum. Next base: position 508,640 of record RPOG01000166.1, read on the forward strand.
TTTGATTTTCAGGATGGTGTTTTGTGTCAAAGATCCTGAAACCCAAAACTTAACACAAGAAGTCATATTTGTTAAATGTAAGGACGCATGGAGGACAAACACGAAACGATTTCCAAAAAGGTAAGTAGCCCTTCACGGTTTCCTGAGTGAAATGGACATCCCTTAAAATACTTTCAATAACATAAACCTTCTTTGTTTGTAGAATCACTTTGGAGAACCACTGACTTTAAGACAGAGCTGGAAACATTTAAAGCCCTGTGGTCCATTTTCAGCACTTCATGAATAACTTATAAACCTGTAACTTATTTTATTTCAACAATAATACAAAAGTCTCAGAAGAGTTTGTTATTTATAGCAGTATGAATGTGAATAATGTAAAATATTTTTAATAAGCTGTTTTTATGACCCATAAATGTAACTTTGTTGTTGTACAGAAAGTGAATTTTGTAATCTATGGTTCATGGTTTGTTAAAAGGTTTCAAATGTGGCTGTTAAAGAAGTAGTGTAGGTATGTCCAAAGTCTCTCAAGTCAAATGTTATAGTTCTAGTAACCAATGTGATGATGAACGTCCTCTGGGAAGTCTGCAGATTTCAGAAATGAAGCAGAAATGGCCATGAATATGAATGTCATTAGTTGTTTTATGCAATTATCTGCAGTTTATTGTGTATTTTCTGAATAATGCATAACTTAGCGGAGCATTCACCACTGTGGCTCTCAGCACTGTATGTGACTGTGGGACTGTACCACTGTGCCTTACTGTTGCCAGAAGTAAGTTGTTGCAAGAGCAGCTTGATTCTGAATTTCGTGCCTTCTGGTTGTTTTACTCATTTTTGTACTTTCAGTTCATTGTTCCTTAAACTTTGTGTCTTTTACTGAATCATCTGAACATGCCTAAATTGTTGTTTTAAACAGTTTTGCATCTCTGTTTTTGTTTTTAATTTTACTTCTGCGTACTGTGAAATTAAGTGTTACTTGGAGGTTGTTGCCTCAAAGAAGTGTCATCTATATTTCACAGTTGTTGAGTTAATGTGGCAGAAAAGAGGAGGTACATAATGCTCACAATAAAGAGGAAAACACAGTTTATAATACTGTTGGTGTTTTGTTGCGCTGCCTGTTTAGTTTTTCTTGGCTGCAATTCTCTGTGACTTATTGAGTCTCAACGCTTATGCCCTTTTATCCACACTTACATTTCCAGTTCTAAAAGCAGAGTCTCAGCCTTGGCTCTTTTGAGATCGGTACTGTAATCATTGTGACTTTATTTTTTTGCACTGAAAACAGGGAGAATGCGAAACTGAGTTACTTGTACAGTTTTGTAATTACCAATAAAATAAAAGATTTTGTAGTATGAAACACTGTTAGCTTTGTATTTTTAAAATCATTGAAAGCTCACTCCTGTAATCTTTGTACAAATGTTTAAATATTTACTGCACTGTAAACATTTCTCTATTAAAGCAAAACCAGAGGATATCTTGAGTTTGACATTTATTTTGGAGTCACAACCGTAAAAACAGATTGTTTTTATCCTCAATCACCAAGTTACCATATATCACCAATTATTATCCACCATTTCTATCAGTTCAAGGTTGGTACTATTTTGTATTTGGCATTGTTTTAGAATTTGTTTTTAACTAAACATTCAAACTATCTGTCTACTCATATATCATGTATTTTGATAATAAAGACTGTACTTTTAAGATAACCAAGAAAGCTTGAATGTCCTTAAAATTTAAGGCCATAGTGTTTCCCTGAATTGGTTTGGATATCCTGTGAGACACAATTAGATAAATGGAGTCGTCTCAGAATCATTTATTGTATTTCTGCTGACACTGTTACAGTTCGATAAATTCCCCAGTGCGGTAGTGACATTCACTGGTTTCCGGCTTTTGGGTTGAACTCTTTCATAAGAGAAAACACAGACACCTCGAGTGATTGCTGCTGTGGAGAGAAAGAGTCTAATTGGAGATGATTTCTCATCTGTGACTCTCTGTGAAATAGTGGATCTTTTTAGTTTTTGAACCATAACAATGTCACCTACCATTTTAGAAGGAATTGTTGACATTATATATGTGATTGCACATAAAAGGTCCAAATAAAAAAAAAAATCTGTTACCCAAATGAGGGCAATGACAGTTGTCCCTTTATTGAATAACATATCAGCAGCAGCAGTGTACACTTACATTTTAGTTGACAGCGCTCAAATATCCTTTCATGAGAACCACTGAGCTCAACCTCTAGTCTCTCTCATATGCAACTATATTGTAGCTGACACTATCTCTTTAAGATGGAAAGCTGGATGGACATCAAGGGCTGAAATTAGCTCTCAGCTACAAATACATCAGCAAGGGTAATGAAGAGAGTCCCATCAGCCTTTTCCACTGACGGGTGGCTTTCAGTCATCACAGGTGTGTGACGCAGAAGGGTGACACACATTTAGCAGCAACAGGAACGACTGACACATTCATAATGTAGACTCTCACCAACTGTTGACATGTGGCTGAACAAGATAGGAAAAGTTGACAGATGAAAAATGAAATAGATATATGAAATCTGCTAACGGGCAGAGTGAGAGGCACTGGGTAGGCATGAGTATCTCAGTAAAGACAAGCTGGTTTACATGCAAAACTAAGTTCTAGTTTGGTGTTACTGTCACACTGTGACATTTCAGTTCCTGAAAAAATGCTTCCCTCATTGAGGTGTAACTTGTCTTTCAAAAACGATCAAGAGACAGGGGTTAATCCAGGTCATCAGTGACCAGGGTGCGGCCACAGAGGCAGACAGTGCAACCCATGACCCCTGAGAAAGTAAGGATAGCGAGCAGGATGGCCCACCAATGAGCCTGCAGGAGAGAAACACAGAAATATCATTACATATTAATTTGCCAGATATTTGTCCTCTTTGGACTTGGTCTCTGTTCTGTCTGAAAAATTAAAACTGAAAGGAGTCAAAAGACTGTGGATAGCTGAACATCTGGCAAGGAAAGGAAAACAAAAAAGAGTAGGATATGACATCACTTCACTGTACCTTACGTTACTAATCCAAAATACAATGTCATGCGTATTTTAAAAAAAGCAGGTTGTGTGTTGTGGTAAATGAAGTCAGAAGGCTCACTAAAATTTGGATAATACATTTGAAATGTGATTGAATGTTCACCTTTGCGATCTAATGATTATGTTATCAAACTAAAAAATATTTACCTTCATCCACTCCCCCAAGTCGTCAAAGTCATCCAAATTTAGAAAGGAGTTTTTCAGCCTTGCTATGGGACCATCTGCATCCAGCAGACGACACACTTGAAATTTGTCACAGTATCCTTGGTTTCCTGAGCACGGAGCTCCACCAACCAGGGGTAACGTCTTTTTCTGGAAGTAACGGGACAGCACAGAGGAGGAGGTGCTGGCACATGTCTCAGGCTTATCTGTCATTGATACAAAGAAAATCAGATTAACCAGATCATGTGGCTACTTAAATCATCTTTGTATGAATTTAAAAATAAAACATGAGTGAATGCCCCCACTCGACTTCATGTAACGCTCTTTCAGGCCAACCATTGTGTTTGACGTAATGAAACTTTTTGGAAAGTCTAATGGAAAACACTCATGAACGAGGGTAACCCCTGTACAAATTGACACAAGCTGACGTGTTAGAGCTCAAATTGTAAACACATTCCTGCGTAGTGTACGACACATGAATGACTGTTACCGGGCTGCTGGCAGCACAAGTGGCATTTCTCCTTCATTTCTCCTGGACAGTCACACTGCTGCAGGTTGTGCCTCACACACACGGACTCAGCACACACCTGTACACAAAGCCATCAAGATCTTTTAGAGAAGACTTTGGAAGGAACAAAGAGATTAGAAAACATGAAGGAAAATAAAGAATGCAAAACTAAAATCAGAGATAAACAAATGTTAGAGAGCAGTGTCCTCCTGCCTTAATAATGAATAGCTGTGTGTTATGCTTTAGCATCACCTCCAAAAATCAGCTGGACTCTATGGTTTCAAAACAAACCTGATTATTTGTTCTCAGTTTAATCTTTACAACTTCTGGATAAAGTGGGGATACTTTTTACACATTGTCTTTTTATTTTGGGGACCTTCATTTCCATTTATCTATGCGAAATTGTCAAAACTACAAGGTGGGCCATAAGTTTCCACACATAGAAAATTGTATGATGTATATTTTCTATGTTTCAGAAACCTTAGAAGATGTGCTTCATTATCTTTGGGGGCACTCGAAGGCCATGGTGTATCAGGTGTCGATACTAGAGATAATAAATCATCTTAAAGAACGTATCACCAACGCCAATACCAACATAACTTCAACTGTGCTTATCCAAGTTCATCAGCAGTGAAAAACATGTATTAATATGTGTTTTCGAAATAAATCGTAATCATATAGAGCACATTGCATTGATAAAAACAGTTGTCCAACTTAGCATATTTATTTTTTCTATGTATGGAAACTTATAGACTACCCTGTAGATTGAAACATATCTTATTTTATAAGGTTAATTAAGGAAAAATCAAAGCACACCTCTGACTCTTCATTTGAAAAAGACTTGAAGAGCCACCATCACTCTGGTGTTAAGTTATGAATTATGACTTCTATTGGACAATCATGCTGTTCATATTTTCGACCTTCCAACATAAAATATGCGTTCACACTGACTTCTGGAAATATTTTCAACATAAAAGAGATGTCTAGATTTGTGGAGTTTCATAATTAATGGGTCACTCCACTTGGAAGTTTGAGCTCACGTGAATAGTTTTGAGCTTTGATCTAAATCCAACACTTGGCTGAACACTTTGAGTAATGTGCTGTATGCCTGTGATTTATCCAACCTTTTACTCTTCAAAAGACGCCTTCGGTGCATAAGTGTTTTAAAAACTAATTCTGCTCCAACATTTGAGTGAACTTTTTTTCTCTGAAGAGTCAGTTTCCTGTTTTCTAGGAATAACTGGAATGATACAGCATGAATAATTTAGTCAGATGTAACATTTAATGGTGAATTTAAACTCCAAAAATCAGAGCTCCCTTGTTTTCCCCATTCTCATGTCCTCTTGACACTTTTTCCCAGTAACCATGCTCTGTGTTCTTGGATAAGCTGGCAGAGGTTTGTACTCTTAGCAAATGCAGGGAGAATTAAATCTACGACCCAGATGAAGCAACATGCACAGCTGGAATAAATTGTTCTGCTCAGACAACAGCATCATCAGGGGACATTTTCTGGTGGAGGGTGTTTTGATGAAAGTTTTAAGGATTCATGCACTGTTGTTCTATCAGCTGTGTTGTTATAGAGCGGTTGTTTACAAATAAAGTCACTTGTGAGCACTATCGTTGAGCAATACGAATTCTGAATAGATCCAAAGTTTCCCAGAAAACTCTTGACATGGCAGTTTAACTGGATAACAGTATCTCAAAAACAACTATCTGTAGAGATGAGTCTTTTTTGATCAATTGAATCAAAATGGATCCACAGTAAAACAAACAAAAAATGTTTAAAGTGATTATACACAGTGCGTAATACCTTAGTTCACAGTATGTGTTCAGCAATGTGTTGTATTATATCGGTAAATGCACAGAAGTCACAGATGCACCCTGCAGTTCAGCTTTACATCACTGCTGAGGGAGGAAAGTCCAACCACAACCAACCTTAAAATCATACATACATAGACAAATGATATTTTTGCCTAAGTCAGCTCTTGAGGCTGCTCCCCACCTCTGACAAAATGGTCAACACACTAACAAAAAATATAATGCTGTTTAACCTCAATAACCCATTGACCTTAATCAGTAGTGTACTCTATTTGGTTCAGTTAATTCTGTTTCCTTAACACCTTAAAAATATGACCCATGCCATTAGCTTTAGAGGATGTTGATATGGTAACATTATAACAAAAAAGACACTTTAAGTCAGGATTAATGTATGAGCTCCAAGGATCAACATCAACTCTGGAGTTTTACTTTCAAGCTAACATGGATCAGAAGTCCTTCACTGCTATTTAAGTCAAAGACACATCTGAAATGAACAAGTAAAAGCCTTAAGATAAGATTGATCCCTCAAAAACAACACTGGTTTGTACTTACATAAACTAAAGGGAATGTCATTCATTAATGGGGGTAATAATGCAACTACCAGTTGGCTTTTGACCTTTATCATTTGCCTTAAGTTATTTCTAGGGCTGTTTCTGCGTTAAATGGAGGAGACAGCTCAAGAAAGGCGGAAAACTTAGAGAAAGTATAGTTTAGGATGATAAGGGGAGAAGTAAAATGTCAAAGTGTTGCTGTAACATCTGGTGTCGCTAGCTTCGGTAACAGGTGCCTCTTCAAACAGGTTCAGATGGAACAGCTGTCCCTTCAGGGCGTCCTGCAGAACAACTGGTTGCTGAACATGACAGTTTTCAGGTTGCTGTGATAGCTATGTGTCAATTCGAAGAAAGTCAGGCCTCAAAGCATTTTTGCTCACATTTTTTTAAATCTCAAACTGTGCAAAGAACGTCATGCTCTGTTTGGGAAAATATAAAACTAATGAGGTAATAAGTCAAGAAAGAAAAACACAATATGAAAGAAACTTAACCCTGTTCTCTTATTTTCTTGCAGAACAAGCATTACAGCATTGTTGTTCACCTGTGCACATTTTTAGGGTAATGAAGTCACCCTGTAGTGTAGTGGATGTGGCTGCCTCACCCCGTTCAGACACACACGTGTGCCCTCACTGCAGATTGTCAGGTTTTCCATGTTGCTTGGCTGAGGGCAGAGTGCAGAGAGGCCTGTGCAAACACTGGCTTTCTGACAGTCTGTCTCCTCGTCACAGATCTGACCTGACCGCTTGAACTCACAGCTCTGAGAGCAGCACAGGCCCTGAGTGGGACTGATGAGGAGAGAGAGAGAGGTGTACAGATACAAGTCAGGGTGAAAGACATTATTGACTCAACACCATCAAAATACAAACAATGACAATGCACAGGTGTGCACATTTTGGCAGAATTCATGACTTCTTGGCCATTTTTCAGAGAATTTGAACAATAACACAAAAAAATGTTCTTTTACCCATGGTTAGTGGTTGGGTGAAGCCATTTATGATCAAAAACTGTTTACTCTTTTTAAATCCAAATGATGACAGAAACTATCAAAATGGCCCTGATCAATAGTTTACATACCCCAGTTCTTAATACCTAGTATTACCCCCTTTAATGACATCAATAACAGCTCGGAAGTTGTGGATGAGGGTCTTTATTTCCTCAGATGGTAAAACTGCCCATTCTTCTTGGCAAAAAGCCTCCAGTTCTGGTAAATTATTTGGCTGCCTTGCATAAACTGCAAGTTTGAGATCTCTCCGGGGTGGCTCAATGATAATGGGGTCAGGAGACTGAGATGGCCACTCCAGAACCTTCACTTTATTCTGTTGTAGCCAATGGCAGGTCAACTGGGCCCTGTGCTTTAGATCATGACTTGTGTACAGGTTCTCAGGCTAAAGTCACCAGGGTTTTGATTCGGGTCCTTTTGGAAGTTTCTGTTGTCATCGGGATTTAAAAAGAGTAAACACGGTTTTCTGGTCATAAATGGCTTCACCCAACCACTAATCATGTGAGAGGAAAGTTTTCATGTTATCATTCATACCCTCTGAAAAATGGCCAAGGGATTGTGAATTCTGCCGGGGTATGTTAACTTATGAGCACAACTGTAAGGTCAGTTTAAGAGGTCCAATTGAAGCATCAAAGCTATCACATTGCCTTCTCCCTCATCCCTAACTGTATGTGTCTTTGTGACTTTTGCTGCACTTTCCGAAAGCGTCATACCTGCAGGCTTTTCCAGGCTTGAGTCGACATTGCACCCCCATGGCCTGTATAGCACTGAAGCAGCAGAGATCTGTGTCATTGTGGCCGACATCACACTCCTCCCCTTTCTCCACAATCTGGTTTCCACAGATGGGTTTATCACTGACTGACCAGGAAGACCACACATGTAAATAAACAAACTCAAAAATAAACACATACACTCTATAAGACTATTTGACAGATGAATGTTGTGAACATTTTGACCTTTTCAGATTTTATTTTTCCTCACCCACGAAGCAGTCGTCCTTCTTCAGCTTCAGGATCTCGCTGATAAATCCAATGCTGCAGGGTGAAAATTTATCGTTGTTTTCACGAACCTCGTCTGTGGCTTCAGGGAACATCAAGTACCTGCCTTTTCCCCTGGAAGAGCCGAGGTTTCCACAGTTTGAGCCCTGATCATGCTGAAACACAACAGACAACAAAACCAGAATTAAAATCTTTAAAAGATACTTGTTTCTGGATATGTACCTTGTGCATCTTTCAACTCAGAAACCAGCAGGAGAATAGAAAAATTAACAAAGATGTGACTCGGTTTTCTTTTTAATCCCAGGCAAGAGTACTTAATTCTTTACTGCTGCATTCAGTGGCTTGTTTTAGGTCGTTGCCAGCAGTAAAACTGATCTGAGTGATGCCCATAAACAGCTGATGATAAATGGTGACATCTGTGATTAAAAAAAAAAAACTTCTGCTTATTTTTTGAGCTATCTTTGTTTAATTTTCACAGAAAAGTATCCTCTATGAAGTCAAAAGATTTCCCTGGAATCTGATGGCCCTGAAACTGCAGAGGAATGTCATGTTCCACATTCAGGACACCAAGAGCCAAACAGAGAACCCTTCCTGCTTAAGACAGTTTTATTTGTGAAACTATTTACAGCTTGTGTTTCATGGATGTAAAGCTCACTGGTAAATTAAGAGAGAAAGGAAGAGACCTAAAGTTAACACTGACTCATGCTGGGAAAATGTTCTGGGGTTTCTGCATCTGCTCTTTATTAGTTTGATTGATACAATGAGAGAAAAGTTTATTCCTGCACTAAATCTGTCAAGATGTGTAGCTCCAGAGTTTGTAAGTTACAGCAAATGTTGTTACACAGAGTCAGTGTGTTCTTTTTCTAATTATCAATAAATATGTTTCCACTGTTATATTCTGTTTTTGTGTTGTTGTTTCTCAATTCAAAGTCTGCAGATATAGGGCTAAAGCTAGAAAAATGCTTCACTGTGCAATAACCCTGCACACTTTACTGCCAAATTGATCACAACAATACATCATGACAATAGGTAGAGAAGAAAGTGATGAGAAAGGGAAGAACAGCAATGCACGGGTAGATTTCGTCTTTGTATTCGGTGGTAATTTGCAGGTTTCCTGCCCTTCCTGTTTACCTCTCAAACACCGGTAGTGGTTTTACAGATGCTGTTACCGCAGACATAACTGACATTCATATCTCAGACAAACAACCCATCAATGAATGTTGAGACATCGACTTTTGTGTTTCAGATCAGACATATCTTCTCAGATAAGCTGTTCAGACAGGTGTTTGCTTTTTATAGCTTTTATGCACTCTGCTTTGAGCATCAAATTAACTTTTTTTCTCTTGGTGCGAAGCTTAAACAATCTATTATTTTGTGTGCTTACTGAAAAACAGATTAGGCAACCACTTTTATAGTTTTCACTATTTTTTGAATTTGAACATAAAAAAGGTCGAATCTGGTTCCAGCTGAGTGTGAGAATTTACGGCCTGTAGTGGTCAGGGTTGTATGTCATAGGCCAAAGGCCAGATGTCTACCCAGATCCCCCTCTGCACAATAAATCACTCATATTTTCCCGCTGCATGCCTCTCTCAAATCCCAGGTCAAGTCTGTGCTTGGTATATCCATTTTCCAGCCTGAACGGCCTAATCTGTGCCCGCCCCAGGAACCGAGACCCCACACTGGACAGCAGATCTTACAATATTTTAAACGACAGAGAACCAGCAGCGTCTGACAGAGCAGAACTAATCCACTCAAGGCAGCCTACGAGGACCCTTTGGTCTGTGAAAGCGTGAACAACAGCGGGGAGAGTGAAACGAGGCCGCTGGCATTTAGGCAAGTGGGAGAAAGGTCGTAGGCACCAGCAGCAGTCACACGGAGCGGTGAAGGCATTTTTGGGGATATACCAGCAGAATTTTTGTTCTTATCAAGAATATACACACAAATATGCTAAAGAAAACTAACATAAATGAATGTCTTTTTCAGGTTTTTATCATATATTGCATCAGTATTACTGCAGTGTTTGAATTAGGTCGGAGTGAAGCGTCTTTTTGTTCTCTAGCCCCAAGAAGATATGTCAGTCCAGAATTTCTGTCCTCAGAGAGACCAAAAACAAAGCAGACAGAGCAAAGTTAAACTTTCTGATACAATAACTCTATTTTTGATAAATTATGTATTCATCATTTTACTGATAAAAGGCAGTCGTACTTCTTTGGTCCTTAAAAATTGTCAAGGAGGGAATTGTACTTTTTGGGGAGATTTTTGAGATTCACATTTACTTTCACAACCAGTGTCAGATGTTTCTGAAGCTTTCACTTGTAATAATAGTAATGAAATAAAAAGATTTAACTTAATAATAACAATAAAATTGGAATTGTTTGTACAAGGACGAGGACTTGGTGATTTTTCAGATCACTTTTTTCCGATTATCCACTGAGGCTGAGCAATGGGTCTCGATAAAATCAAGCAGTGAATAAAGGCCAAGGTCTGTGATTTTTGTAGGGATGAAATCACAAACGTAAATTGTGCCGGCTAATGATTTGCCATCAGCAAGAACTATTTAGATTGTTACGACTAAGTTTGTACAACTTTTCATATCTGCAAATTCAGACTGAAATTACACATGGAATATGCAAACTTAGGTGAACAGTAACTTTTGTTTTCATGAAGCCAATTTTGAAAACTTTTTCTTCTGTTTAAAATGAGACAGATGTTTTAAGTATGCTAGCATAGGTGAAAATCGAAGACTTACATCAGCACCGAGGCTGTGGCCGAGCTCATGAGCGATGGTCAGCTGGACCTGTCGAGGAGGTAGGAACTGTCCGTAGTTCTGAATCGTGACCAGGCCCGTGTTTAGTGTTGATGTCTTTCCACTACGTACTTTGGTCTGTTTTGAACATATTCCTCCCGAATTACCTGAAGCACAGAAAGAGGAGGTGATAAATATGGAGTCTGAGGGTTAACTCGACTCGTGAGTTCATTTCCCCTTGGTCTTTCAAATTGTTAATCACGATAGATCGCACAATGCAAGATGGTCTTCGAACAAATGTTTGTCATTAATTACACTGAACATAACTGTAGCAATCAGTGCATCAATTTTGTGGACACAACAGGCCATCCTAAAAAAGTGCTAGAAATACAACAAATGCATTAATTTTTGTCTCTTTTCTGTCTCTATTCTGTACAATATCATTTCAAAATGTACCCAGTGCTACTGTAAGTAACTTAAACCAACTATGCTCTGCTACCAAAGCTTTATCAACAACTCTGAGGCCCTGGGGTCAAAGGTCAGATGGACTACCAGACCTGCTGTGCTCTTCTAGTTTCCCATCATGTATTTGGCCTCCAATGGTCTCCAGCCAGTGCCTTTGAGTTTACATAATGTCTCTGAATGCCATTCCAACAATTACAAACAGCTGGTCTCATTCACATGGATGGGCGACTGGGCTGTGACATCATCACTCAGCTAGCCAGCCAGAGGACTAGTGTGATAGAAACTTATCTGATTGGTCAACCTAAGCACCTATGATACAGCTCTCCAGAGAGATAGCTGATAAGTTTGAACGAAGTTTTCAGGATATTTGTCTCGAGCCAGGGATAAAACTTAAATTTAGTAAAATTGGGTCAAACTTTACTGTGGAGTGAATAAAAACCAAAAAATCAGGCAGTCAATTCAAATTTGGCCACCTTTACCTCTGATTCAAGCACAAATTACAACCTAAAGGATCTGTGCCCTTCTTCACATATCATCATCATCATTTCTGTGCTCATGTTTCCCACACCCAGTCTTTAAATCACCTGCTGTGGGAGTCATTCCCATGTGTCCATCCTTACTCTTCATTGGCTTCTCCAATCTTACTCATGTGGGGGGTTTCAGGGTGGAGGTCTCAACTCTAGCCATACATACAGTCACGTGAATTTTATGTAACCTCTCTTACACAATGTGGTCAGCGGAGCCACTTTTAGGAAGTCTTGTCAGGTGTGCGTCTGGTAAAGTTATTCACCGTTTCAAAGAAATCTGAGTTCACTCTGTGTCGTGGAAGAGTGTGGGAATCAGTCGCGGGCATCTGGATCTCACAGCAGCGTGTTTTTTTTTTAAACAGTGGGCGTAAGAGTGACGTTCAAGAAGGAGAGGGACGGTTAGGGGTTGAAAAACAAAAACAAAAGTGCCCCCTATCCCCTCTGTTGTAGAAACAATGACAGGACTTCAGAGGTTAGGAGCAAAGGCGAGATGGTTACAGGGTGAAGAAGGCTGGAGCTCCTTGTCTTAGAAATCACATGGTCACTTTGGAAGAAGAGAAAACAGGCTGTGGTTTTTAAGCTTAATATGAACTGTCATTTCTAATTAAACTCAGCTGCAGCGCTAAATGTGAGCCATTGAATCATGTCAACAAATTGCCAGGCAAGACTCCCTTGGCTAACCTAATCACAGATTCTGGATGCATTTCTGCAGCACTCCCTGCTTTTGACCTAAAATGGCCCCCCTGATGGGCTATTCAAGGAGCCTGGTTTCCTAGAAAGAGCTTACTTTGGAGGTCTCCTCTGTGATTTTTGGCAGCTTGAGCAGAGAGGGGCTGCGATTTCGGTCCCCTCCTCCTCCTTCATCCTAGAAAGGAACCTTAATGAAAGAGTCCTATTATTAGCTCGCTGGACAAACAGTCCGGAGAAACAAACAGCTCCACGGATCATTTGTGCAAACACTCACCGTACAGGATACAAGCTCTTACGGTAAAACACACATAAGCTGAAACGAGAGACATACATGTGGTATCTGTGACTACAAGATGTTTGGTCAGATAATATTAACTACAACAAACGCAAACTTCTCATGGCCCAACGTGACGCTGCTGAACTTCTTTTACCAAAAACACACTTTAATAAAGAGGATTACTGTGAGCAAACAAACAATAGCAGGGTAGTCAGGGGCGGCTTTTTCCTCAGATAAACATCGAGAGGGAAGTAGAGGGTCCTTCAAACGCCTTCATCAAAGAAAACAAACAGTGAGTGGCTCGTAACAGGGCTGAAGTTCTCAGAAAACTACAGTAGCTCTACCCTGGAAGTTAGCCAAGAGTACAGCGAGTAATGTAACTACATTCACAAACTTTCCATCACTGCTCTCTTTGTCTCTAGAGTTCAGTGACCTCACTGCTGCATATTTGCAAAAGCTTATTCCAGATACTGTGGGGCTAGCTTGACCTCAGTGAAAACTAAAAGACTTTGTGGAATGCATCACAGGTTGTAATCATCCTGTTCAACAAGAGGCATAGGCAAGAATAAATGTATGTTAATATGACTGTGTTATTTTGGCAACATGAACAGTATAATCCACATATTGAGACTTCGTCTTCAGCTCTGTTTTCACTGACTCTGGGTTACACTGCTCAAACAGACTGAAATCACTCATTCTGTTCAGTTTATCGCATAGCAGCTGGTGAGGAAGGAATGAAAAAGGCAACATGACACAGAGTGCATTATTGCCAAAATTCCTGTTTTTCCCCCATTTGTCTATATTTTCAGAAGACACAGAAAATCCAAGGCTACACTGAAACCTTAAAATAATGGCACAATGAATTGAAATTGCAATGTTGGGAACAATAATTGCAATAAGATAATTTTTGTAAATTGTTCAGCCCCAGTTAGGGCTACAAACTTCCAACATTGGATCAACCAGAGCTGTGAAAAGTGCTGTAATGTTGAAGATCAAGAGGTTTATTGAAAACATATTTCAAGTATGAATCTATTACAAAATTGTAGTTTTATTCTTTGGAAAATGTGCTCACAGAAAGGCATTTTCATCACCACACTACAGGCAGCAGCTGGTTAAAACTACATAACAAAAACACTAAAAAACCTCCAAATGCAGCTTAAATTTCCTCCATTAGTCCCAGAAGAAGAAGGAAAGTTACTGGTATTTAAGCTTGCATGGCCCACAACGTTCAGATCCCAACCCCCGTCCCCAACACATGTATTAACACACAACTACAGGAGGTCAGAGATGGAGCTGCTCGTGACTGATGGGGGCTGTGTGTGTGTGTGTTTGACTGCAGCAGATATAAGGTCTTTGAGTTTATGATCCCATAGTTTAAAGCTGTCCATTACCCAACAGCAGCAATAAACTGGTGGAAGTGGGTTACGGTGATATGAGACTAAGAGTGTCTGTTACTTTGAGGTCAAACATTATCCACGTTTAATAGTCCTCTCATTCTTCAGGGCAGTCACATGATCCCCAAATGTCACAACAATGTCACTGCCACCATGAATCCACAATGTGTTTGTGTGTTTCTCACGTGAGGTGTCCCCATAGCAATCCCGCTGTGGAATGCAGTCCCCACCAAAATGTCTGGGAGTTGTGCGTGAGCGTGAGTGTGTGCGTGAGTGTGTGCGTGTGGGTCAAAGGTCGGTTGCTCCCTAATCACATGTCACTGTGGCGTTCTGCTCTCACGCCCCTCAGTTTAGCCAATCAAATGCTGCATAAGAGACAATGTCACAGAGGCAAGGACCCTCCCACCAAAACAATCCCAACCTCCAACTCCCTCCGACACAACAATCACAACAAACACACACAGTCTGTTAGCAGACCTAAGAGACACTGACCTCAGGAAAGGTCAGTTTTCGATTTTATGCTGAACTACATAGGTTCAGTCAGGTAAACGCTCTTTAAAACAAAAAAACTTGGAATGAGTTTCTATGTTTCTATATCTTTAACACTAAAATATAATAGCTATTGTCATCCATAAGTATTCTAATTTACTGTTTTACAACAAAGCAAGACAAAAACTACAGTTCAGGATTATTTTCTGATCGAGAAAATACTTTTTTTTTTCTTTCAGTTCTGAACAGAAAAATTGATTTTAGTGGATGTCTGTTATTCTTGATTTTTTTTCTTTACCTTTAACTTATCAGTTATTGTATTGTTCCTTTATCTTCACCACCGACAGATGTAAAATGCTTCATTTGACTATCTTTTTGCATATAAATGACTGAAATGTGATGATGTACCCAACAGAGCCGTCATACTACGTACTATATTCAAAAGCAGTGGGCAGTATGCTTTACCTAATACGTACAATATTTACTTGTAGTAGGTAGGAGGCGGTTTGGCAAACAGCGCCCGAGAGCAAGACACTGAAGTGTTGAATAAGGCCTCTGGCCAGGTCGTGTCACGTGAGTGCCAGAGAGAGAGCAGCACTTTGATAAATCAACAGAGGTTCATGCAGAGATTCAAACAGACGGGCAAGGAATAGAAAATATTTGTTCACTCTACAAGTGTTCAACATGGACAGACCACTGCCTGTTTAATGGTTTTCTGGCTGCTTTGCCCTCAGCACAGACTCACAAATATGTGTCTACTGCAGTGAACATCCAGTCCCATAATGACAAACATCAGTTAAATACACAACTAAATGTTAATTTCTGGAGACTTAGATTGTCAATTAAAATGATCATGACCCTTAAATGCAAATATTGACAATCTGTGGCATTTTACTTTTGGAGATGATTTCTTAGAGTCAAATCATCATTAGTTAGGTTAATTAGATTACATTGTGAGTTAAAGAAATATCTGTGATATTTGTGTTGGTGCACATGTCAGGGTGAGGCAGACTCACCAGGCTTTCCTCGCCAAGCGAGCCCGAGCGTCCCGCTGTAGTCTCTGTTCGTGAGAAGGTAGGACAGACAGAAATCCTCCCAGTTGTTCTCAGAAAACAGGCTCAACAGTCTCTCAGGCCCAATGTACAGAGGATAGAGGGGATTTGTTTTGTCCTCCTCGGTCATCACCTGGAGACATGAAAACAGTATTTAACTCGGCACAAAAATCTGTGACAAAACTCTAATTTCCGCTGCCAATAATCTAACACTTTATTTCTGCTATTTTGAGTTCTCTATTTAGGACAGCTGTGCCATTGCTTATAAGGATCTTACTTTGAGGGATTTCACTTGGAAGTTGATCAGCTTGATGCCATCAAAGTCCACTTTGTCATAGATGTCATTCACAGCTTTCATGTAGTTGTGAATCTGGCAAGAAAAATATGAATATGAGGAAACAGTCAAGAGCATATGCCACCTCTGATATATTGAATGAAGATCTGAAGAGTTTCTGAGGCCATGAGAGGAAGAAACACACAACTAGACAAAACAAAAGTCAACATGAAAATCAAAGATGCAAAAGGTGTTTTCACACTAGAAGCTGATAATCATGCTTTGTCTCTTAGAGGATTTGCTTTGTGCAAATATTAAAAAGCATGAAAATAATCCCATCATTTCAGCACTGAGACGTCTGTGCAGCATCAGTTGCAAAGTTCACCTGAGTGCAGTAGGTCAAGCTCAAACTGTGTATCAGAGCTTTCTCAGCAGTTAACAAAAGATGTAAAGTTGCTTTTATTCCCCATCCTGTGCATTCTGTACAAGCGCCAGGTAAAACAAACTAAACACACAGACCAGAAGAGGTGAAGTGAATTTATTATGATTTTGTGAGATAAATTCAATGTTTACTGGCTATCAGGGCTCCTGGGGCAGGGGTTGGTTCCAGACAACAATGAAAAGGTTTTGAAAGATACAAAATATTTTTGCCAAGCAGATGTCACATCTGCAGAATTGCCCCACCTATTGGATAAGGTAAGAATATACAAACACAACAATACCAAATAAACAATACCAGCACAAACATTAGCAGCCAAGTATGGATACAAAATCTTGGCCTGTGAAGTCATTCCAGGTTATTCTCAGGGTATTTTCGCTGTGGGTGGCACAGCAAGCCCCACATTCAGAACAGCACGTGCTGACAAGTCACATGCGAAAGTCTACACAACCAGTGATGACCATACGTGAAGCATGCTGGGAATATTCATCAATGTAAATATTGACACCTTTGACAGGGGACACAGGAGAATCAGGTCAGCAGCGAGTGATGACAGCATTTTGTATATTTACACTCAAATATCACATCAACCCAGGGGCTTAACTTCCAGTGAACTTTCTCACATGGTACTACAAAGGCCTGGCACTGATCCAGGAACAAGTCCGATTGTTTAAGCTGGAAAGAATCTGAGGAGGGTCAGATGAGGTGATGATGGGGCGGAAAGCATTAGAAGGCCAAAAAAAACAGCTGAAGACAGACATATTAAGTCGATCACTGACCTCATTTTGATCACAGAGAGATCAAATTTACCAAAGTTAGGACAAGCAGCTAGAAGAAACAACAACTGAAGTAGAAACATTGAACTGATGCAAGATCAGAAACTCAGAACTCAAATGTGTAATAATCAGAAAAAGTCTCATCTGTGCTGTCCTGCTGTCTAATCACACACAAAAGTAAAAAGTGTTTGTTGGTTTGAATTTGACTAAGTCTAAAGGAATTTCGGGACAAGATTTGCACAAGAATCTCATATCAGCATGTTGTTAATGTAATATCAGCAGGGCATCTGACTTGACCTCTGACCTTTGTGAGTAGCACTTAGTTCAGACGGAGAAACTTTAAGACAGACTGACTGACATCTGTCATCTTTCTCACAGAGGGACTGGCAGCACCCAATAAACATCAAATGAATATGAAGTTGCAGCACCTCAGTCGACATTAAAGCCAAGATCATCTCAAACCAGCAAATCCTTTCACTTTGCAGCTACGAACTCATACTGTACATCATCTGAGCTGAAAAGTTCCCATGTCCCCCAGCCCTCAGTGATAAGCTGTTGCTGAAATTTTGTTGCTCCATAAAGGTTAGAGGTCAAGAGAGGAAGACAAGGGGTTAAAAATGTTGAATATTTAAGTGGAGACAGCGACAGAAGAGTTCAAACAAGTCATCAGTCATGTGATTTTAATACCAGGTTACTGTGAAGCACTTCTATTGTTTCACCGTTGTTACCCAATGTGCTGCCTGTCCTCAGTGTGCCACATGAAAGGTTGTTTCTTTAAACAGAAGGTAAGAGTGCAGCTGAGGGGGACAAGAAGGAGGTGACCGGTCCTCTTTGGCCAGGTGTAAAGGGAGAGAAATTTATCAAACCAACGACTGTGTGAATGTGACTCATGTGCCATCATGTTCTGACGGAGGAAGAAGTTTCTCAACATCCTCCGATAGCAGTGTGCACATGGGCAGAGCAGAGACACTTTGACCTTTTTTTTCTTTAGTGGTTTTTAACTTCAATATTCATTTCACTTTTTAAATATTTCAATACTTCAGCACATAGGCAAAAATACTTTTTTAAATACTGACAGGTTATATTCCCATCAATGTGTGTCTCTTAACATCATTGTTCACTTCTCCCTTTCCGGGTCAAGGGGGGAGGTGAAAGCCATTTCACCTGGAAAAAAACAGATTGCTTGTCGCCTGAAGGGTAAATCAGAAATGCTCTGCCATCAATTTCAGCTGTAGCATACACATTCATCATGACATGAGCTTCTTCTGTTGGTCCATATTTTTGGAAAATTTTCTGTCCTTATTGCTTAAGCCATGTGCTTTTTTATTACAGAGCTTATTGGAAATATACACCAACAATTCTAATACTTCATAAAGGGTGACCATTATGACCACAAGTCTGTAAGGATATTTGACTTTTCTGTATCTTTTGAATAGATTTTATAAATGAGAAGGAAATCAAGGTGAACTGAAGCCCTAGAAGCTCAAAATCCAGGACAACGGAGGCTTCAGGGACAGGTAAACACGGGATGCTCAGGTCAGTCGACAGCTGATTATCTCTGCTGTGTTTTGTTTTTCCTGAAGGATGTTCCATCAAACTACTAATGCTCCGATGAACATAGTGTTCTCTGACATGACAAAACATGGGACAGCTCAGGTTAGAGTCTGAACATGTTATCACACCGGGGTTACACTCTGGTTTGAGCTTTTCTCTGTATGAGCATAACTTTTGCAATAATCAGAACTTTCAAACTCCACTTTTTCTTCTGCGGGTATAACTGTTCACTGTTTGGGGCTCTTTTGGGGGTTCTTAATCTCTGTTTGTCAGGGCGTTAAATGTACACCTCAGTTTCCATCATGGATTTCACAGTGTGTGCTAAATGAAGTCTGATCTCTGTTCAAACTTAGATCCAGGATGTGCCATGACTCACCTGACCCACCACAGCCTCAACAGACCTGAACTTCTTAAAGTAGCGGTGGTCAGCATAGAAATGGAGCAGACAGGTGGTTTTGGACTCATCGACCGTTCTCCTAGACCGGCTCACTGCTGCCGCCTGTGGATGATGATGCAGAAAAAAAGGAGAGAGTTAAACCTGAAAAAGGTTTGAAAGGGGCAGAAAATGAGCAGCAGGTTTAAATCACATCATGACAGATCACCAAATGAGACTCAAGACAACTTTGACTAACAGTGGATTATGTTTTATTGATTATCTCTACAGCTGGTGTTAAACTTAGTGTCGAACACGGGTGACATTTGTTCCAAAGAAAGAGGATGCGTGCAGCTACAGGAACCCAACATGGCTCCGCTGAAGCATCTGTTCGGACCATTTAATGATGAAATACTGGAAATGATCGCTTCCGGCAGGAATATTGTTAAAAATGGATTCATACCCATGTCCAGACTTCTATTGTTGCCAATGAGCAGTGGGACCGCCACCCAGCCTCGCAGGTTAACAATAAACCTGGAACCCAAGGGGGGGATTAGCTTAATAGATTGGGCAGATGTTTATTTTGTTACACCTGGTTTCATAGTTGCTTTGCAACACATTCAGGGCTGTCTGCTAGATTTTGATATCCAAACATTGTTTCTTGAGGAATTAGATTTCAGTTTTCTCAGGTCATCGCGCTATTTTCACTGTTAACATAAAAATAAATCTTGTTCTTTGCTCTCTATGACTCAATAGGCTAAATAAAAGTCCCAGTGTGACTCGGCCAGTTACAACACAGGAAACAGACTTGCAGCTTTCTTTAAACCAAGAAAGGTTTCTTGGTTTGTAATATGTCAGCTATAATTGGTATTGCAGAGGAGGAAAATTCAAAAGTGAGGACAGAAAAAGAAAGAAGGCAGAGGGTGTTTCTGTTTTCGTGTGTGCAGTCACTGAGGTGATGTCTGGACTGTCCTACCTCATCGAGTCCGAGGCTTTGGGCGAGGCGGTTTAATTCATCTGCAGCACAGAACCCATCAGGACTTGTTTTCATGGACGGCAGGACTATGTGGAAACAAAGAAAATTTCAAACACTTCACTTTGAAAAAGCTGTTTTTATAAAGCACTGTTTTCTACTTTGATGTCAGTCAGCCTCAGTCAAACAGAAACGTTTCGAGCCAGGCAGCTCGCAGTCAACAAAGCTTTGACCTTGAACATTTTTGTGCTCATAGTGAACTTTGCCCACCAGTGAGTCTTTGAATCGTGGGCATAGTGTCCCAAATAAAACCCACTCAGAACAAACAATTGAACAAAGGCCAAGCATAGATTTTAATCCACTAATGCTTATTTGTTTAAGCAGAAATTACATTGTGAAAGATAAGCTCATAATTATAGTGTAAACTGTAGAAAGGATAGTTTGTGCTAAATTTGTTGATTGAAATGTGCTAAGTCGTGCATTTCTCAGGGACAATGATTGTGGAGAAGAGGTCAAGAAGCTGGATACAATCTCCTTCATCATGCACTTCCACCATCAAAGAGTTCATTATAAGAAGCATTATTTTTTTATCTTAAAGTTTCCTGATATCTGTCCTGACATTTCAAAGTTTGGTAATTATAGAGAGAGTTCAGGTCTGACAAAACTAAGAGTCTGGGTCATGTGACCACTATTTCTCAACAGTAACATCAGGTCATAGTTACCACTTTATGTTCTTGGTCACAAATGGTTCTCAGTAAGGCTGCACAATAAAGTTAAATTGATATCTCTTCATGTTCCTTTGGAATAAACACAATAAAATAGTTGAACTTATTGCAACAGGTTAAGAAATGCTTCAATGATTTCCATCACTATTTTTTCAGTCAGTATCAACCTGATGAAGGCCTGGGTTTCAAGGCCATGCTTTTAAACTGCTTTGATGCAGTTAAATGAAGTTTCAGCCACTTATCATGTATAACTAAGTAATGAAAAAATAGGTTAGGTGTCTCATGGATTTATAAGAAACATGTTGCAAACTCAGTTTTTGTTTAAAGCATGAAGAGCAGCAAATACTCAAATAAAAAAAAATATGAGCTAACACAACTATGATATCAATGTACCTCTTATTGTGATATTTTACAAAACATATCAGGTATCCCAGTAAATCAAATGTCTATTTCATCTATCATTCAGGCTTAGTTGCAGCTATGCTGGTAAAGAGCTTTGTTAGAGGAAAATAGAAAACAAATGAAAGAAACAAGTAAGAAAACTAAATTAAAAGAAGTTTCCTAGGAGCGCAGATGGCCTAGTGTTTCGGTTGCGCTCCATGAAGTTCACCCTTGCACTGGCAGCCCAGTGGCCAATAGCCACTTCCCCACTGTTTCCTGCACTATCCACTGTCCTTTAAATAAAGGCACAAATGCCCCCCCCCAAAATAACTTAAAATAAATAAATAAATAAAATTCCCCTCCTGTTCTCTACATTTGAAACATATTCTTTTAAATATTCTAGTGCTAGTTCTGGATTTCATCTTTAACAGTGAAATGCACTTTTGAACAGGAATTAGGAAAATGGAGTGTATGTTGCTGACTCAGTTTCCACTTTAAAGTATTTGACATGCACATAATTTCTCTTAAACAATACAAAAACATGTTTATGGTACAAAGTGGGTTTGTAAATTTGGGTCACTGAGCAATAAAAATGATAAAAGTATTTCAAGAGCTTTTTTGCCTTTCTGTCAAAAACATTGTCCCAGTAAGATACACTTTAAAATTAATGATTACACAAAATACATGAAAATAACAAAATGCAGAAATCTTTTTTGCAGTTGTATAAATGATAAGCCTCTCACATCCTCAGACACTTACTCAGACCTGCATTTTGAAATTAGAGCTGTGGCCTTGAGTTGGGACATGAGACAGTCTTTGGAAAGAACTGTGGAAGGTTCTGGGAGGATTTCACTAAAACAACACTATCTGTCTGCGTATTGCAATACGTTTAAGATGACTGTCTCAGTTTCATTTATGCAAAAATGTGCTGTCAAGGAGATTTGCATATGTTTGTCCATCTCTATAAAAGCCCAGAGCCAAGAGCCCTCCTTTTAAACCATACCTTTCACCATAACCCCTGCAAAACAGATAATATGGTGTTTGGCTGGTGACTGCAGTGGATCAGCACTTTCAGAATGTGAATAAAATGTTGCGAAATGCCTCATGAGAATGTCAATTGCTGAAAACTACATGTCCCTAATAAATGAATTCTAATGTACTCAACCAGAAGTTTTTCTGAGTCCTTTGATGGAGACAATATGGATTTGAATTCCACACGTTACAGTGGAGTCACATGCTGCAATAATCACTTCCACATGAGGTTTGTAGCTCTGCTCCAATGGCCGAATCAGGTAAGGTTTTTTCTGTTAACTGGTGATGTAAGAGCTTCAAAGTATAATACATATCAAATCCATGTGTGTGTATGCATGTGTATCCATACGCATGTGAATTCCTCTGCCCCAGTAGCCTACATCTCTCTGGACTGGCACCACATGATTGGATCACACCATGCCGTGAAGGTCCTTTAGCCAATCACAGACCTGGGATCTGGTCTGTACATGGCCTGAGTGGGGGGGTGCACAGTGGGGGCTTGGGTTTGATGTGGAGACCTAAATGTTCAGCATCAACTCGCTTATAGAATTGTTTCCAGATCTTTTGCGTGCCAGCCTTTTCACTCAGTTTCTGTTTCTCCCCCTGTCCCACTCTGAGACAGATAACTGATTCTGTCCCATGTTGCCAAAGTTTCCCATGATTATTTTTTCATCACAATATTTGTCAAAATTAAAAACAGAAAATATCTTGGTGAATCTGGTGGGGGGTGATCTGTGTTCCAAAACAATACAAAAACTGATAAACCATTAGCTGAAGAATGATTTCCTAAAAGGAAAAATGGTTTGCATTTCAAGCAAGATTCCAGTCCAGTCAGATTATTAGTCTAAATTTGTGTATTACCTTGATTTACCTTCATAGAGTGTGAAGTTAGAAGTTACCATTGATCCCAAAATGAAACAAGAGATAGGGAGTCAGCTACTAGTGCTGCTATTTGAACATTACAGCAAACTTTATACATTTGTACTGTGAGTTAGTGGCCAGCTACAGTTAGGGCTTCTCACAGCTCAGTGCTCTGAGACATAATGGTACAATGTAACGTTAATGAATCCTGGTTATGTCCTTCTGGTACTCAACTACCAAGCAGAGCAAACATAACCTGGCTCTTTGTTTTAAGGACAGACTCTCGGGTGTGAATATTATCACTAACAGCTTGTTTTAGCCTGTAGCCCATGCTCTATCACTTTCCTATTTAGCTTTCTTTTGCTTTTCTGTTCCATTCCTGTCCAACAGTCCAGTGCCAGTGTTCACATTTAGCTCTGAAAGAAGCCACGAAATCATTTTCAGCAGAGAAAAGCACAAATATTGCTTCTCTCACTACTAAACTTTGTCAGCTGGCGTGGGGTTGTCATAGAGACTTGGATGTGCCATAATTCAATCTGGTCAAGTCCGACCTGATCAGGAAGCTAGGAATTAGCATTTCGAAATGACGTAATTTAGCACTGATAACCTCATTTTAAACTGGGGATTATGATCAGGTGTTTATCTACATGTGAGGCTTTTTTAAGATCAGTTAGAAAGTCCTTACAGTTTCCCTTTAACTATACTGCTTTTTTTAAATTTTATGAATTTATGTAACAGGCCCCTTATTTTTCAGAAGTACTCCAGCAGACCAGGTGCACTGATCTTTGTTGATAAATGCTTTGCCCTGTGTCCCAGATCTGACAGACTTCAAGACATCTGACATCCCAGGGGAACTTTTGTGCCCCTAGACAACAACTGCAGGAAGTGTAAAACACACACAGGAGTACTCCATTATGTCATCCCTCCTGTCCTGATTTGACATCTCTATGGGAAGCATTGATTGTTTATGGAAATATCATGTCCTAAAATCATGTGCAGCTTCCTGAGGGGACGTCAGTCTCTGAATGAGAGACCAGGATGTTGTCTGCTGCGGCACTATCCAAAGCGAATGTGGCTGTAGCTGAAAAAAGGTTGGAGAAGCGTTGGGAAGTAAGAGAAGGAAAGCAGTCACGTAGTCTGAGAGGACTTGAGAATGCTTTCACTATCCTGTTCCTGTGAAATGCTTTCTCAGAAAATCTTGAACCAATGATAATGAGCATGTGACGCCAAGGAGCCCAGCAGAGAAATACACATGCTCATACATAACATCATGTACAATACATAATATTTTGATAAGCCCATTCAAGAGCTGATGTAATCATCAGAGTTCCCTTTGATCAATATTTGCACAAATTTTTTCAAAGTATTCAGCTCTCAATAGTCCTTTAAGACAGCCTTGTATGACATATTTTCTTCTTTTCACTCCTATTTCACCTTCCTCCTTAACTAAGCTGTGCTCTTTCTTTGAAAATTACCCCTTAGCCGATCTACAGTTTCTTTGGCCTTAGTGTTTCCTTCAGGACCCCCCCACAGCCTTAAACATGTCTTAAATTACATTGCAACACCACTCTTCCTATGACCGAGAGTAACAGATAGTTTATTGACCTCTTGTTGCTTCACTTTGAACTAAGGTTGGGGGCTGTACTGTATTAGAGCAGAGCAGTGAGGTTTAGGGATAAGGAGAGGCTTTTTTTCATTTTGGTCATTTATCTTCCAGGGACACTTCCAAGAGGGCCATGAATCAAATTGCCATGACATGTACTGTAGCAAAGAATTTCTTCTTGTGCTTGGGCCATCATCATCAAAATCGCTATGAAAAGCAGCTGAAGTTACAGATGGAGGGATGCTGGAGAAGTCCAAACTCAGATAATTTTTAAATCCAAGACACAAAAGATAAAGCAAAGCTATAAGGGCCATTCAAAGTGCTGTCCTACAATAAAATCTGTATTTAATAAAGCAACAAAGTGTTCAGATCTTGCATACATACAAATGTAATTTTATGATCTATTTCATTACAAGACATTTATTGAAACACCATTGGGAAAAAAATCCTCCCTTAAACACCACTTTTTAATGGGAGGTGCCTGTCCCACCCTCTAACTCCTAATGACATCAAAATTTAGATGATTTTTGCAAATTCCCTTGATACCTTATTTTAAAAGAACATTTTGTTTCTTTTCAATAGAAGTTCAAAGATTTAGATTGGTTTGGACCCCTTTTTTTAAATTAAGAGTCTTTCTATAAAAAGTCCTGGCCCCGAAAAGATATGTAGGCCATGACACCCACTGGACTACCATACAGACCATTTTAGAGGTCAATAGGCCTCAGTAGTCGTGACACTACACTTACCATGGCCGTAGAACAGGTATACAGGCCAAGGTCCCCAATGAGAGAGGCAACCAGACCATGCTCTCTTTAGACAGGACTGTTAATAACAGTGCCTATTTAACAGGTACCCATGAGACTGCTAAACAGACGATGGACCCTCGTGACAGTAATTCAGCCCATGAGAGAGGCACAGTTATGCTCAAAAGTTTACATACCCGAGTAGAATTTATTATTTCTTGGTCTTTTCTCAGACAATATGAATGATAACACAAAATCCTTTCTTTAACTCATGGTTAGTGTTTGGGTGAAGCCATTTATGTCTTATTATAACATACAGTTCATTAAAAAAGTGAGTCTTACCCATGTCATTCTCATGGTAGATGATCGAGTGGTGATCTGATTGGTTGCTGTGGTATCTGTGCATTGGCTCTACATGATAAGTACCATTGTTTGTGTGGATGCTCCCTTCAAACAGACCGTCTAACACAGAACCGTGGCAGGCTGAGTCATGTTCACCTGCAAGACCGAGTGTAGAGAGATTACATGTTTGGGTTAGAGAGGTGAACAAGAAGAGAGATAAAAGATAACTGAGTAATGCAGACAGACAGACAGACAGACAGACAGACAGACAGAAAGAAAGAAAGAAAGAAAGAAAGAAAGAAAGAAAGAAAGAAAGAAAGATGAGCAGAGTTTCGTCATCAGGGAGACATATCAGGCAACAAAAGAGAGAGAAAGTCTGCACTGACCTTTGTTTATTATAAATAGCTAATTTACTTGTACTTTGATCTTTGATTTTCACCATCAGTGACTTGATTTTAGCACAAGCAGATGTTCATCCAATTTGGTCTTCCTCCAGATATTTTATCCAAAGTTTGTTCTATTAATAAAAGTTTTCATCAAAGTAAAAACTCCCTTCACCCTCGTGGACCAGGATTCAAGATGTTACTCACCCTCTAGTGATCCCGAGTATAAGTGTGAGAGGTCAGCTGAAGTGGAACCATTTTTGAGGACCAGATGGAAATTTTCAGAAAACGCTGCTGCATTACGCTTCAAACGCAGGTGAAAAGTTCTGGAGAAAACAAAAAAGACAAACAGCTCACAGATGCGGTCAAAGCTTTGTAGTGTAGTGGGAGGCATATAGATCTAATCAACACAGGACAAATATGGAAAAGTAATAGCTGACATATGTTATTGCTTACAGGACTTTGCAGTGCATTTAATCAATCATCTGAGATAGTCAGAGAAGTCTTCATGGAGGGTGTTAGAACAACTGTCTCTGTGAAAAACAAGATCTCTGTTTAAGAATCATAAAGCTACCTTTGAAAAGCTGTGAAGTCCAGTTTTAATGTGTACTCCTGGGATTGTGCCGCTCTCCTGGTTCTCAGGTGATCCCTGTGAAGCTCCTTCCTGTTGTATGAAAGCCCCTCGTAATGCTTAATGTATGGACTGATGCTGCTTACAGCCCCTGGCAGAAACAAAGACATTCAAGTCACTTCAGAAAGCACCACCTGAGAGGAGCCAGCTACTGTAGTACCTTCCTATGTATAATCACTTTTTATGAAGATGATACATCCTTTTACCACAAACATTTACCTTGAAAAAGTATCTTTGTGGTTTTACAAAAAAATAACAAGGATAATCATTTTCTCAGACAATTTTTGCGATTGTTTAGAGAAGCACGAGCTGGGTAAGAGTTTGTTGTGATGCAACTGAAACCACATTTTGGGAGACATTTGGTATATTATCATCTGTTTTACTTGAAATTTCATTATGTACTACCATTATGTTTCTCTATACATACTGCATGTTAACACCACAATTTAAATATCAATATTGGGTCAGCTGTAGCTCTAAATAAGCTGGAGACTGGATTGAAAGATACTATTTAGATTGATTTGTTCCATCATGAAATATTGCCTAAAATTTTAATATTCAAAACAGACAATATTGAAGTTGTAAGTCAAGTGGGCCATTTACTACTCAACATGAAAAAAATGCTGAGGAGTTCTTTAAGCAGTAAAGTAACACCCTTTAAAGATATAATTTCTGGGTCCAGTAACGCCAGTTCCCTAACAGTGAGGAAAATAAGAGGAAATGGTTGAAGACAATCAGGTATGTAACAGTGAATGAAAAATCAACTACTGAAAGTGTTTTTTGTTTGATGAAGATTCTCTGAGTCCAGCATGAAGCAAATGCACCCACAAACCTCTCACTATTGCACCATCATCAAACAAGGTGTTACTACATTAGCTGACAGCTGCTTCTCCTTGCTGACTCACACATGAAGCCGAAAGGCGTACCTCATTGATCATGGCTGATTTATCTGAATGTTATGTCTGTGCAGGGTTTGCATGAGGGCTCCCATTTGAAGCATTCCTGAGAGGACAGGTCGAGACATGTTTCAGGCCAGAAGGGGCCAGTTCACCACAGCAAACACAAGCTGCAGGCACATACATCCAGACAGATGCACGAGCAGACAAACACACACTCTGGACAACCATAAACAACCCCAAATAGTTACACAGAGTGTAGTAAGTGCCTCTTATTGAAACAAGCACACACACACACTCTCATGCACACAAACACACTAATCTGTATATTCCACCAACACACTACCTGAACTCTGTTCCCGGCAGTCGACCAACAGCAGCAGCAGCCAGTAGTGTTGCATGCCCATGTTCACCTTACTCTTTTTTTTATGCTCCCCTCACTTTATTTTCCTTCTCCTCCTTTGTTCACGCTCAACTCTCTTTGTCATCTTTTCTAGTTTCACCTCTCCCTTCAGCAGCCGCGTACCTGTGGTCTTCCCACGCAGGAATGCGACTAGTTAGGAAGTTCAAGCTGGAATATACAAAGTCTGACACGGTGGAGAGGCATATTCAGACTTGTTTGCAAGTATATTGGGAGTTATAGCAGGGCTTTGAGGCAGAGTCAAAGAAGCTCATTAATTGTAGAAACAGAACAAAGTGTCAAGGAACAAAGCTTCACTGACCTAGCAAGAAAAAATAATGCTGATGTGTGACTTTAGAAATAAAAGTTTTCGAATCCATTCAAAGAAAAACAGAGCTACAAGTAACTCAACAATATTTTTGAGTTAGTTCAATGAGTCACTGAAACATTTTAACTGTAAGTTTCAAACTAACTGACAGGCATCACCTCGGGGTCATCGGGCTTTTGGTCATAATATTAATGGACACATCTTTTGCTTTAATTTGGTCTGAAGAAAATTTGTTTTGAGGGGTGATATGATGTTAAAAAAGAAAAAAAAAATTGAAACTGTGGAAAAAATTAGTAACCAAAATATTGCGCTCTCACATTGCAATTCTGTCTGTCAACAGGAACGATGAAAACTAGTGCGAGACACTTCATTCATAGGCACAAGCTCCTCAACTGATTCAAGCTTGAGTTTAGTTCTACCTGACTGTTTCACCAAAGCTAATGCTAATGAAATAAAATGTCAAGCATACCTTCAGCCAAAAAACTTGAATTGTTATAAAGGGTTAAGTACCACATTATTTCTGTTGAATGACTCTCCTGATATAATGTTGATGTGCAATACAAGAAGCTAACATGATAAGATTGACATCACATTCTTACTCATGCTTTTGAGATGTTTTTCCAACTCAGTCGGACATTCACGGACACTTACAAACTCTTAAAACTGTCTCCTCGATGTTTCCGACACCAGATAAATTCTACATGAGTAAATGTACAAGAAATTTAGTCATAAAACTGATAATAATTGACATTAGGGACTGTTTAGGACAGAAACCAATCAGTCCTTAACAAAACCTGCATTCTTGTGATTAACTGGGACTTTACGCTTATCCTCTACATGTTTATTGTATAAATGCCTGATGAAATTGATTCTCATGATTGTTTCTTTGGCAATCAGGAGTGAAAAGGAAAGCATTAAAGCTGCTGATTATAAAACCAACTGGAAACACCACTGGTGGCAAAGTTGAAAGTCTTTGTCCACTTTAACTTACAATAGCACCCCATTGTTATACTTTTGTCCAATTTTGAACTCTGATTAATTTTCCTTTTTTACTAACAGAGGAACATGCCTCCCACGTTCTTATTTTAGACCCCTGGCCGGTAGAGAGGAGCTAAAATTGTTTCAAAAATGAGAAGAGAAGTCAGTGGTGTGACTCTCAGCATGTCAGAGGTCACTCTTAGGGTTCAACCTCAAGAATGTGAGGTAGTCTTAAGTAATTTGGGGAAACCCAAAAAGGAAGGAGGAAATGAGAAGAAGTTTACCTCAAATGAGGTCAAATGCAACAAAACACAACAAGAATGTACTTTGTTATTGGATTAATTGAAATAAATCTGCAACCCTTTCTGGGATATTAAATCCTACAGAGATTGCTTCTTTGTTTTAGAAGTGTAATGAGGAATCATGATTGCTCTGTAGGCTTAATGTGAGGCAAGATGGCTTGGAGATATCTCTGTAAAATGTCTCAGATATCTATAGTCAAACCAAGGCAGAAATAAAGAGGAAAAGTCTGCCAACAAAACCTCCACAGCAACTTTCTGCTCTACAAGAGCCCAATAACCTGCATCCCATATAAAACTATCAAAACATATTATCAACACAAACTGTTGTCCAAGCTAAAAAGCTCCAAAGTTTTGTCCATATTCCAGTGCTGTACTAAAACCCTTTCCACAGATCTTGTGGGGGGCATTCTTTGGCTTTAAAAGAAGTGTCACTTGAAGTCTTTGTGTTTGTGTGTTTCCTAAAAAGACCAGTGGTTTGTCCTAATCGTTGAAGACTATTTGATACTCCATCTCTCTAACTGAATGCGTTCACATTGGAAATAAGTTTACTCCACACTGAAATCTTTTGATAAGTCCTATAATACACTGACAGCTAAACTAAGTACATGTAAATTCTCACTCATCCAGGTCATAGTCCTGATGAAGCCTCTTGGATAAACTCTAAAAAACCTGATTGTCTAATGAGAAGAAAGAGTATATCTACAAGAGTGTTGTCATATCCCAGACTGGGATGCAGTTTTAACATTTGTTTTTGGTGCTTCTTTCTCGAATTTGGAGTTATAAAAGGTTTCTTTTTTTCAGCTCAAAAAGCCTCCCATCTGAAGAACACAGCATTATTTTAATGTATGAAACATGATTTAAATTTTAAATTTTAATGTATTTTCTGTGTTTAAGGCCATAATAGCCAAGTGGAAAAATAGTCTGCTGAAATTCAGAAGTCAAGCCAGGTAAGAAGTTGTCAAAACTGATTTATAAACTTTTTTCTCTATTAATTTACTACTTTTGAGCATTCAGGATAGCCAATCTACTCAAACTACTAAGGCAATGTAATGATGGTAAAATCTCACAGTGCAGTTTCTGTTGTTGTCAAAGCTTAAAAGTTATTTCTGTGCACTTAGATGTTTTAAGACAGTGAGAAAGATGTGAAGCTAAACTATCGATTCATTTGACTTGACAGTTGGATAATGCAATAATCTCTTATATGA
The DNA here is from genome assembly GCA_008086565.1 of Thalassoma bifasciatum. Lineage (NCBI taxonomy): Eukaryota > Metazoa > Chordata > Actinopteri > Labriformes > Labridae > Thalassoma > Thalassoma bifasciatum. The sequence continues at coordinate 539,564 of RPOG01000166.1, forward strand.
AGTTCCCATAACTTCCTGGCTAAGCCACATCCAGCTGTATAAACCAAGAGCTGTCATATTATCAGGCAGCTGCATTAAGGTTCACACAACTTACTCTTAAGGTCAATGTTTTACAGACCGGTTGGAGCTTCACTCCCCCACATCCTTTCATCCACTGACCGCCTCCCCCTCAAAGCTCCTGCTTCACACTGATTGGCCAGGAAGGGATCACCCGGATCTGAGCAATGACATCACAGTTTTCACACACACACACACACACACACACACACACACACACACACACACACACACACACACACACTCTCTCTTTACCATATGGAGCTTGCAACTGCCCTCTCAATAAAAGGAAGTGTAATTTTACACCCTCACTTCTCAGGTTGTGCTTGTGAGCTTCAACCTACAGAGATAAATACATCTTTTGGCGAGCATGTGTACCTGTCATATGACATACAAACAAACTTTTACTGCCAGGAGCAATTACACATCGAACACCTGGACAACTTTTACTACTCTTTGTGCCCTTGTGTAACCTCCTGTAATCATAAATGACAATACTCGGAAGTTCACAGGGAGCATTCAATGTCCAGTGTTTTCCCAAACTCTTGGATTTTGGTTCCTTGTTGCATGACTATAAACTCTGACATATATACCAATTATCCACAGGCATGACAGTAAATGGTTTTGCCAGTTCTGGGACTCCATCTACATATATGTTCCTTGTTCTACATTCAATGTTTATGTTCATCCCCCAAAGATAAAAACTCTCATGAGGTTAACCTCCTGCTTAAGTGAAATATTAAAATGACAGTTCAGCTTTGAGGCTGATTCAAACCTACACTATACATGACATCCAATCCGACCCTACAAATGTCTGCTATTCAGTGCCAGACAAAGGATTATGGGATAATTAGAGCGACAGCAGGCCCATAACAGACTTCTTTGGTTCTTTGGGGTTCATAGGCTATGGGAATTATCAAATCACATCATTCTGCTGACATAGCAAATTGTTAACCCCTTCACAGACCTGACCCACTTCACAAAAGACTACAGCTTTCCCTCTCTTCCCTCCTGAGGGGACACACAATCCACTCTGTGTCACACTTCATAGTAAGCACATTGTGATCAAGGCATTGACATGGATCTGAGATGAACTGTAGCCGTCATCCATCTTTGTCACTTCACTGATGCCTCTGATTTATTTGCTTTGACCATAATAATAGAGAGAGACCAACCGAGTGTTTTTAAACATTTTACTTATAAGCAGCATGAGTCAATTTTGCACCTATTGTGTATAATTTATGCTTTCATTGTTCCTCAGCAGTGCTCCATGATGTGCTTTCATTCCTCAGAGTTTATTTGCAAAATTCAAAGTGTGTGACTTTTAATTGCATCATTAAGTATTAAGAAATCATAAAAGTATCACATTTTATTATGGGAAAACTTCCAGCAGCTAATGTGTCTCTTAGTTAAGAGGAAGGCAGGATGCTGGCTGATAAAGATCAAGTGTCTGAGTTAGTCCAATTCTGATACAATGCTTCCCCCTAGAGCAAGCTTTAAAATGTCAAGCATTCAAAAATTATTTGGTTCAATTCAATGTTGATTTTCTAGACCCCAGATTCAAAGATAATAAAGTTTGTTGCCGACTGATTTTGATCCACTTCGAACCATTTCACTTTCCAGATAAGAATGACGCAAGAAGCAAAGTCCTGTCACATGATGACTAAAGAGAAAACAGCACTAACTACACTGTTGTAATATTTGTTCAAAGATATTTTGTTTGCCTGTCAAATACTGTGAAAGACTCTAAATTCCCTGGGACTCTCACTGATCTTTTAGGACATGAAGATGCGATTTCAAGACCAAGCTCAAACTCTACTCCAGTATAAATCGTGCCATCTTGGGCACAAGGTCATGACATCTGCAGTTCCCCAAAACAAGAGCGATAGAGAGGTCCATGATGAGTTCTTTTAGGGGGAAGATCACAAAACAACTGCAGGGACAGTCGGCAGCGATAGAGAAAAAAAGAACAGTTTGTATCCTGTAAAATAGCAACAAGATAAGCCAGCGCTTTATAAAAACATCATATTTTTACTCAAACCCAATCACTAACCTTCACACATTTAGAGTATGTGCAGTCAGTGTCACAATAATGATAATAAAGATTGAACAAAATACTATGTTTTAAAAGAAAAGTAAGGACATCAGAGGACAATGTTCCAGTCTCAGGCTGATCTTTCTTTTTCCAGTGCTCTGCTTTTAGACTGACATATGAATAACCCAAATTAACACAGGGAAGTAGTGCATATATTTTACATTTGTTAAAGTTTTTTTTTTCTTTTATACATGAAATATCAATACATTAGAAGTTTTTGGTGTTTTAGAAAAATGACTGCATTTTCCTTTTTTTTTTAGGTAAAGCAGATTTCTATTGAGTTTGTTTTTGAATTTTCTTGATTCCTGCATTTTCAGCTCATTCCTCCATTTGGTAAAGTTACACCCATATAACCTAAGATCAAGGTAACCTGTGGTTTTTTAATGTCTTCAATCAAACTTGGTATGCTGAGGTCACAGCCAGAAGCATAAGCTGCTTTGCCAACACAGTAGTGGCACCTGTACCAATAGAGGGCGCCATCCCGATCTGTCTATTCATGTATGGTTTAAACTTGAAATAAAATTAATTTGTCTCAGAGCTGGAGACTTCAAAGTTTTGATGCACACAGAGATTAATGCCACAGCCATTTGTTCCAATTCTGTCAAATTTGTAGTGCAACAGTTTATCTAAATTAAAAAAAAACCTTATTATAGTTTGTAATCACTTTGCAAGTACAAAAAATGTCTTTTTTAAGATGATAAAATACAAAAATTGCTTGTAACTTACCATTTTATTCTACATGAAAAAAAACCAAACAAGAACAGATTCACTCCTCTAGCTAAACCTAATTTTACTCTCTTATCTAAAGTATATTGAGCACTAAAATATTCATTCATCCCTTACTGCAACCTCAGCCCAAACAAATCATCACAGCCTTAAAGAAAAAAAAATGGATTGCCGACTCAACATACCCCATTACCTGAAGTAACCCTGTGTAACACACCTAACTAAGTTAACATCACACCTTTAAGCAGAAATTCATGTGCAATGTGTTAGCTGATTCAAAACTTCAAATAGGTCATCAAGTAGACCATGAAATGACAGAACTTCCTGACCGGAGGAATGATGAGACTGCCTGGCAGAATCTAAGCAGAATCATTTTAAATAAGCTTTAAATATTCAAGAAATGCCAAATTAAGATACCAGGGAGAGAGTGGCTGGGTCTCTTTTAAGTTGTGATATTCTACCAGGCCAGAAGAGGGAGCTTGTCACACACAAACACAAACACTCTTTGTTTTTATTGGAGAAAAGATAGAAGAGAGGGAGAGGGAGAAAGAGAGAGAGAGTGAGAGAGAGAGAGAGAGAGAGAGAGAGAGAGAGAGAGAGTCCTTTTGAGTTAACTGTACTGGTGACAAATCACCTCCTTCAATTAGTCCCTAAATGAAACCATATGTTCAACCTTATGTTGGTGTGAGGGAAGACAGACCTTTTCTCATCACAAACACACACACACACACACACACAGGTCAGCATCGCCACCGTGCATATAATATGACACTGAATATATTTTTGAAGTAAAGATTCAATGGCTTTGTTGAAACATAAAATAATTTTAGTTCCTGTAATTCTTGCCGGTTCTAGGACATGTTAGCTCTTGAGATTTATTTGTCAATATTTCTGTGACTTTGGTATGTCACACAGAGACACTACGTATGAGAAAATTTGCACATGAGTACGATAATGACTCTTGAGATATATGTTTAAATGGTACGTGCGATTTCACAGAAAGCTGATAGAGCAGTGAAAAGTAAAATTAGTGTTTTACACTAATTAGTGATGGTTGTGCTCTAACTCAGGCAGATGGTTTAACTTTACTCTAAGAGACCAGCGTGGAGTTACCATTTCAGTTCAGGCTGATGCCTCAGGACAGGAGGAGCATGCAGCCATTGGTCATGAAACAAGCCCATGCAGTACAGCAGAGTGACCTGGTCTGTGTTTGAGTTTCTTAAGACTCAGGATTGTAGACTTTCGACCTGATCAGCCAGAGGAGGGAGCACGGGAGGGGGGAGAGAAGAAAGAACTTTGGGGAGGCCTCCGTCTGTGAAGGCCATGGCAATTTTGTTTTGGAGGAAGTGCTGAGAATAAAGACTGATGTTCTGCCAAGAAGAGGCAAGAAAATGATGAGTGTCTGAATGAGGAGCTGTTTGATTTGTGAGAGTAACCCAAGAGCTTTCAGAGAAGATTCACATTTTATCCTCATGTGCTACCCTCATATTTTTCTCTGCATGTCTACACATGTGGACCACTCATTCAAAGACTTCTGGTGATGATGACTTTGTTGGCTCAGTAATGTTTCACACACAGGGTTTATGCTGGCAGCTATCAGCGGTTATCAGCAGAACGGCTGCTGGATAGCGTCATACATTCTTCCTGCGTGGGCTTTTTGAGTGCTGTAGTAAGATAAACTAAGCTACATGACTTTATTAAAATGCTTTCAGCTACTTCCATACTCCTCAGGAATACTTGAGCTCTTACATAAAAATATGAACATATATGGAGAAAGCAAAGTCAGCAAAAGCTCAGTTATAGTCAAAGTGGAGTTTACATTTTACTGATCTGCTCTCATGATTTTTTTTCTTTTTAAACAACTATGTGGTGGCTTAGCACCACATGAAAGATGCTGCTTGTGACAAACCATAAGAGGCTAATTACCAAATTCTACAGCTTCCTTCAGCTCTACAGAGCTTTATTGTCTCTTTAAGCTGACGCATAGTGTTTTATTAGCTGCAATTAAACTATTTGGTTCGTGCTCAAAAAAACACCACTCTTATCGATGTTTTGTTTTCCAGCCACAGAGGACTTCTTTTGGTGAAGAGTTAGTTAGTAAAAGAGAGTAAACCACACTAAAAAGGGTCTGAAACTTAAAGGAACAGTGTGAAGAAATAAAGAGATGAGATAAAAAAAATTTTGATGATAAGTCAAAAGTTGAGGTAAAAAGTCAAAATTTTGGCCTATCGATCTCATCAATCAGACTTTTTTACCTCAAAATCTTGACCTTAAATGGGCAAAAAAAGATAATCTTTATTAAGCCAGTTTTTCATTCAGGTACTTTTATCTGGTGGAAACTGGCTTCTTTACAGTATCATTCTTTTCATTATAGAAAGTTTTTATTTTGAAGAAGAGTGTTTTAAATAAATGTATGGTTTATGAAGCTACTTTGTTGTCTTTGAGTATCTGAAGGTATTTTTCCATGTCTCCAAGAAGCTGGGTAGGGAGTATTCTTTTTGGGTTTTCAGGGTATGGTCTATAGTCCTACTTGACAGGCTCTTCTGAACTTTGTGAAATTTTCAGGCTCACCTGTTAAAACAAGAAATAAATAGCTTGCCCTCCACCCCTCCCTGCCAGAACCTCCCCCATAAATGAGTGTGATGGGGTGATAAACACTCTGAATGGCCGGCTCTTGTTACAGCCATTCAACTACAGGATCTTTATTTATTCATCCCCTTTAAGCGAAGTCAAAAAGGCAAATGTTACGCCTGATAACAGAGGGAAGGATGAAGTGGTGCCAAAGCAGACACACAATTGGACTCACACACAGTGTTTGGTGGCGGTGAGGGCAGGAAAGGGACTGATGGTTGGGTCAAGACAGCACCAGGAGTCATGCAAGAAAGTATAGAAATAACTTTCACTCTTTTTCATGAGAAGGTAAATGCTCAATCATGATCACACTTGATACCATTGGCTTCTCAGCACTAAACATAGAGATAAAGAATGCCTGACTTTGAAGGATCAAAAAGTTGAAGTTCATTTGCCTGGGACTATGAATGTCTACGTCTACATATTTTACACCAGCATTGCCACATTCCCTAGTGCCATGTAGCAACCATGGCTAAGACAAACCTTGTCTCACCAGCTAAATATCTGCATCAAAACATCACCAAGAGTGTGAGGTGTTGACAAGCAGGTCATGAAAAATGTTAAACCACTCTGGCATCATATGTGAATGATTGAGCACAATAAAACCTCAAGGTGACGCTAACTCTGACAGTATTAAAACAACAATACAGACGTGCCACGTGCAGCCACACGCCCATTTAAAGACAATATTCCCAGACTCTTGTGAAGTGAATTTCTTTTGTTGTACCTCAAATAGATAAAAACTGACAATTAGGATCTTTTGTTGTTCCTTTTACAGCACACAACAATTTCCCATCATGACTCAGCTCATGAGTGCATTTTTTGTTTACATTTACTTTAAATTAAAGTTATTTTTAGTATGTGAAAAGCATGCCTAAGGTCCATTTCCCACACTCCTCTGTTCCAACTATGACTTTGACTTGCCATAAAGAAACAGTTATGACCAGAGCTAAAGTGTGCCCTCAAGGAAGTAAGCTCAGATAGTGAAATGTTATGAAAATGTGAGTTATAATCAACCACAAGGCATGAAAATAACTACACTCACAATGCATGATTCATGTGCAAGAGGAGGTAGTTATTCAGGGAGAGTTTCCTCCTTCAAGGTTTTGTCCTCTATTAAAATTAATTTTAAGTTTTCTTCTGTTTAACTTTCCATAGTCTTTCCACATGCACAGACTTCCACCCTGCTTTCCTCTGCTCCGTCTGTAGCTTTAAATGTGACTTTATCTTTGCTCAATTCCCTGGTGAGAAGAGTTTTGGGGAGTTTTTTACCTTAAAAGGCCATGTGGAGTGGAACGCTGGTTTCCTGTGGGAGGGGCTTTCCTCTCTCAGGCTCTGGAGCTAGAAGCCAGGCCCATCCTCATCCTCTCTTAACCCGGCTGCTCAAGTCACTCCCACTCACACACATTTTTTCTTTCCTTCTCCAACTGCCAGCAAAGTGGTGAAATCCAGCTACAGCCAGATGTGTGTGCATAAGTGTGTGTTGCTGACCTCCTTCCTTAATGGGGGGGTTAGCATACGGTCATGCGGGGAAACAAGGTGATGAGGGAGAAAAGGAAAGACAGGAGACAGGAGAAAAGTGTTAGACAATAGAGTCGAATGAGATGAAAATAAAATAAAATAAAATAACTTCATGATTTAAAAAAAAGGGCAAGCTGATGATAATGAACACAACTTAAATGTCAATTTTACCTTTATCAAAAGTTAGCTTGTCAGACAGTGAGAAAGTAAAACAGTCAGAGTGATGTTGTCCTTATAAGGTCAGTGCTGAATCCAGGCTGCGAAGGTGAGTCCTCAGCAGCTGGTGTGTCATCAATGTGTCAGTGTGATGTCAGAACTCTAACACACTGAACCTGGTTGGATCTGGTCTTTTTACTCTGTATTTGTAACTTTTGGTGTGTTTAAAGTCCACCTTGCACTGAAGTTACTCTGTTACCCTGAGAAAGTCAGGGTGAATTATAGCTGTGTATGTCTGATGTCTGTCTTATGATGAGTGTTATTACCATAGTGAAAGTGTGATCGGACAAACAGTAGAGGGAACATAATTCATTGTATCCCACCTACATGACTTTACTTTTGCACTGCTCAAGTGGCAGCTTGTTTCAGCAGCTTTATCCTCTTTTGTTTTCACCTATTTTTCTTTTCTTTTTGGTTCACTTTGTAGTTATTAATTTGTTTATTTGACAGGGGCCATGGAAGACAAAAACCGTCAAGTCAGAGTTAGCTATAAACCCAATTTTCATCTGTGGTACCAGGGCAGGAAGATGCATAAGAATATACAATGCAATTAATAAAAAACAAACTAACATTTCAAACAATACACACTGAACAATAGTCCTTCACCAATAACAACACATTTTAAATATCTTAAGTTTGGTTCATTCGTAGGATCAAATAAGTCATCACCTAATTTTTTTTCCTTGAGCCATAATCTCTATTTACTTTTAAAAACACTGAGGCTTATACAGTCTCTAATGTGGGGAGGAATTGAGTTCTTTTACCCTGCTGCTTTGACTGAAAATGCACTTTTCCTGAATTTAGCCAAACAGTCTCTTCTTGCAGATGCCCTGGTCTCTCTAAGCTTGTTCCACACATTGTTTTAGTGATGGTGGTGGGGCCTGTCGTTACTTTTTGAGGCTCATTTGTTGGTCATGAACATCAAAGATTGACGTTTTTGCAGTGGTATTTTTACTTTTCTTGTTCTTGTGAGTGTGCAGAGATCCTACGTGTAACCATGGTGGCATTGTTTACATACAAGATGTCAGCTGTAGCATGTTGATGCTAACCGCTACTAGACCCAATGTCCCTGACGAGCTGAGTAGAAGGAGACAAGGACGACATGCTGGTACTGTGGTGCCTGCTTTAAAGAGGTGACATCAACCTGTCCTTTCATCCATCGTTACAGGGATATAAGACCTATTCTGTAGAATGATGGCCAAGCTGTCATCTCTGATGGGCAGTTTTTTCCAGTTGACTCTCATTATATTATTCTGTATTTCATTTTTTTGCACTATAATATTTCTTGTATTGCTGATGTGACTCTGGATTTTCCCTTGGAGATTAATCAAGAACATAAAATGGAATCATGTACAATAGGTTCAGGATCAGAGTGTCTTAATGTGTTATGATGAAAAGCTAAAGACTGAGGATTATTTATTTCAGCCAGTAGTTGTCTCAATGTTAGACCTCCTTTGGCCCACAGACAAAAAAAAAAAAAAGCTGTACATGTGGCATGCAACAAAATACATCACATTCCCTGTTCTCACCGCCTCACATGTGAGCAATCAGGTTCCTGTTTACGGTCCTTGATTTAATTCTTAACATCTAAACCTGACCTGCAGGTTTCATTCTCCATGCAGCTGTCTGGAAAGCAGCATTACGTCAGCTCGGTGAGTTACTGTGCACTGAACATGAACCTACTGGGCTTTGGATGCAATTAAAAGCGGTGGTGGAAACAATTTGGACCAATGAAATACAAGAATAACCTATCCTTTATAATGAGATTAAATTCATTTAAGTGATGTTGCTCTTCATGAAAACAGAGGTGTTTGTAGGTATTGAGATGCACTTTTTTATTGGATGATGTTAAGAAGATGATGAAATGAGCACACTCTGATGTCACATAGTGATGAATGCACATGTTTTTAACACCACTTTGGCATACTTTGCTAAACTTACCCTAAAGCAATGTGTAGTTCAGGCATGCAAACTAGTCTCTGATTGGTTAACTATACATGCAAAGGTTTTCTAAATGCCTAGAGGGAGCTTGTGCTTGTATGCGTGTGAGCCAGCAATGAGCAGGTGCTTTGGGGGCACATGATGTCATTTCACGCAGAATCTCATCATACAGGAAACATGTTGTTCTGTCTGAACTACCAAAATGTTAGAGAGGAGATGCCACTCAGTCTGTGTGTGTGTGAGTGTGTGAGAGTGTGTGTGAGTGTGTGAGTGTGTGTCACCAGAATCCAGGTGGTGTCCTGTCTGGATGAATCATGTGTTTCCAACCCAAGGCCAGAGGTGTTCACATGTGTATGAGGGCAATCACTACTGAGCAAAAACAAGGAAAAGAACCCTTACAGCTCAGCTCTGCATTTCATACGACAGTGCAGAGTGTCCCTCATCTTTTCAGTATGCTCTGGTCTCCGATATAAATCATAAAGACTTTTATTGGCTCCACAACTACTTTCATTTGCAAAATATCTTGATGTTTAGTCTGTGCCTATCCGCAACATTTCTGCGGTCATGAGGGTTTAAGAGAAAGCATACTTGGAACATTGGGAGAGGATATTGAAAGCACTAAATTACACTCTTGAATTACTCCCTGAAAGGCTGGGTGAGTGAAACATTCATATGATATGTGTGTGTGGGGGGGTGGGGGGTGGGGGGCTTCTAGCTTCAAGCGTCACAAGTCAAAAGAGAGGGTTGTTGACATGAAGCTCTGAAGAAATGCTTTCAGTGGCAACAGATCCAACAGATCAACAAGTTTAAAAATAATCTAAAAGCAGAAATGCTATAAAGTACTTGGATCTATTACATCACATCCTTTTGGGATATTCATTTCTGTCCATGCTGTAGAGTTGTTGTTAAAAGGGGGCAAGAGATAGAGTGACCATAATGAAAAACCATCTGAAAAAAAACAAAAAGAGGACCCCCAACTCATCCTCTTGGACAGACCAATCAAATAGCCAAAGATACTCTAAGATGACAAAGCACAGCTTCATAGCCCATGCATTTATTAAAAGACACTCCTTTTCTGTTTGAAGTGAAATTTTTCTTTAATGTAAATATAAACAGTGTATAAAAGGGACATAATTTCAAAGCTTAAAAAGAGGACATGTCCGGGCAAAAGAGGACCTATGGCCACTCTAGATCAGCAAATTCACCAATATTAAAAACAGGAACTGTCATGGCTAATTTTGAACCACCATGAATATATGACTCAGGATGTCAATTTGTTGTTTCATCCATCACTTCACAAAAGTAACAGCTCTCAGATTAATTGTGACATCGTAAAGATAATTCTTATCAATTTTTCAATAGTTATGAATGTTGTGAAAGGGGTGAGGCCAAAGGGGAAGCCAGAATTGTGAAGGCCTCACGCAGAATTATCAATACTGCAGCCCAAAGACCCACTTCAGTCAGAGTCAGACTGTGGCTGGTCTTCAGCTCATCAGGATCAACAACCCCATATCAAACCTTTAAAGCAGTGATGTTAGTCAAGTTATTTCCATTTCATTTCAGGCAGCCATTATGACTCACTTCTATTCACTCCTCCAATTGTTGTGGTTGTGTCTGACTGTGCAAGAAACCGACATAGCCTCGCCTCTGCAGTTGGAGAAAACATAACACCAGTTAATAGTTGTCATTGTGTCAAACAGGGAACACACCTCAAGGTAGTTAGAAGAAACAAGACAACCTCAAAGTCTGTTTAACGTTTTAAGTTTTCAATTAATGATCGTGCTGGTGCAAGTAAAGAGAACTGAGTGCAAAGGTAAGAAACTCAAGTTGGATTTGGTGGTGCTCAAATGGTGAAGTAATGTTTGGCCAAGTTAAAACAGAGAAGTAGCTTCTCTCTGTCTTGTATTTCCCCCGGTTAAGCTAATGTACTTAAGTCAAGAGACAGCTGGTTTACTGGACAGTGAACTTAACTATTGCATTTTAGGTTGGTCCGTCCTTTTTACATATAGTAAAAATGTAAAGTATCATAGTGAACAGGTCTTGCTCACCCTGTCGGATTGTAAATTTACATACAGCAACTCCTGCTCATCATGTATAATACTCTTTATTTCCTGGTGACTCACCACGCCTACAAAGATGGTGCCAAAAACATTGTTTGTAAGATGATTAATTGATTTAAAACTTATCTAGGTATACTGAAAAAAATAGTTTTCCGATCCCGTAGTCCACAATGCTTTTCATTGTCCTTGTGAGACACACAGCATTAACATGAGCATTTCAATTCAGGGTTGAAGTGAAACATGAGTCTGCTTATTTGTTTCACTTCACATGAAGCTACACTTTTCACCAAATGGGATTTCAGTAGAAATATTAATCTATCCTTCATTTTGGGATTTTGACCAATCAGAAGTAAATATTTACATGTTGGTCTGACCTATTCCCAAACACACTTTGCCTTTTTGACACAACTGCTCTATACAACAACAACCACAAAAAGCCTCTTCCGTTCATTTGGCATCACCTGAAAATACTGCAACACACAAAACAGTCGAATATGACAACTGCTCCTCTGCACAGCTCATCTCTCTGGCCACAAAAGAGTAGCTACTCATTCATGATGACTATGTGACAGTCTTTTCTTAGCCAGTTGTTTTTTTTCCACTTGGCCATCTCTGCTGTTCCAGAGAGAGAAGAAGGAGGGACACTTGGGTTGTGGATCAGTTTTGCAACTCCTCCAAATCAACACCACAGGCAGCTTTTGAAGACATTTCAGGCCGTAAAAAACTCAAGAAAAGTCTGTACAGACTCAGCAGAGCAGTGTTTGTCTTTTTACCATACAACACTATGACACTTAACAAAAAGCTGAGTGAAACACTTTTTTTTTTTCAAATTACCCTAATGTAACGCGTCTTTTAACACCCTCTAGGAAAAGGGAGCATGTGTCTTGAATCAAAGTTTGGCGTTTGTGTGGGACTGAAGCTGGCAGCTGGATTTATCTGAAGGTCTTCTTTCCACTGTTTCCACAGAAGCGATGAAGAAGCAGAATCGTTAGAGGCATTGGTATCAATAAAATCTCTTAATACCCATCTCTAGTCACATTTGTAGTCTGTGAAGCCCACTCTGTTCTGCCCCATAAGGGTCTCTACTCTCCCAGCCTAAGTTTGTCACATACTGAGATGAAAGAGAGGGGAAGAGTGCTCTCCTTATCACTCATCTCAGGCTTTGGCGTCCTACACAGGCAGGTGGAAGAGCAGGAAGCTCCCAGAACAGAGCCATATTTCCAAATATACCACTTATTACATGCATTTTAATAAAAGTGTGGCCTTGACTGATATCAGGGTAAGAACTTGAGAGAGTGATTCAAAACAGTGTTAACTAGGAATATTTGAATCTTTATGAAAAAAGTGAGCCAAATACTTCAAATTTCAGATCAAGAAGTCTGCTAGCAAATGCGTAAAGTTGCAGATATTTAAAAAAAGAATCTTGAAGAAAAGAAAAAGAATTTCGTTGCTTGATCTATTGTGCCCTTCATCCATTCAACTTAGATGATATGCACAGCACCCCCACTGGCCAGGAGGTGAATTGATTCAGAGAATTTGCTGAATCAGTGTTGAATTGGGCAGGGTAATATTGCCATGCATCGATTAATCAATGTTTTTGCCCACCACCCCTTGTTCTGATGTAATGTGTGGAGTAGCAATCCTGGAATAAATTAGTATTTAACTTCAGCAAGTTGTTATATGGAACCAAGGCCCAGCCTAAGTTTAGCATTTACACTGTTTTCGTAACTTTGCATGCGTTTCCCCATGGATCTCCTTCCTTAGTCGGGCCTTCATTTGTCCACATATCCATTGGACACTGGCCTCCATTGTTCCCAAAAGCTGATCCTCAGTCTGGTTACATTCCTCACTCAACAAACTCAAATATCAGGTGCATACAACTCAGAGCTCAAGTTTCAGAAAGTGTTTCATAACTTTGGACATGTTGTCTGACATGACCATTATGCTTTCTCTGATGCTAACGTTTGAAATAACCATGAATTACATCACATAGTCATAAAACCAAACTCACTGATGCCCTGATAGAGACAGGCATATGTAGGATGGAAGAGTGGTAGCATCTTAGTCTCACAGCTATGTTTCCACACAAATCAATATTAAAAAATCAATAAAAAAATATTACTCACTTCAGTTAAGTCCCAATTATCCCTGATAATCTATTTTGTGTGCTCTATTCAGACCACAAAGGAGTTTATGTTTAGATACGAGAGTCCTTGACATAACCGCCACCTTGGGCAGGGAAACACCTTTAGCTTCAAAGCTCAAATGTTATGACAGCCTGGTTACAGTATGGGAACCTTTTCATTCCACATCTTTATATTTTCTTTGCATTTTGTTATACCCCTCCCATCCATGTATGCACACTTTGAAAGTGTAAGGTGCTACGTGCCAAGGCGACTCTTCATCCCCTGACATTTGAGGTTAAATGTGGAAACAGGACCTGTGCTTCTCCCTCTCTCTCCTGCTGAAGCTCTTTCTGGACACAAAACAGTCCAAATAAGGAGATCAGGCACGTTTGAAGAGCTGGTGGATCGGAGTGGAGTGTAGAGGCCAGAGCTTGGATGGCTGGTTTGATAGGGTGGAGTATGTGTCTGAGAGACTGATAGTCAGGGAGTCGAGATGGAGTGGAGGCAAAGTGGTGAGTGGGGAAAGGATGAAAAGAGGGAGGGAGGGCTGAGAGCATGTTAAGTGGGGGAGGAGGTGGGGGTGATCAGAGAGTGGAGGCAGGTTCTGCTGTTGCTTGAATAACTACCCATATAGGGCTCAACTCTCCATCCACCACAACCCTGTCTGTCTCCTTCCTGCTTTCTCTCCTGCTCTGTCTTTCTCCTTCTTTCTGCTCTTCTCTGCAGCTTTGTTGGACTCCAGCTCTCTCCAGTGCTGCACATTAGACTTCTTCATCTCAACACAACTGGAAGCAAATCCTGCTCTTTTAAAACTGTATTTTATCATCTCAGAGAGGGAGATCCAACTAAGCGCACACCATGGAGGCCATCAAGAAGAAGATGCAGATGCTGAAACTGGACAAGGAGAATGCCATCGACCGGGCAGAGCAGGCGGAGACGGACAAAAAAGCGGCAGAGGACAAATGCAAGCAGGTGGGAATAAAAGATGGGAACAGGAAGAGATGGATGGGGCAAGTAGGAAGATGGAAACAGTGTGAGAATTTGAAAAAAGTTACTGTATCAAAGAAGCTGCAGAAAAAGCCCATAAACACTATAATATTAAAGATGCAGTGCAGGATACCTGCTAAATTTTTAAACTGAAGTTTTAATTAAATGATTTATGAGATAAATTTAGGGACAAAACTTGAGAAAAATGAAATTCTTCCTTTCAGAATCTGTGACCCAGGATAAACATACTTAAGGTTTTCTCAGAGGCTTATTTCCCTATGCACTTACTTAGCTAATCACAACATTTATACATACCAGACATACCTTGAAGGAAAAAGCCTGTCAACACTTTTCACATGTATTCATGCTACATTCCTCACATCATACCGTTGAATTAAAAACATATGATGATAAAATCTAGTTTCCTTCCATGTCTCTGAGACTGGGTAGCAAATCCATCAAACGTTTATATGAGTATAAGGAAAGCAGGGATACTGAGGACTCCTTAAATGGTCATGCAAAGCTCTCAAATAGGCTCTTGTACTTTTAAAGTCTCCATATGGTGTGACATGATTGAATTATAACTCAAGTTCCTGCCAAACTGTATCACCAGTAGAGACACAGGTGGCAACATCTGGTTATCATAATAACGAGTGGTAAGAAACAACATCAAATTATTGAAGAAAAACTAAATATAAGTCATTGCACCACCCCATTAACAAATACCAGAAGAAAGCGCCATTAAAATGGTTACTGTGTGGCACTGAGAAAACTCAAACATGTATACAAACAGTGGCCACATGACCTGTTAGGACCACCCAGGATCAGGATTTAGTCTTTTGGGGGTAAAACAGCGGTCCCATCCCCTCTTTCATGATTAGTTTATGTGGGTAAATGGAGGGTTTGCCTGCCATAGAGTCTATTTGACAGCTGTATCCTACACAAGAGGCAGCAAACACATACATCATGAGTATGCAAATGGACACACACACACACACACACACACACACGCACGCATCCACACGCACACATTAAGTCTACGTCTATCAGGCGTCTGTGTGTTCTCAATGATAACTGGTGTATTTTGAGACACATGGGAAGAATGACACAAGAATGAACACAGCTCAGCTCCCACATCAGCTTCTACTTCATTATCATCAGTCTAAATTTAAACCCAGTGGCATCAATGGAATACCATCAGACCTTTCTGTACAAGCACAATACATACACAAAAACAAGTGTGTATCCATCAGTTTTTCTGTGATTAAACATGTTACATTTTCAGTTCTTGAACAACACGGCAGAAAAAAGGTTTAACCAGAGAGGAAGGGGACACAGAGTACTACAGAGTAAAATCAGAAATGGCTCAATAAGGGAAGAATAGGGTAAAACAGAGTAACTGTAATTGCATCACATTGGGGGCAGAGATTGGGTCAAACCCAAGGGAAATAACTCATTTTGGATGCTAAAACAGTGGCCAAAGGCAGTGCATTGACTATTTTTATGGTGCAGATGGAAGAAGAGCTGGTGGATCTCCAAAAGAAGATGAAGCAGACGGAGGATGAACTGGACAAATTTTCTGAAGGCCTGAAAGATGCTCAGGAGAAACTGGAACTGTCTGAGAAGAAAGCTGCAGATGTGAGTGACAGTCACACTCCCTCCATGCACGCACACACACACACACACACACATACAAACACAAACACACAGAATTATGTAAATATGGGGGGGGGGGCACTTCCAGTCTCACTTCATTTGACTCAAATGTGAAATGAAACTTAAGGTGTAGTAATACTGAAGCAACACTGAATATTAATGAGAGGTTCCTGTTGTTAATTATTGTCTTTCTGCACGCCTGGAGCTTCTAAAAACTAGAGGCCACTCTTCCACAGCTGGACAGTTTCTAAGCCTGGACCAGCTGTGGTTTTACTTTGATCAGCAGTGATGGTTTAGAGCACTTCAGAGAGTGTTACATTCCTGTGCAGCCACTCCTGAAAGATGTACACATGGATAAACTGTAGCCCCCTCTCCACGACACACACACACACACCCACCCACCCACCCAAACACACACACACACACGCACAGGCACACACACACACACACACACACACACACACACACACACACACACACACACACACACACACACACACACACTTCACCCATGTCCTCCAGTCTTGAAACCAGAGCAGCAGACATCAACAGACAAACTGCACTGTTTCAGCCTCACCCTCAATAACTGCTCCACATTGTACTGCTCTAAAAGTTCAGACAGAACCTGGTGTCGGCTGCAGGATTGTTTCCAGGGGTTTTTATTTGTTAGCACGGACAATTGTTCGGCTTCTACATGAAGATGTTGGTGCATGTTGCTGTTATGCAAGCACTTTGCATCAATAATAATTCATATATTGAGTACCATTTGAGGTCATTTCTCTGAGCTCAATCATTATCAATTAACACCAACTGAATATCTTGACATATGCTTAATCAACATGCCGATGTTTTATAAATTAATTGGCTTGTGGTTATGCAAATTAGAATCCTAACAGGTTGAATAAGACCTTGAATTGAAGAGATGTTTTTTCTCACACCGAAGGATTCATATACTTGAAGTGATTTAGCGTTTGCCACTAAGAAAAGCCAACAAAAGCTGACACTTTTGCCACAGAGTCAACAGAAAAGGCAAATGTTCTTCACTCTAGATGAGGTGTGCCTTGCATTACTTTTGCAGTTTGAGATAAACAGCTCTTGTTGAAGGTTTTTGACCAATTACTATTGAGTCTATCAAAATCTCCTCAAACTTTTCCCTTGTATATAATGACTGTTGTACTGTTAATTTCCCTGAGTAAAGCCTCCGAGTGTTTCTTCTCCGGCTAAAGTGATCAATTTGAATATTGTCGTAATAATACTTTAAATAGATTACTTTGTTGTCATTATAAAATAAAAACTAGTCGTGTAATTTGTGAGTTTAGTTGTGTTCACAAATAATTTCTTTAATTACATCAAACATAACATTTGAAATTTCAGTTCCCTGTGGCTAATCAGCTGAAATCAGTGTGGAAAAAAAGATCATATTCAAGATTGTTGGTAACTCTGCAAACCACAAGGCTGTATATCTGTCAGTAGTAGGTCCTCCAGCATTTTTGCACAGATGAGTGTTATTAAACCTTATCGTGTGTTTGTGTGTGTGATAGGGAGCAAGAGCAAAGGGGTGGGGTAAGAAAAAGGGGAACTCAAATGCACACATAGTCCCTCTTAAGTAGCCTAATCATGTCCAAGATAAGGCAAAATACTGATCATACCAGTTAAGCACTAATATGCCACTTAAGCAACAGCAGCTAAGAACCTTGTAAGTCATTCCAATAAGATTACTGAGCAAACTGAGCAGGAAGGAGCGTCATGAAAACAAAAAACTCCCCCAGTATCCACAGAGATGTGGTATTGTTTGAGCCTTATGGAGGATATCCCAGGGAAACGCAGTGTTGTACAACACACAAAGAGAAGGGAAGTGTCTGACACACAGACGCTGAGACACGCTGGATTACCCTCACGCTGTGACTAAATAAACTCTGAGAACTGCTTGGAGCAGCCTCCCATGTAAAGTGGGTCAAGAAGGTCCCTGGAAAAAGTGGCAGTTCAGGTTGTGGCTTGAGCCTGAGAAGGTGACGCTTCAACTCTGGGCGTGGAAAGAGAATTCAAAAAATAATGCACTGTCTGTTTGGAAATAAATACAGGGGTGCTTTTTACAGCATCAGGTTCAAACTCAAAAAACTGCCCACAAAATAAACGTGATCAAACAAAAGTGGCTGTACCCCATATGTTTCAGCTTTAACAACAAGCATGCAGAGACTGTCTTTTGGTTAAAATGTCGATCTCCAGCTTCTAAAGCTGCACTACTCCACTTCCTTAAATTCCCCTCCACATGTCACTTATTAGAGGCAGCAGTCAAGTCATTACACATCTGAATTCACACAGAGAACAGCACCAGATTGCAGACCTGGAGGGGGCTGGGAGAGCAGAACAGTGAGCCTCAGACCCCAAAGAGTCAAGCTACTGTGATTCATAAGATTTTTATGTCTACAAGAGATTAACAGTGCTGATATTCATTTCATCACAGCTCACAGATAGCTTAAGAAAATCAGACCAAGAGTCTGTTGTTTGGAGGTTTACAGCTTGATAGTAGTATTAAGGATACAGAGAGCCAAACTTAGAAGGGTCAAAGAGAGTGCCACCATGTATGATAACACTTTCCAGAGCAGTAACAGTAACTGTTTCAAAGGGGAAAGCTGGACAAGGGGGCAGAGAAAGCAGGCAGGGGGGCTTTGGTATGTGAGGAATGCAGCTAAGGCAAACAGAAAGCCCCACACTCCTGTGTCTAATGAAATCAATGCTTCCAGCTTTTCCGGTGCAAGGGGGCAAATCAGACAGAGGGGCTCAATCAACAGATGAGAGTGATTGTGGGAGATTTTCTTCATCCCGCTGAAACTGCAGGGGTGAATTCTGAACCCAAGCAAGCAGAGATTTGCTGCTCCGCTTGCTCTTCAAGAAAACATGTTTGCCAATGGGCTGCTCATGTGAAAGGAAACAGAGAGGGTAAACACAGGCAGGGCTGACAGAGAAACATGCAAGATGAAGCATTAATGTGATTTACACCCACATAATAAACATCATCTACATGCAGGCGGGTGGTGGATGATGTTTGCTCACTCCTTTGTTAGACAAACACTCAAACGGCTCTACCAAAACAAAACTTCAGATGCATACTAGATTCCCTTGTAAAAATTTCAGTAAAAAGATTTAAGAGGTCTATAAATAGCACAATTATCGAACAATGATGTGAGTGTAAATAGTGAAGCGCAGGGTTAACTCCAAGTTGTAAATCATGTAACAGTGATATCATACACTGATGCATACTTTAAACAATGCTTCTCCTGGAATAAGTCATTGTAGCCATGACTTTTGATCATTGTATTTATGGACACTATATCAAGTAATTTTCAAGTCTGACCTAGCCAGATTTTTATTTCATACTTCAAAAGAAAATAAAAAATAAAAAATACTGCTTTTGCAACCCTTATGTTAATCCAATGTTAAGTTAAGGTCTTTGCCAAAATAACTGTATAACAGGTGAGCCGAGTAAACAGTACAGATAAATCTCAAATTGGCCATTTTATATATGTGACAGTTCTACATGCATAGTAAGAATCAGAAATACTTTATTATCCCAGAGGGAAATGCAGTGTTACCATAGCTCGTAATACAATACAGCAGTAAGAAAATAAATGGGATAGAGGTATTTAAATAAGCAATACTGAAAACAATAAGTGCAAAATAAGCAGTGAGTACCAAAAGCAATAAATACTTAGGGTAAAACAATATTTACGTCATTTATATTGTGACAGGATGAACTATGTTAAACAGATATTGCTCACTGAACAGGTGTTAAGATATTGCATGTTGTTTTAAAATATTTACAAACAAATTGCAAATTACAATCTACAGGTACATTGATTGTATATAAATAAATGAATATGACCAGGTAAAAATAAAAATAAATGTCTGTGTTAACGGTCCAGTGTGTGAATCAGAGAGAGTAGTGGATAATCAATAAAGCAGTGTGGGCACTTTTCCCCTACGCCTGTAATTTCTATAATGCATTTAAACCAACCTGCCACTTTAATTATCCAAGTATCTTTATTTGAGGTCAATATTTGCCGTCTGTTTCAGAGGTCAGTATCACTGTGAAAACCTGAAACATCTGTTGCTTTAGTCTTCACTGCTATATGATATTTTGATGCAACAAAGAAACCTGAATGTCTGACTTGAGCATGCAAAGGGAGACTTCACTGTCAGATCAAGTTTGAGCAGGCCGAGTTTGTGCGTGACATCCAAACTATGTGCGCGGCGCCTGTACAATAACTGAGAGTAATTCATCTTGACTTTCCTTTTTCTTCACTAAGTCTCGTAGCAGTGATCACATCGGTCACAGGGATCAGCTTTTACGCACACACACACAACCACACATTATACTCACACACTGTAGGACGCAGGCCCCGCCCCCTCTGACCTCATCATCCCGATCATCTCTCTCTCTCTCTTTCTCTCCTCCTTCGGTTAGTCTGGCGCTCTCAGCTCTCCTCTCCACGCTGCGTTTTAATCCTCCTCCTGAATCTTAGAGTGTCCAGACCAAATACTGCAACATTCCTGAGGACTACTTTCTGTACTGCTCATGAACTTTTCAGCCTTACAGATAAGAAGTAACACTTGGAGAACACCAGGACACTGTTACTTCCTGGTTATATAACTTTTTGTTGCACTTGAACGCCTCTTTTACATTCCAGAGACTTTGGCCGGGGACGGAAATTAAGTATTTTCTTTGAAAAACTGCGATCAGAGTCTTTTTTGGTCTTCACACACTTCCAGAGCAAATATACCAAACGGAGAGCAGCAGCTGACTTTTTGGACGACCAAGAAATAGTCTTATTGTGATTTTTTCCCTCTTACGTGTAGTCTTAATATAAGTGACCAAACTGAACATGGCAAGTATGAACTCTCTGGATGCTGTGAAGAGGAAGATTCAGTGTTTGCAGCAGCAGGCAGACGACGCAGAGGACCGAGCGCAGATCCTACAGAGAGAGCTGGACAGTGAACGGGAGCACCGAGAGAAAGTGAGACAATCAAATCTTCTCTGTTAGATATTTGTTCCTCAGGAAACTATCTCCCCCCCACCCCGGTCCTTGCCATTTGTCAGGTTTAGGTAATACTGAGTGAACTTCATCATATTATTGTTTCAGCCTCGCAAAAAGTGTGGTTAGTTCGTGTCATTGATTCATTCACGCACAATGCAAGGCGTTGGTCTGCAATGAAAAAAGTTTGGATTCCTGCAGGTCTGCGCGCATGCTCAGTCCTCATCAACTTCTAGGCCGCTGGAAAAACTCCTGTGAGAAATGAAGACCACGTAGACAGCATTGAATCCATTCAAGAAACTGAATCATGTCTTCTGTCCTTGCTACATCTCTTCTTACTAAAACAAATAATGGTAATACACACCACATTACAGCAGTGACGACTTGTTAATTGGGTGTTAGCTGCTCTTGGCACTGCCAATATTTAGATTAAGAGGATAACGTCCGGATTTTGGAGGGATATTTGCTTTTAATCCCTCTTAATGACTTGTTTAGTGACACTTTAGCCGCGTAAATGTGTGCCAGCATCAGCTGTGTGGTTTTAGTGCTCAGGAGAACCATACCACCCCGCCTCTGAGGATGATGGGAAAATAAGGACCCAAAAGTAGGATGCCTAGTCTGTTATTATGGAGCTCTGAGAGTAGTCTGGAAAATATGCCACCTTCAGCTTGTCTCCAGGGATTAGTCATTCAACAGAAAAACACTTGGAGGCTGTTTTATCTATTTATTCTCGCTTCAAAGCAACCTTTGCAAAACAAGGGATTTTTCAGGGAGATGTTTTTGTGGGTTATTTATGTGCTTTTACATTTTGCAATGCTTTTCTGAGAATCAGTCATCTTCAAACATGTAAGTTTAAGATTTAGATGGAAATTCTTTGCTCATCAATTACGAGTCAAAAGCTCTTGATTTCTGCCCTGTTTTTGCAGTCGTCATGTGTTTGTTTCAACTATTATTATCAGCAGCAGTTATAAAACTTCAACAGTATGAAACACAAGTCGTTGTTAAAGTTGTACAAGTGTGTGCTTTCATAAAATAGACGAATGGATGTGGTGAAATAGACTCATCTGTGCTTTTTGCCCAGCTCTGTCAGCTGCCTGTCTTTTGACTTGGCCCACTTCACAGTAATGGTAGAGATGAGGAAAAGAAATCCCAGCAGCAAAGTTAGGTAACAGTCATGACTTGTTTCTTGTGCTGCTTTATGGTATATGGGGCCATGTCCTTTGCATAGGAGCAGGTTAATGATAGGACCGGCAGACAAAGTGAAGGAAAGTGGGAGGAGATGGAGTGGCTGTAAAGATATGAAGCTGACATAATGAAAGGAGCAGGTCTGCTGAAGGACTTACCTCTTTGTTGTAGACTGACTATTGGGCAACAGGGCACCCTTTTCATTTGAAAAAAGGAAATTGGCTCAGCTATAAACAGATGTAGAGGTTAAGTTGTGTTTGTAATGTTTCTCTAAAACAGTTATAGTTGAGGTCATAGTTTCCTGCTTGTCACGACAGGACGGTTACATTTAGAGTTACAACATGATCGTATTTTCGGGATCTGTTCTGATATGCTCATGTAACAGTCTTCTCACCACTATCCTGCACTGATGACACTGACTTGCAAAAATAATAACTGCTAGTGAGCCCAGTGTTGTGACAGCCTAGGTTCAGACAAACCTTGAAAAGTGGCACATTACACAAAGTGGAGGTTTACGATGTAAGGATGAAATGTGTCGAATTAAAAAGATGTCTGTGTTGTTGCTGTTTATGGATTTGCACGTGAATTCTTCTAAAAGAAGTGGTTCCATTTGACATCTCTCTCCTTCTCTCTCTGTCTCTGTGCATTCAAAGTCAAACAGAACAGTGCGTTTGTGCTCTGTGCTTGGTGTGGTCCCATATGTGAATAATTAGGGCAACCTAGAGCTCTACCTCGACACAAAAACTCTCATTTGAGCACGGGGAGATCAAAACAGGAACCTTGCTGAGTTTGTTGAAGTGATGAATCATTGTATGAAAATGTGGAAGCATCAGAAGAAAGACTTCTCACTTAAAAGTCACAATAATTCCTTTCTGTTATTTTTAGTGTGGTTTTAATGTCCCTGGAGACGTTACTCATCGTCTAAGTACTGCTTTAGGCCTCCTCTAGATGAAGGAGACTTAACCAGGTCCTGGAACGCTCCTTTGACCGGCCAAATGTGTTTTATGTGAAACTGTTACTCTCAATGGGCTGAATCTTTTTTTAATTGTTTATAGCTGTTTTTTTATATCGTGATTCAAGTTTAAGAGTTGCAATTTAGGATAAAAGAAATCATTTGTGTCCTTTACATGACCTCTTAATGGTTGTATTACAAATGGTTGTAAGGATGAATGACTGATTTTCATGCCTTTGTGCTGCACCAATATAATTTCATTTTCTTAGATTTCATAGAAAGCTTGTGGATTGCAAAACATTATAGCAACAGTGACATGTTGTCAAAATATTGATATGAAATGCTAAGAAGTCTCTGTTCCCTTTTCAGAAGTTGAAGTTTGAATGAGATAACAAACAGTTGGTATGGTGATCAGTGGTGCTTAACCACAAAGCGTGCAGAAACAAAGCATGTTGCGCACCAAACCAAATGCAAATCTGGGTGAAAAGAGAAGCTAGGGTGTTGGCCTCTTGGTTTCAGTGTTTGCAGGCAGACCCTCCCAGGATGTTGTCTGCCGACTCTGGTCCAGTACTTCCTTTGCCTTTACTCCTAAAACTTCCTGTCCTGGAGCTCCAGCCCTGATCAACAGGAAGATAACTGTGTGCGGTGGACTTAGTGTCTCAGAGTGAAAACCATTTCTTGGGTATTGGTTTGACTCTGTAAGCATATGAAATGAATAGTTTATATCTACAGCACAGAAATGGCAATTAGATTTGGTCACCACACTGTTACACTACTTGACCCAAGATAAAGACTCGTCTTGTTTGTTCCAATTAAACCTCCTGTGGATGTCAATTGCAGCAAATTATAAAGCACAGCTCTTCTCAGCTCATCACTCTGTCAAAAATGAGCCTCAGGTATCATCAGCTTGCTGGTCAATGTGGTCAGTAGGTTTGAAGGTTTTCTGCTGGGCCTGTGGAAAGTCCTGCCTCCTGGTCTCCGTGTTTTCTCTGGACTTTCTCCTTGGGAATAGCTCAACTTTCCAAATATAACTGCCACATGTTGATAGGTTTTGGCAGTGTTAGCATTCTGGGGAAAACTCCCATGTTAGTGGCTTGTGGCTCAGCTGATTATGTAGGACAAGGTTACAAGTTACAGTCATAGCAAAGAGCACATTATATTTGAACAGCATGTGTTAGTAAAGGTAAAATAGTCTTACAGAAGCATTTCGATGGAGGCTCTGGTTTGGTGAAAATACTGAGGTCACATCTAACACATGTCTCGTATGGATGCATGGAAGATTTAATTACACACTTGATTTCTTTGTTTATTTTTTATACATAAAAGCAATATTCATTTAGCCTTTGACAAATAGATTGTTTCATTATAGGAGCCAAAAACCTAAAATTTTATCTTAAACAATTTTCTTTCATTTGGTGAGACACTGGACAATCAAAGACATATTCTATTTTACAAAATACTGTTACATATATCCTTTACATATCATACCAGATTAGCGTTCAAGGTCCGCAGATGTCTTTGCATGCCAAATCTTTATGGCAGAAGATCATACAGACACATTCACATTGAAAATAGTGTGCAGCGGTGTCAGGAATAACTTCTCCTGAACCCCAACAGCGCTGTGCAGCTCATTAGCCCACTGCCCTGGAATCAGCCAATAATTAGATTCCTCCTTTACTTGCCCTTGATCCTGCTTTTATTACATGTTAAACTCTTAGGTATTTAAGTCACTCCCAGTAGAACTGTGCTGTATCTTCAATTCACGCTGTTTACGTAATACTGACAATATCAGTGTGTTAAGTTAGCTGGTGACTAAGAAGTGAACAAGACTGTGCCATCAGTCAGTTTACAGCAAATTTTGTAAGTGTACTTACTGTTACGCTGAAATGTAGAGATAATTTTTTCAGCTACAAAGCTGCAGCTGGCACCCAAAGCTCAGTATGAATAGTAGAAATATCTTTCCATCTTTCAAAGGTAACATCATCAACTATCAAGGACCCGAAAAAGTCTTGAAATGATCTGCTATATATTTATTTATTTTTGATAAAATTAAACAGTCGGACAAAGACAAGTTTGTAAGTTGGCGCTAATGTCATTATGTGGTTGCAACATTTCAAAGCCAATCTTCTCAGCTCCAAAGTTCTCATACATCGTTTTTTGCCATCTTTGCAACTATACTGGGTTAGCTGGTGTTTATCAAAGACTATATATAGGATGGACAGCATAACTTTGCCTTTTACTATTGTACAGATGTGAAGACAATAGAGCCTTGTCAGCCAGCCAGAATCTGTGCAGTAATGACCATAGAGAATCTGAGTGAAACCAAAAAAAATAGCTTTCTTTTCTTTCCAAAGTCTAATGTGTTCTTGGCTCTCTTTCCTGAAATATATCATTACTGGTGGCAGCTGTCAGTCACAATGCTGCCCAACAATATCTTCATATCACCACAGCAGACAGATGTGACAAAAATTTTGTCTAGGTTTATTTCTTCAAATTTGACCACATCCTAACTGGAATAAATGGGAAGTGTTTTACCTATACTGCAGCCAGTCACCAGGGGGAGCAGTTTTTGTGAAGACCTCACTTTGAGCTTAGCAAGATGACGTCCATTTTTTTTGCGGTCTATGATATTTATATTTGAACTCAAACAGCTAAGCAAACACTAAGCTAAAGTCTGTCCAAATTCATATGCTATTTCATGCGCTACACAGTGAGGGACAGTAAAGTATAACATAATATCCCATTAAAAGTCAATGCCTCTGCCTTTTCTCATACCCTCCTGCAAGATGCGTACGTTCCCGAAGCTAGTAGTACAGGAACTCACCTCCCTGAAAGTACTTGTGTTAAATATTAAGCAAGCTTGATAACAGAGCAGCTACTTTTTGTATGTGTGTGTATTTGTGTGTGTGTGTGTGTGTGTGTGTGTGTGTGTGTGTGAGACAATCTTTCTGATGCTTGACCACAAACATTCTCCTAAGTTTGTTTTACCATATAAGGCGGAGTGCGTCTCTGGCACCCAAAGAATGCTCAGTGGGTGCTTAAGGAAGGGGCACGGCCACAGACAGGGAGAATACCGGCTTTGGTGGAAAGAACAATCAAAAAAAGAGGAAATGTCAGGAGGTTTGGGCTGATGACTTCCTGTAACTATTTTGGATCCTCTTTTGTAAAGTGAAGGGAGTGTCTGATCTTATAGTTAATGCATTGTTGCAATAATAAGTAGCTTGTCATCTGTACCTGCACTTGTTCCTCACTTCTGCTTTGTACTCTTCTCAAAAGAGTTGGTGCCTCCATCCTTTGAGCATTGATGAAATGATTTTCTTAAGCTGCAGAAGTATTTTTCAACAGCACCTTCAGGATTTACAGGAAAAATTCTTCTCTTCTGTCGTCATGGTTGAATGAATTAGCGGCATGAGAGTATGAGCTGCATGTTCACAAGGCAGCCTCTGTACAGAGGCGATACTGCATTTGTGAAAATCTGATACGCCGTCAGCTTGCACTACCACCACAACCATAGCAGTGTTGGTTTGGTCTGTGTGTTTGTGGGCTGGGTGACAACAAACATTTGCAGGATAGGAAACTAGTTGGTTGCTAGCTGCTAATTATGTGTCTCTGAATGAAGTGCAGATTGACAGGATGAGAGTAACTATTTGCATGTTTGTGTGTGTGTCTGTAGGTGCATTATAGCCTCCATGTGCCAGTGTAGCTGACCTCGAACTCATGAATAGCGTGTTTGTTTGGAAGCAGACAGTATTCTTCCAGCACATTGATTTACTCTGGGGTAAAGAAGTCAAGAGATCTGTTATTT
The DNA here is from genome assembly GCA_008086565.1 of Thalassoma bifasciatum. Lineage (NCBI taxonomy): Eukaryota > Metazoa > Chordata > Actinopteri > Labriformes > Labridae > Thalassoma > Thalassoma bifasciatum. The sequence goes on from RPOG01000166.1 coordinate 566,555, forward strand.
CAGGCTCTGGTTCTATTCAAAGCTTTTCACCTGCCTTAGTTGGTGTCAACAGATGCAGACCTTTGTTACCAACTTTACTGCTGAGATTTCAAGATGTGTTCTGATTTATGACTTTGCATTTATTCTGTTTTAGGTTCAGGGGCTTGGTGTTTTAAGATGTGTCAATGCTATTCAGGCAGACATTTCCTCTTTCATAACAAAACTTTCCCCTGGGAGATCTGAGTGCTGTGGGGCAGGACCTGGGTGAGGGCAAAAAAAAAACATAGAGAGCTGGAAACAGTGAGTGGCTGGTCAGCAGTCAGGTGATGGGAGACAGAAATCTGAAAAATTAAAAAAAAGGGAGTCTGTGCCAGCTGCCCACACACAGGAAACCATGCTTTCATTTCCTGAAATATTGAGCCTATGAGAGAATGGAAGAATGTGTCGGTTAGAGGTGTGTTACTGTGCAGTTCATGAAAATGCTAATTCACAGTCAGCTTTCTGTTTTTACTTTCTATGTTTCCCGATGTTGTCTTGTCACATCAGTTGCAGGATGACTCACCCACCTGTTAACTGAATTACAGACACTCTGACTGTTATACTAGCTTTAGTACTGACTTCTGGACTGAAAGTCAAGCTAATGAGTCACTGACCTACAAACTGCAGCCCTGCAACATGCACAGAATAATGTTTGTTGAAGATATCCCCAGCTGCCTCATTTTAGGAGCTGAGAGTAAACCTGTGCAAGTTCCCTCGGCTGTTTGGGTTCATCTGTGCAGTCATGTAGAGCTGTTGGAGCGGCCTGGTCATAAACTTGCATTTTTACACTGGATAGTCTTTTTGTTGTGACATTTGTAGAGAAAATTTAGCCTGGCCTGTTTTCAGGTTTGAAAGCCACTCCTCAGGAGGTGGTTGTGCTTGGATAAACTCTCCGGCCAACAAAAAGGAAATGCCTTTAAAGTTGTCTGTTTGCTTTCTTCTCTCTGTCTTTGTTGACTAAGGGCAGATGAGAAGAAGAAGCCCATTTGTCCAGCCAACTTGGCCCACTTCCGCATTCACAGTCACCGGAAATTGAGTTTTTCTAAATGTTTCTTTCAAATCCAAAGTCTGATGATCTTTAGATACTCAAAGGATTACACTCCAGCCAGAGTCAGATGTTAGTCTTTGTATTTATTACAGGTGGACCCCACTGGAATAACCTCCAGCTGTCTCAGTTTTGCTTATTATTCATTAGAATGACACAATTATTGATTTGTCAAACATGAACCACCCAAGAGAGCACCACAGCTCTACAGTTACTCATCATGGTGCAGATAAAGCTAAACGTATCTTATTTCAGAAGCAGTCTGACTTCTTTCTGTGGATTCAGTGACAGTATGTTTGTGTGAGTTGAGACTGAGGGTCAATAAGGAAAATTCTGAGGAGTCACAGTTATAAGCACTTCATTGTATTTAAAATGAGTCTTTGAAGAAAGATTGTTTTCTAGAAAATACTTTTGTGGCTGCTTCAATCCACCTGGGATGGTTTTCATGAGAATATGCTGTTCTAACCCTGACAGTAAGAAAAGAGGCCTAGCTCTTCAGTAACTGTGACCCCCTGGGATAATTAAGTTTTTTGTCCAATGTTTTCTCTTCTAAGATAAAAAGATGTTATAATACATCACAGGCATTTGATATTGGTAAACATAGAGGACGTTTCAAATCAATGAGATTGAAAATGATTGTTGATACACTTCATAAACAGAGGGTATCTGTTCATATCTGACACCATTACATCACTTTCTTATGCAGCTGAACAGATGCATGAATACATGGGGGTGGTTGGGGAAGATTTGACAAGAGAGAATAAGTGTCAATGTTTATGTCCCAAACAGAAATGCCACAGTATACTTGTTGACCATAATAGGACTACCATCCACTGTTGGTGAAGTATGTTAGGGGTTACCAAACTTCTGCCCTGGACCCCAAAAACAAGAGTTCCTGAGACTGACGACCACCTCTGCCCCTCAAAGTGGTCAAATGGTGCTCACAGCTGCATGCGAGCATGACTAGATCGATCTAAAAAAAGAAATATCAGGACAACATAAAAAAAGAACAGCAACACAGCACTGTTGGTTTGTAGTCATTTCATAAGGCTAGAAAGAAGCAGAATTCATCTAATTTTCATGTTTAGTAGCAGTGAGAGGAAATATAATGCTTAACAGTTTAACCAGCTGCTATTATTGCTGAAGTTCATCTGTTGAAATCAGCATAAGGTTGGAATCAATGAGCCAGAAACTGTCTTATTTTTCATTCGTGTGGTTCTATTTAAAATTTAGAAAGTATTTTCTCCACAATAAAGGATCTTATTACTGTTGTTATTTATTTAATTATTCTGTCTTTTAAGGGGCAAAGAAGCTTGCAACCCATAATCAGCACCTTGCTATCTGCCAGGGGGTCAAAAGTCCCTGTTTGCATAACACCATAGAGTAAATAGTGTCTTTATTATGAATACACAAGTAACTTAAGTGTTAATTCTGAAAATGCACTGCAAGGATGCTCTATTCAAAGGTTCTGGACTGAGTTCAATGGATGATTACTTTACTATTAGTTTGTTTCCTTGTTTTAAAACAAGGCTCACTGACAAAAGGTTGGTTTTAAAGAACACTATGGTAGCAGGGGTCAAAAAAAGGGAGACGTTACAGGACAAAAGACAATAGTCTGTGACCATTTGGGTTTAAAAGCCCAAAAACAATGCATATGAAACCCTGAAGTGAACGTCTGTACTTATTCAACTTGACATGTCGAAATAATTGACACTGTTTGAGTGGATTTTTCATGCACTTGTTTATGCTTTGTAGACAAATAAAAGCTACATGTGCACATTTCTAAGAGCTGTTTTAGTTCATTATTTGTTGTGATTCTGCTCCTCACTCTGCCCTCTTTTGTCCTCCTTTTCTTCTCCTGTTTTATAGCAGAGAAGTGGGGTAAGGGGGAGACCATCTTGGGTGAGCTTAAGTTGAATGGATGAATGTCTAAATTCCTCTTTTCCCTCCTTTTTTTCTCAACCCATAGGCAGAAGGTGATGTAGCAGGTCTGAACCGTAGGATCCAGCTGGTGGAGGAGGAGCTGGACAGAGCCCAGGAGAGGCTTGCTACAGCGTTGCAGAAACTGGAGGAAGCTGAGAAAGCTGCAGATGAGAGCGAGAGGTAAGTAGACAGCATTGGTGGATGAGATTTTATTTTGAAAAATTTAAATTGAGTGGGAAAAATTCCGGTTTTCAGATGAAATCATTGATTGCTTTCCTTCTCATGCTTTTAGAGGAATGAAGGTGATTGAGAACCGAGCGATGAAGGATGAGGAGAAGATGGAGATCCAGGAGATGCAGCTGAAGGAGGCAAAACACATCGCTGAGGAGGCTGACCGCAAATATGAGGAGGTGAGACTTTAAAAAAATGAAACTTTCACTCCAATATTCTTCCTTTCAGTCATTATTGCGGTTTTCTGAAACTATTTTCCCTTTAAGTTGTAATTTTTCTGTTGCAGGTGGCCCGTAAACTAGTGATCCTGGAGGGAGACCTTGAGAGAGCAGAGGAGAGGGCTGAGCTCTCAGAATGGTGAAAACCTGTTTGCACAAATTTGACACCCGAGAGACTGACCTCCCTCACTTGGTCATTTATTAAAACCCAGCCTGTCTCTTTGTCCACAGCAAAGCTAGTGACCTGGAGGAAGAGCTAAAAAATGTGACCAACAACCTGAAGTCCTTAGAAGCCCAAGCTGAGAAAGTGAGTGTGTTTAATGGCAAATGAATGTTGTGATTTTATTTTTTCTTAGTTTTACATATAGACAAAAATGCAGCAGCCTGTGCCTGTCTTTTTTTAAAACTCTTACATCCAAATCTACTTAAAGTGATGCTGAAGTTTGGCCCCAGATTGTGTCAAAAATCAACATTTTTTAAATGTTTGGATGCATTTGCAGGTATTTTTTTAAAAAAAAAACACTGGCTAATCTAATGAAAAGCTACCTGAAAGTGAATAATATTGCCTCCATTGTCTACAAACAAGAAATTTCCATACATCATGACAACAGATAACTTGGCTTTAAGCATGTAGTCGTCTCCACTTTGCTGTATTCTGTCATTTAGGCTGGATCAGAGGACAGTAATTTGAGTGAGCCACGTACAGGGAGGGGAACTGCATCACCTAAATGTTGTTTCAAACTTACTTTCTTGTGAGTGCGTATCATCAGGCTCTACCTGCAACGCAACCACCTCAGGTTGAAGAGAAGAAAACATGTATGTATAGAGAATAGAAGACCGATAACTTATCCAACCCATGAAATATTAGCCATCAAGGCAGTTTTTAAGCAAGCTCAGAGTGTTTAGGTGCACAAGAAGCAGCCTCCAGTAGAAACCTGCTCCACATTCTTCTTGTTTACTGCATTAAATTCCTCCCCAAGCACAGACAGGCAGTATGACAGCATGCCAGGCTCCCCACATGACTCCATGCTCCTTCAACAACACATGCCTTCGCTTTGTTCAGCCAGGCCTGCCGTGCTTGGCATCACAGCAGCACAGCTTGTTCCCAGGCCAGGCCAACACCTCGCCTTCTTTGTGCCACTACTGACTTATCACTCCTCAGAGAGGGAGTGGTAGCTGTAAAAGCAATTATAATGCATGGATGAAGGCAGCGAATGTGCGTGTATGTGTGTGTGTGTCTGTGTCTGTGTGTATATATATATGTGCGTGCGTTCTCATGTTGCGCATTTGTAGGTGAAAGCAAGTATGAACATGTTTCTACCTCTGCCACTAATTAGGTAATGTTATTTCTCTGCGTCTCTTCCAACAGTACTCAGAAAAAGAAGATAAGTACGAGGAGGAGATAAAAGTCTTGACTGACAAACTGAAGGAGGTGAGTTAAGGATTATGCTTTTCCTGGCATGAAATTAAATATTCTGGACCAGCAAATCTCCCATCTTATTTTATTAACAACAATGTGATAGTCTTATTTAATAGACTTGGATGGAAATTAGAATTGGGTTGTCTTTAAGGACAGAATTCAGGTTATAGATTTACATTTAAAGCTGGTCATTTTTAATTTTTTAACTTCATGTGTGCATGCTTTGAAAAGATGTATGAAAAAATGTCAGTTTTGCAATTTAAAGTTCTTAAAACTTGTATTAATCTGTTTTTTTTTAATGTTGAGTTTACTGCAGCTGTTTGTAACAAACTTTTCTTGTTTCTGTTTCTGCCAGGCCGAAACCCGTGCAGAGTTTGCAGAGCGCTCAGTGACCAAACTGGAAAAATCCATTGATGATCTGGAAGGTATGAGATCAGAAAAATTAAGACACAATGATGCTTTAGGTTTGACCTCATGTTTGCGCCAAAATTTACTTTTTCTTCCAATAAACATGAGGAAACAAGATGTACGTCAGTAGCATGACTGGACTTCAGGATGTATGCAGTTGCAGTTTGTTAATAAAAGAAAATAGTTTGGGATGTCAGGGTTAACTTCAAACCACCTTGATGCACATGTACAGACACACTGAGATTGACCTTGAAGAAAAGTGTTTCAGCAGCACTGGAGATAACTGTAACTCCTTACCTGAGACAGGCCAATGAAAGAACTTTGTATCTAGAGGATGATGACTGAAAGAGTATTGAGTATCCATTTACGGCAGATTTCAGTTCTGAATGCTCACCCAGAGAAGTAGTTGAAGGAAATATTAGACTTTCATCTCTCTTGCTTTCAGGCATTTCTGCATCTTAAAAACACCTGACCCATTTTTTATTTGTCCTCTCCTTCCTTCCTCTACTCTTTACCTCCCTCTGTCTCTCATTTTCACTCGGCTTTTGGCTTCTTTTTTGTCGTTGCTGTCTTCTTCACCTACCTGCCCTTCCTGCTGACCCCTGACCTCCAGATGAACTTTATGCTCAGAAGCTGAAGTACAAGGCCATTAGCGAGGAGCTGGACCATGCCCTCAATGACATGACATCTCTGTAGATGCTCTGACATCTCATTCTCTCTCTGCTTCATTCTTTCCCTTTTCTGACTGGCATTTTGAATTTCAGGACTCGTCATAGAGTCTCTGTGATCATCTATGCCTGCCACCTGTTCTATCATACAGAAAGTAATCAATTAAAAATCTTCCTCTTTCCTGATTTACAGCTTTTGTCTCTGTTCATCATTTTTATACATACTGTTAATAGTGGTTAAGCAATGCTCTATCAGCAGTTTGCTAAAAAAGAAAGTGTTCTTCACTCATCATGTGTATAAACATCAGCAAGTTTATGGGATAAGGTGAGATTTTTTTCCTGGTTTGGAGTGAGTTAGTGCAATTCCTCTCTAACCTTTAAAAAACACTCTTTGGTAAATATAACCTTTTTTTGTAGTTGCAGATATTAATCAGTTCCAGATATGTCACGTGTGTCTTCATATTATGTAAATGACGCATACACAAGATAGCATCTAATACAAGAAAACCGAGGCGATCTAAAACATAAGTCCTGTAGTTTTTCATAAAGAAATTTACTAACAGTCTTTGGACGGACAATAACAGTCAGCAGTTCATGCACAAAAGGCACACAAGGTTGAATTTTGCATGTGGCACAGTTGAACTAAAACAGACGTGTGGTTTGTAAAGCGGTCTGTTCTGTTTTGAGATGAGGCTGTTTCAGATCACTCTCAAGGTAAATTATTGGACAGACATAAATAGCGTTATCTGTTTATGAATGGAGATTCACTGTGTCACTTTTCTCCCTCTTTGCAGAAAAACTATCAAGTGCCAAAGAGGAGAACCTGGGCATGTGTCAAGTCCTGGACCAGACCCTGCTGGAGCTGAACAGCTTATAAACACAAAGAGAGAAAGCTGTAGAGGCCGAGATCGTTGCATAACATTCCTTCGATGTACGACTCCATTCAACATTTTGGGCTTTGAGATCTTTACTCCGATAAAGAATGGGAATTAACTTAATGCTTGTCCCTTATTATTTTTTTAAATGCACAACTTTTTCTGAGATAAGGAGTCATTATTACCCAATGACTTCGTTTATTTCTCCAACCTTGATTACAAGAATTCTCCCAGTTATAATTTTTGACCACTTTCATAGAAAGTACTTGCAAACCCATACAACCCAAGTGATCCTGATTAGGCCAACAAACCTCTTAAACTGGCTTAAATTTAGCATTTTTAGTCTCTCTTTGATTAATTTTAAAGCATACAGATAAAGGTAAATTCTGCAGGAACTGAATTAGTATGGCTCACAGTGCCACCCAGTGGTGATATGAAGTAATTCAAAAGTTTATTGTCAGAAACCTTAATAAGGGCTACAGGATAGCAGACAATGTACTGTCCTATCATAATTACACACTTCTATCGTTCATGTAACAGCATGACAGTTTTTGTTGGACATTTGTCTTTTTAAAAAGGTTTCACTCATAAGGATATATAATCAGGGCCAGGCACATTTTTTCATTTAGTTAGTTTGTAATGCCCTTTTCTGTTGACCCCCTTTTCTTCTGAGGCAGAAATGTTGAGGATGCACTTAATGCTTATGTGCATTTTTCCAACCCTCCTCTTGGTGTGGGAGTCGAGCAGAACCTGAGAGCTGTATGTACTATACAGTTTTTGAAATCTGGTTGGCATATCAAAGCTGAACTACCTTTCCTTAAGATTTACATGGCCAATGGCAGTCTGCATCAACGCCAACATTATGCCACCATTTAGCCAATTTATACTAGATTTACAATACTTTGTATTACATGAGCGAGCTAAACCCCGAACCACTGGAAGCTCAGTCAAGTTTTATCAAACATGGATACTTATTGTATATAGTAGGATAATGTTAGGTATGTGAGAAATGGTATTGCTTTGATTATTTTTGTTTGTTTTGTTTCATTTACACCACTTATTTTTGCCAAGGGGAACTCTCAAGACCAAAGAACACACATTATGCAGACAATAAATTCTTCAAATGTTTTATTTTTGTTTGTGATGGTCATCGTGGTATCATCTCACTCCAGGGCCGTGACGCCATCTTGAGAAATTTCATTCACCACCCCTCTTTCTATGTCAATCCAATAAATGTTTTACAGAAATCAACCATGTTTGACTTTTTTGTTCTCTCAAATCTATAATTCTGTTTAATGAGTTAATAGATGCATTCAAAAACAGAGTGTTTCATTCTTTGGCTATGTAGTAGGACTGAAAGATACATTGTTATTGTATCAATTGATATGAAAATCTTAAGATATCAATATCCCAAGATTGCTTATAGCAAATTTATCAAAGGTGTAGATTTTCCAAGCTCACCCTGCCTGTAAAGCTCAGACAGTCGCATGATTATTGGTGACTATTTGTTAATGTTGATGACTGACAATGTGCTCTAATCAATTAACCGCACTTTCCACATCCTGTTATATTATGATGCTTTTTTTAAATGCTTAGTTTTCTCTAATCCCAGGGTCGTATTGTATTGTAGGAATATCTAGATACCTGGCATTAATATCGTTCAGCCCTACTATCTAGTACTGATATATATCACGCTAAGAAAACTGGAATGTATACAGGTTCATGATTATAAGTTTACCAAACTCGAGCATTCAAGACTCCACCCCTATCCCATGGTAACCCTGCTGGAGGAACTCAGCTTCTCTCCGCTTCAACAAGATGCTTGGAGAGAGGATTTCTTTTCTCCAGGAATTTGAATACTTCAGATTAAGGAGTGTGAGACTTGGACTCATTCTTTCATGGTCCATTCTGCAAACTGACATGGGTGGCTCCACATTTCTCCTCAGGTATGTTTCTTTCTGAAAGCACAGCCTGTGTGCACAATAATTTAAAAACTTGTTAGAACCTCACTTCAGAAAAACACATCAAGTTAAGCACCTCTGAGGATGTTTAACTCACCTGGCGTGAGGCGGCATTTGCCTCCTGCTGGCTGACAGAGGACAATAGAACAACCCCCACAGGCCACAGCTGTCTGAGCATGGCTGAAGATGGTGGTGATTCTATAGCAGCCTGAAAACATACAAAGATACAAAAATTAACCACAAAAACACATATCAAAACCTTTGTGACATGTGAGGGAATGTCATACCTGTGCATTTCACATCCATGAAATAAGAGTTGGGACTCTGCACAAGCCTCTTCTTCTTGTGTCTCCTCCTCTCCTCTGCTAAACTGGGGTGAAGCAGATCTCTCGCAAGCTGCAACAAAGATCAGCCCAGGTCATAAACATTTGTCATTCCATTTTACTTTCTGAGGTCACCTCACCACACCTATGCCCTGGTATTAAGGTTACATATTATGGTTAAACTGTAACGCCGCCTACAGTCGGGTTAGTGAAATGCAGATACAACATCCACACAGACATGTCCAGGCAAGTCCAGACCTCACAGCTCCAACCTACTCAAACACTGGATAACGAAGACGACTAAGGATTCACTCAATGTAATTTAAATCTATGCCCCCATACATACAAACTAATACACAGACAAAAAGTGATCAACATATCTTTTAATCCCTTTGACATACAATTTTATTATATCGATTTTGCCAAATTATATAGTACTGACCAGCTGATACAAAAATATAAGTTTTTGTGACCACTGAAAATTTTTAGAGGCAGTTGAATAAATATGTTTTAGTACTTACAGGCATTTTGATCTCAGGTCTAGAAACAGGTTTTGCTGCTGGGACGATGTTCGGATACGAGGTGCTCCTCACAAGATCAGCTGTAGTTTGTTGATGTAACCAACCCGAACTGTTTACTAGAGGAAAGCGGAAGGAGGAGTCGAACACTGTGGAAGACCATTTCCGCCGGTGAATTTAAAAAAAGATACAAAAAAAAAAAAAAAAATTAGAATGGGGAAAAAAAGCTTACAAACAAGGATGAGGAAAGAAATCTGTAATTCATGAAGTTAAAGTAGTTCATATTCATAAACAGAATAAAGTATTATAGTTTCACCTGCCGTCCTATGACTCATTGTGTCTCAATTTTACGTAATCATTTATGTTATGATAATGATATGCCATTTTTTTTACTTTTACTTTTTTAATGGCATAAATGAGCTTTCCTAAATCCCCCATTTGGCTTATAAGAATGTTTACTTGTGAATGGCCATTATTCAGCTCAAAAGATAATGAAATTACCAAACAAGGAATAAAATAAAAAAAACAAGACCAAAGAGGTTTTCTTCTTCAAAAAGCCAACAGTTTTCCTTAATTTCACATAAATTATTTTTTCAATTAAAGATAGACCTTTTTGTATAATGCTGGGGAAAACAATACATGCCATAATGTCACCTGTAACATAATTTACAAGTTTGTATTATTATTATTATTATTATTATTATTATTATTATTATTATTATTATTATTATTATTATTATTATTATTATTATTATTATTATTATTATATTTTTCAACAAACGTGACCCTTAAATCTGCACCCAAATTTTTTATTTTCTATCAATTTATTAGTTTTATTTTACATTCTATGTTTGCTGTATCGTTTCTATATCTGTTCCACTAATTGATGAATATAAAAAGCTGAATATGACTGAAATGGTAGAATGTGCCCAAAGCTCCGTGTTTGTTTTTTTTTGTTTTTTTTTTTTTTTTATAAGTTAACAGAAAAAAAGTGGAAAAAAAGTAGAAAAAGTTTGTTTTGTTTTGTTTTGTTTTGTTTTTAATTATTCGTGGAATCGTGAAGTTTTTCATTACGGGAGGTCCCCTGACAACAAATCGAACAACCCCCTACCTACAGGAAAACAAGGGGCTTCCAGAGCCACGACGACACGGCAGAGTGAGCGCTGATTGGTCCGGCGGACGCTGACGAGCTGTGACGTCTCTGTCTGTCAAAGGGGGCGGGACGTCCGCTATAGTAAGCTAACTAATAACATGGCGAAGACTTACGATTACTTGTTTAAACTACTTTTGATCGGCGATTCCGGCGTCGGAAAAACGTGTGTGCTTTTCAGATTTTCAGAGGATGCCTTCAACTCAACATTTATCTCCACAATAGGTAAGTTAAAGTTTTTCGTTGGGTTTTGTCTGTGCCTAGAAGCGGGTGTAGGAGCAGCCCAGCCCGTCATGCTAATTTTGGTGCTAACTTTTCTGTAGATGCGAGTCAGGAAGCAGCTCAACCTGGCTCGGTAGAGATGTTTCTCATCATCGACATTGTGTTCATATCTAGCAATTGTACTCAATTATCTCCCGTGTGTGTGGGTTGCACGTCTGTGTGGCTGTTCAACCTTTGACTGTCCATTTAAAGCTATTTCAACATGAGCTAACAAGCTACAAGTTGTCACTGAGCCTCCAGTGTCATTTTTCTTATGACCAGCTCCGTGTACTTCGCCCCCTTGTTGCCAACGTTACAGAAGGTGTTAATTAGCTCGAAAACTAGTCTGTACGTCTCAGAACAAACTCTAATGCTGCTTTAATAATGGTGATCAGTGTGTTTCAGCATGCAATGACAGATGTGTTGTAGGTGACTGCTGTATGTGCTTCTTGTTTAGGTATTGACTTCAAAATCAGGACAATAGAATTAGATGGAAAGAAGATCAAGCTACAAATATGGTAAGAGAATCTTGAATAATCATAGACTCTGTGGAAGAAGAAATGATGAATGACATATGCACTGATTTGTTAGTACGTGTTTCTGTTTTTATTATGATGAAGTGTAATACAATGAGGGCAGCCCAGCTTAATACAAAGTGGCTTGTTCAAAGAAGGAAATCTGTCAAGGTGTTTCCACTAAACTAGCTAAAAACATGATTTGCATGAAAACAAAAACCTGTGAAATAAAATCACAAAATAAGTTTCGACTTGGTTCCTCGCAAGCTTATATGAAAACTGTTTTATAAAGTGTAAATCTGATGTTTGATCAGTAAATCTTTGTATACAGATTGTTTTAGTCTGGTGTTTCTGATAGTTGTCACCTATGCATCACTCTTTGTAAGATTTCAAGCTTATGTTTTATTTCTTTCAATAAACAGAATAAAAGCAAGCTCTCCAGTGCTTTCAAATAAGAAATGCAGAGTTTAATGCACTCCCATACAAATATGATGGCTTGAGGGGAGCATGTTACAGAGTTGTGATTCAAGAACTTGTCTTTTCTAATTAGGGATACAGCAGGGCAAGAGAGATTCAGGACCATCACAACAGCCTACTACCGAGGAGCCATGGTGAGTGCATTTGTGTGTCTTAAAATATGTCTCTTTGACTTGAATGGATGAGTTGGTCATCTCAGGTGTGCACACTGCAGCATAAAGCTTTCGCAGAACCACACCCTGGGTTATTGTTGTTACTAATTTTACACGCACCTGAAATCAGTGGTGCCTCTCCTTCAGTTCAAGTTTAACTGGATGTGCATTATCACCTAATCATTCCTTGTTGCCCTTTGTATTCAAACAGAACAATGTGTCAGCAATGTGTTATCCGTTTGTATATTGATTTCCAAAGCTGTTCCTGTGAAGTAATAAAATTGTCCTCTCCTCTGAACTTTTCAGGGCATCATGTTAGTCTACGACATTACCAACGAGAAGTCCTTTGACAACATCAAGAACTGGATACGAAATATAGAAGAGGTAAAATACTCCACATTTCTGCTCTCATGTGTGTTCAAGTTTTCTCTGTGGTAGTTGCAGTTGTATCTTTTGTTTTTCTCTTCAGCAAAAACAAAAAGCTTTGGTTAAAGTATAACTTTAAACAGATTTTATTGCCGATTAATTTCCTGTTAATTCATAATGACATCTTTGTTTCATTAGCATGCTTCAGCTGATGTAGAAAGGATGGTTCTTGGGAACAAATGTGATGTCAATGACAAACGACAGGTGTCCAAAGATCGAGGAGAGAAGGTAATTCATTTGACAGTTAACGCAACCAGAGAACTCTTGAATTGTTCTTAATAGAGCATTCAACACACAACAGAGTCCATCCACACTATACACACCAGAGAAGAACAAGGGTCGAGATGCGCAACAACAAAACACACAGTATTCATACCACTCACACTCTCTAAAGCACCGATGAAATTTGCTCATAATGTCTGAATTCTGACACTCATTCACTTTATTCTCTTGCTTTCAGCTGGCACTGGAATACGGGATTAAATTCATGGAGACAAGTGCAAAAGCAAACATCAATGTTGAGAATGTGAGTTCATGCTCCCTCTGTTGATGTTCACTCTGGATGAAAGTGTTATTACAAAGGACACCAGTCATCTGACATGGAATTTCACCTCTCTGGAAAAAGCATTTAAAACACTTTTAAATTATTTGTTTTCATCCTATAAATTCCTGTGCTTAAGGAATAAATTTTCATTTTGATAAGGTCTTTTATGTCTTCCCTATTGATGCCATTCTTGTGTTTGTCTGTTGTTAAAAACATTGCAGAAGGCAGCCTCTTGGATTAGCATGGATTAATTACTGAAAGCATGGGAAAATAGCTTGTTTGGCTCTGTCCAAAGGTGACAAAATCCGCCAGCAAGCTTCTCGAAGGCTCACTAACTATGACATTCTTGTAATCACTTGTATAACTTGATAAAGGAATACATCAAGAATTACTGTTGTTTTGAAACAGTGAATTTAACTATGACTACTTTTAACAGGGTAAAAGGAGCTTTAAAGGGATTCTGTTTGTAGCACCAAATTTTCTGTGACCTATTTTTCCAGACATTATTTTCAACATAACAAGCATGAAAACTAGGTTTGTATTTTGTTTTGGTCTACTGCAGGATAGATATTTATTTTATAAAACGCAGTCTTGTGGAAGGATTCCCATATGTCACCAGTTTGCCTGAGGAATCTAACTTGTTAAATTTTTAAGTTAAAGTGAATGTGATGATGTATTTACAATAATGGGTTAAATAGATAGGAGCTAGCTGTTGTTATACTTGATAACTGATATTTGATGACAAAAAAGACCTTGAACCAAACCATTAATTCCCCACATTTTGTGTTTCTGGTGCTGTCTGTAGGCCTTCTTAACCCTCGCCAGAGACATCAAAGCAAAAATGGACAAGAAGCTGGTAAGACTGTCGAAGAATGGCAACTTCATTGTAATTATAAATATTCAATAGATGTTGTGTAAGTGATGTCTGCATTTGTCTAGTCCTGATGTTGTTGCTGCTCTCACATCCTTCCTTTCTTATCTGTGTGTATTGTAGGAGGGCAACAACCCACAGGGCAGCAATCAAGGAGTTAAGATTACAGAACAGCCCAAGAAGAGCAGTTTCTTCCGCTGCACACTCCTGTGAGGAGACCGGAGCATCGGCATCCACCAGAGCCTTAACTGTCTCACCCCCACTGGACAGAACTGGACAGACGGAGCACACTCTGTTCTCTTCTTTTTCTATTTTTATGTCCTGTCGTCCACCCTCTTTTTTCTTTTTTTGATTGTTTCATAATCTTATTTAGCAAGAATTTATTGCCCCCTTGCCTTACCAGTCTTCACCAGCAAATCTAATAACTGATGCCCCTGCCATGTCTGAATGTGATTGCCTTCATGTGGTTATATCAATAGTTTCAGCCCAATTCCTGAATTTTTGTTGGCCAAAAAATGATCAAAGCACAATCCCAGCTAAACTCAGCTTTTTTTTTCTAATCTCAGAACATTAATGTATTGATTGGGTAGGCTGACGCTTTAATGTTTCCCAACTGAAATTCAAGTTCACCTTTATTGGTTAAAATAGCTGATCCCATCTACAGAAAAAGTGCTTATTTTACTCACCATATCAACATTTGGGTTTACATGTCCACCTTTCTACTGTGTCTTAATGTTGATTTCTGAGGCTGAAACATTCCTCTTTTGAAAACTTCAATGTGCAATCTAATATCTGTGCTGCCCAGATTATTTCCTAGCTGTAGTATTCACACATTCTTCCTAAAGAATGGGACAAAATATGATTATCTCAAGAGGGCATGGATTCTTTTTTTAGTGTCTTACCTCATTGTTTCAGGTATTGCAGTTTGTGGTATAAGAGTGGTATTATTGATGGGAGATTGTTGGTTAAACGCTGCGAGTCTCTGAATGTAAAAGCAGTACCTTAACGGAACAGCAGGTGGCAGCAGATTCACGGCAGAGGCACAGAAGGACTCACATCAATGATGACATCATTGTTCGATACATTCACACTTCTTCCGCTTGTCCATCTGAATGGGGGAACATGCACGCAACTTCTCTGGGCCTTGGATATGGGCTGTACTGTAGCAGTATTTATAGATCAAAACAAAACAGCACCAAAATGACAAAGTGCCCTTTAATGTTTTTCTTATTAATGCACTTTTTCTTGTTTTTTCTGTAAAAAAAGTTCTTAAAAATTTTGGCTATTTAGTCTTAACTGAAAGCAAAGATTATTAATGCACAAGTCTTTCATGTACTCTTTCTGGGCTTCCTTGAAAACATCTGAGCACTGAAACCTTGTCATTTTAGTTAGAAGAATGAAAACGTACCGAAGGCCTGTGAGTATGTGTTTTCTTTTTTGGCATTCCCATCACTTTCTTTGCTGATATTTCAGTTTTCTTGTTCTTTTTTTTCTTCTTCTTCCTCAGTCTTTATTGGTCCCCTGTTGAGGCCGTCTGTACTATGCATTTCGAGTGCGGAGAAAACCTCAAGAAGCTTTGCATATTTGACTTGAAAAGCTTTATTTGAGATTAGAAATGTACAAAGGATCCTTGCTGTTTTATTTTCTGCAGTCACTCCAAGTTACTGTTTGCTCTGTTGAGCTGTTCAGACTAAAAAGAAATAGGAAATTAAGTGAAAGCTGATAAAACCAGATGTTTTATTGTGAGAGCAAATCATTCATAGTACTGCTGAAGAGTCATGAAATCTAAAAAATGCCTAGACAATTAATTGTGGATAAAATCATGTGGCAGAACTGTTTTGGTTCATCTGATTTTACAGATGCAGCTAAATCATGACTGAAGAGTGGCTTAATTTTGGTCTGCAAAATGAATTCAGTTTCTCCATTTAATTGAGTTACAAAAGAAAATTTACCAGTGCAATGTCAACATATCTTCAGCATTCTATATCTAAATTAGTATTTTCTTTTCATGGGGATTATGTTGAATAATTCAGCGGTTGTAAATAAGATCTGCAATGATTGTACTTCACAAACCTTATTGATCTACACCTTTTGTAGATATGTGTACTTTTGATGATTTATTAAAAACGAAATTCTTAAATATTTAGTCAAATTATGTGCAGCTTTTTCTTTTTGAAAATTCATAATGAGAAAAGATAAGAAAAACAACAGAGGAGCCCAATGAATTTCTGCCTTATTCTGTGGACTTTGGTGCCAACAAATTCCTGAGTGCTATTCTTTGAGTACAAAGCTGACAAACGTATGAACGACATACTGAAATGTAACAAATTCCTGAAATCTGAACTTCAAATTTCTCAAGACTTGTATTGAAATCCTTAAAACTATGTCACAAAATACATTTTCATTGTCTTGACTGTAGTCCTACTTAATATTTAAAGAAAAAAAAAAATTATGAAAAATTTTAATTGAACCTTGAGAAATTTTGCCCAAATTTTCAAAACTTGATTGAACCAAATTTAAATCACATTATGGTACACTTTTTCCTTGTCAGGTTTTGACTTTGATTGTCAATATAACAATAATACAAATGCCATCAAAAGGCTCAGTGTGTTGTTGAAAAAAGGGTAAGTTAAGCATAAAAAGTGAGTCAGTGATGTGAACTACGGGAGTGATGGATAAGTTTTCAAAGTCAAAGTAAAAGTTGATGCAGTGCGATGGGCATGCAGGTCATAGTTTAAAACTAGACTGCCCCTGAGCACATCACTTCCTTTTCTCACTTTGAGTGTGTCAAGATTGTAAGGTTCTGACCTTTATTTTTGGTCATTAACATGTTGATAATCATGTGAGTGTTGAACTTCCTTACTTGATTCTTTTTGTTTAGTGGAGTGGATCTACATCTGTGCCTTTTCATCGACTATATCACTGACAATACACATAAAAAAAAGAATAACAGCTTTGTCTAGATAGTTCCCATCTGTGAGAGGTTCCTCTTTGACTGGAACAATAGCCTAAATATTTTCAACAAATGTTTTCAATAACAACCTACAATTTTACTCGTATAAATTATAAACATCCAACAGACCAGACATTTTACCCAAAGCATTTAGTGCTTCAGCAGGTACATGTGAATTGTGTTGATATTTGCTAGAAATCTATTGGAATACGTACACTGAGTTAATGCTCACAAATTCAACTAAAAGAGGGAGCAGATTGTCTGTTTGGCACACAGAATGCATTTTTAGCATTTAATGTAATATAAAAGTAAAATAATGATGTAAAACGATGTTTTGCATAACATTCAATTGATATTAAAATCGATAATCTGGTATTCAGGATGCAGTGAACATTTGCTTTATGATGCACTCATTCATAGTCTCCATTTATGTACAATCCAAATATACTGTCATACTTTTAAATTGTCTTTCTTTGACACACTGGTTAATGGTTTGCTTTTGGCATGTGTGAAATGTGGATGTATTTTGCTTTAATGTGTGGGCTTTAGTCTCCTCCCACTGAAAGGTGTTCATTTGGAAAGGAAACCTGACAGTTTCATTTCATCAGAAGCAGCCAGACAGGGTGAGTACAATTTTCTGTGAACTGTTCCTAATTGATATACCTGTGTTATCTCCATTAAATTCTCAATCTAAATCAGCTTTTTAGTTATAACCTTAAACAATGGTAGAAGTAGAAATGTGAACACATCAGACTTCATAGTTAAGTATATTTGTGATGGAAAGACAAAAAAGCAAGGAGAGGAGTATGGCAGCACATACCCATGTGGTTATTCTGATATATCAGATGACTTGATATACTTCAAATCTGTCAGCCATTCAAGGCACAAGGTGCAGCTCAAAAAAAGAAAGAAAAAAAAAAGATGTAAAGTGGCTTGTATTGATTGTAATCCAATAATCTGTAAATTAATTCCAGCAGACTTGACGGAGGATTTAATGAAAGTTTCTCATGATGATGGAGTGGGGTCCAGCCTTACAGGGAAAGCATCAAGCTTGTGTCTGGTTCACAGAGTCCCAGCTTGGCTCCGTGATCAGGAATGGTGTAGTCCCTGAATGGTTTCATGGCATTATTTCCAGGAAGTAAGTTCACAAAGTTGGTTAGATTATGCCTTAAGAGAAGAATGTGGACACACTTGTTCAAAGGAATTGATGAGATAAAGACATGAGGTTTTTTCACTCAGCCTGGAGTATTTATTTTTGTGAGTGACTTTTAAGCATGATGATTCAACAACCACTAGACAAAAAAGTTTTATTGCTTTACTTTTGTGTTTTGGGCCAAGTATGAAAATGAAACATTGACAATGCATTTTTACCTATGTACACAAGTAGGTCAGTGACGTACTTTTATGAATGCACTTTACCCTTGAGAAAGATTTGTACTATTTATGGATTTATACTTCCTCCACACCCACTGTACACTCAAATTTTGCATAATGGTTGATACATTAGGATCATTTTTGGGCATGGTGCACTCCAATGCCTTATTCAAATTCTGTATCAAACTGACTGTAGCTCAATGTATTTTAACCTCATCTCTTTGCGTGATAAGCCAGTACTGATTCCAGCTGTTATGTGAGAGGAGTTATAGTTATTTATCTTGTAAATCATGTGTCCAGGACAGCGGAGGACCTCCTAATGCCCAAGCCTCCAGGTTACTTCCTCATCAGAGTCAGTGAGAGCAGGATCGGCTACACCCTTTCGTACCGGTGAGTGTCTGCAGCATTGAGGAAGCAGATAAAAGGTCAAAGTTTTGTTCTCTTCATGCTTGATGAATGGTTTCTCTTTTTTACTCAGTGCTGGAGATCGCTGCAGACATTTTATGATTGATGCACTGGAGGATGGACTTTACATCATAGTGGGAGAGGCCAGGCATCACCAAAGTCTACAAGACATGGTGGACTTTCATCGTAGGACTCCCATCATGCCCTACAACGAGGTGTTGACTGTGGCTTGTGGACAAGTAGGAAAGCTTTTCATCATTCCTGTTAACAGGATAGATTTAAGTGATTCGTTGATTATATTCCTCATTTCGACAAAGATAAAGACCTTGTTGGGATAACAGTGTAATTAGTGAAACCATAAATTCAAGCAAGAACAGACAGTACAGTCATTCAGTTTGTAGAGCACAATAAATAGGTCAGATTTCATATCTGAAACCACTTTAATAATTTCCTCTCCATGCGTGCACCAAGCAAAACCACTTGGTTATTAAATATTGTCTCTCTTTCTTTGTTTTTACTTCAGAGCTCAAGTGACAAGACTGACTATGCAGAGCTGCTGTTTCCACAAAAAAACCCAAACCCCAACACAAATTTGCAGCAGCAACACACCTCTCCACATCCCAGCTTCAACCCCCCAGAATCACAAGAAGACATCCCACCTGCACTTCCTCATCGTCCAAACAACCTGAAGCCCCCTGACGTCCCTTTGCAGGGCAGACTTTACCCTCGTCTGGAGGAAGAGTTTCCAAATGACTGCTCTCCTCATTCATGCACGGTAATTTGTTCTCTGTAAATTGAGTTAGATGTTATCTATGCTTAAACAGTCAACTGATATCAATTGTCAAAGTCTTTAAAGTCTTTGGATTATTTCCCTCAAAAAAAGGACTCAATTCTTTTTTGTTACATATGATCCTCAGCCTGTGCCAATGAAAAGGAACAACCTACCACCTGAACTTCCTGTTCGAAGCTCCCGTCCTCCTTTGAAGCAGAACCAGGCCTGTATCAGAACAGTCTCTGCCCCTGACAGCCGCCTCACACACACAACCACTGAGCACCCATCCAACACCCACAGGAACGAGGAAGGAAAGCCGTCTGTTGTCTCCAACCTGAAGAACTTAAAGAAAAAATTCCAGAAGAAGAGAGGTATGTCACAGGAGTTCATAAATGCAGAAGTGAACGTGGAGGGGACTGAGCAGAGTGAGACCACTGAGAACGAGTACCATGAGATCACAGAGGAGCAGACCTTCAACAGAGGACCATTTCCCCACACCAGCACTGGTGTGAAGCTGACTAATGGAGGGCTGCCTCAGGAGTACAAACAACCTCCACCTTTTGCTCCAGGATATTGATATTTATCTTCACTCTCAGGAGAACAGATGTTACGATCAGTGGATCGTTGAATGACTGAATCACAGTGGTTTCAGGAGCAGTAATCCTGATATCAAATGTAAAACACTTACAAAACATTTCAACTCTTGAAATTTTCATTCTTTTTGGTACAAGACTCTAAAAATCTAAAGGTTCATAGTTCTTCACTTTTAGAATTTCCATCAACTCCTTTTGTCAAATATTTCATCCACCCAAATAAAAAGCACGAAAACTAACTGCAGAATTTCAAAGTCGGGACTTAGAGAAAATAGAAAAGAACAATCTGCCTGGTATTACGACAACTGAATCTTTTTTCTTTCATTTGGTGGTTCAATATACAAAACCATTTGAAAAAAAAAAATCAACAAAACAAAGGGATGTACCAAGCTGTTAAATGGTGTTAGATGACTTTATTCTTGTCTCTAGTTTTGTCCTCATAAAAGAGCACCAGGAGGAAATTTTTGCAGTACATGTAAATCAAGGTTATGACGGCAACTGGCAGCTACTTTGACTACAGATGAAATAGGCCTTTGTAGTTTACAGACACATTATCAGCTATAAAGAGGAAAGCTGGGAAATGCTGACGCTTATCAAACTTGTCTATCAGGTTGAAAAAAGCTTGAGTCAAAATGTGTTTTGTATGTGTGCTTTTTAAACAACAAATGTAAAACATAGATCAGTCATTTCTTTTTTACTGGATGAAGATTTCAGTCCAGTTTTACCATGTGATCCCAAAATATTTCACATTATGCCAAAGGTTGCATGACATAAAATATCTTGTTGTGTGATATAAATAATAAACTACATTTGCAAAATGTTTTCTCTTTTCTTGTTTGTTGCTTAAAAAGAATGAGGTGTTGAGAACAATCAAATGAGACGTTCGTTGGTGCTCTACAAACTCTGAATTTACACTTTCACACTGTTTTGCTTTACATTGTTTAATGTCATCTTGTTGTTCTAACTCCTTCTCTTCACTGCTCAAACTCATCTCCATATAGACATACATATAAAGACATACAGACATACAGATATACATACACCCGGCTGCACTGTGCATCATAAGTTTCAACTCTACAAGCCTGCATGACTGAGTGGTGCCTTACTATACTTTACTCTGAGTGTTTTCTCAAAACTCACAAAAACAAGAACGTAAACAATGGTAAAAGGTTAATACTGCAAGGAAAAGGAGTGGGATCAGTTCTGATGGCGAAAATACTTTTGGGCAAATTTGAGATTTAAGTAGAATTGATAGTTGAAATTTTGGGAATAACATGGAAAATACAATGTCAAATTTGAGGTCAGGTTTTAAATGACAACATTAAAATAAGTAGACACTAATATCAATGAAATTTGCTGTTTCATCACTTCATAAACTTATAATACCACCTGAAGACTCATTCAGGCACCAGCAGCTGCTATTACTGTCAGTCAAACCTGTGACTGTTGAGGAGCTAACTTTACTTATGGTTAACATCAGGGCAGAGTATTTCAACCTCTTTTCTCATCATTTTGACTTTAATCTTGTCATTTCAACTGTGATCTTGATTTGCTCAAAGTAATTTTACATTCCCATTTCCTCCATCAAAACTGACCCTTATGTGGTTATATTTTTTTTCTTTTATAGTTTAGACTGTCAATAATGTCAAAACGAATGTTGAATAAAAAATATGACTGATTAGAGTTAATAGTGTCCAGTAGTCAAACTAGTCCAGAGTTCCCCATCCCAAACTAAGAACGCACTCACAGCACGGTGGCTCCAACTCAGGTGTCTGGCATCCCCTGCTGACTGGAGGTGATAACAAATCTAGATTGACAGTAAACCTCAGTACTTGCCTTTACACTGCTGGTCTAAAGCCGGTCCATAAAGACTGAAATAGCTCAAGTAAAGAGTGTTAGTCAAGTAAAACACAAAAAATTGCTTAAATATACAAATGGACACTAGAAATATTCAATTTAAACTGCTTGCGAAAATGTATTTATTTATTAGAGGTAAATTATAGCTACTTCCAAAGAGTTGATTGAAATGTGTTAACAAACGCAGTCACAATAATATCAAAAGTTGGACAAGGTGACCAACCGTCCTCAGGTTGTCCTACAGACCATTGATATTTATAATAATGCACCGCCACAACTTGTCAAGATGTTGGGCATG
Source organism: Thalassoma bifasciatum (assembly GCA_008086565.1). Classification (NCBI taxonomy): domain Eukaryota; kingdom Metazoa; phylum Chordata; class Actinopteri; order Labriformes; family Labridae; genus Thalassoma; species Thalassoma bifasciatum. The sequence continues at coordinate 588,811 of RPOG01000166.1, forward strand.
CAAGAAAACATGCTCTGACTTTTACAGAGGACCTGAAGATATACCACAGTAACCCTCTTTTCCTCATGGTCATGACTGGTGTTGAGACTTTTTGGCCCATATTAATTCAAATTTTGTGATGAAAGTCAAATTGTTGAAAAAAAAAAAAAAATCAAGTGTTGAGAGAGAAAATCTAAAATTTTGAGACAAAAAGTTTAAATTTTGGACCAAAAGTCAAAGTTATGAAATAAAAAGTCAAATTTTGAGATTAAAAACAAAACAAAAACGAACAAACAAACACACAAACAAAAAATAGTCAAAGGTCTGGTTTTTAGAATATGGTCACTCTGGGGTTGGAGCATGTTCATTTTTTATGTGCACTTTAAAATTATCTCACCTTAGACAACTAGTATTTATAAACTCAGCACCTGACTCACTAAACCACAATTCCACAATTAGTATTTTTCATAAAAAAGAAATGTTAATACCTCAGAGGACCAAAAGACTGGTAAGAACTGGGACCATCTATGATTGGGACAAAACCAGCATTTTCCTTCTCGTGAAAAACGACCAGATATGTTTTGTCTGGCCGTTTTACACCGCCCTCTCGCCCGGACTACCCCGTGCTTCAAAACGAGCAGACCTCAGCTGTGTGGTGACGTCATACCGTACTGAAGCCGTGGGTCGTTTCCAGCAGCAGCAGCGTCAGGGAGCAGCAGCCTCCTGCAGTTTCTCTTAAAGTGTCTCGGAAGTTCTTCCATCATCCGGACATTTTTCATGTGACAATTACGGCGAAAGTTGTTGTAGCTGTACATTTTTGTGTCTCATCACCTTGGAAACGCAATGGCTTTCATCCCAGGACAACCGATGACTGCAGTTGTGGTAAGTTTCGGGGTTGAAGTGAATCCATTCAACGGGACTCTATTGTTTAGTTTCTCAACCGACTTTAACGTCTGACCTCACTAATATTAAACCGTGTTTATCATTGTTGGTTACAGGGATAACCGATAATCAGAAAGGGTTTCAATTCCGTGTGAATTCAATCAAACAGGGGTGAACAATCGTCTTCGCTAGTAACCTTTAAAGTGTTTACTGTACTACGAGTTTTCAGAGATGATAGATTCATTGTTCACTTTGTTAGTTTATGCGATCCTGGGTCTGAAAAGTTGGGAATGTTGTTTTCCTATTATTTGCTGCTGTAAAGGAAAGAAGAAGCTCAGTTGTGTCCCAACAGCTTCCACTCTTCATGGGCGTCACCGTCGGTGTGATTCACCCTTCGTGGTCGACTAAAACTACTGAAACCAAACTATCTGTGGACTTAGTTTGCGCTTTAATATCCAAAAAATGTGCCCGTTCTTTCGTGTTTTCTTCTCATAAGTCAAAAAAGTGGTAGATAAGATTCATATACCTGAGGTTTGACCAGGCCTGAGATTCACAGGCGTGTAAGGGGTGGGAGCAGGTAAGTGTAAGTCACTATCTGATCTTTCAAACTTTATATCACTTATGTAACCCATAAGGAGTGATGTGGGTAAATGGAAGAAAAGCAATTCTAGCATTCATTAGTTTAAGCCACATTACAAATATGACATTTTGTATTATTACATAAAATGAATTGAGCAATTTATCTGCCAATACAAGGGTGACTCTTCACCCGGCTTCTTGGAGATGCTGTAAAAAATACCCACAGATACTCAAAGATGAGTGAGTAGCTTCATAACACATACATTTATCTAAAACACTCCATTTCTGTCTGGAGTGGAAAATTTCCTGAAGTGAAAACATGAATAATGTATTGAGGCTAATTTCCTCGAGATAAAAATACACAAAAATGAAAAACTAGCTTTGTTGAGAGTTCTTCATTTGTTCACCCAGTTCAGCTTTTTTTAATCTCAAAATTATGACTTTTTATCAAAAAATGTAATTTTTAATCTCATTATTTGACTATTCATCTTTAAATTTTGAGTTTTAGCTCAAAATTTTTAACTCTATCTGAAAAATTTTGACATAATAAAGGCCAAAAAACAAAGCACAAGATTTAATTTTAATTTTTGGAACTGGCAGGAATCAGCTCCCATAATAATGGCTCAACACATACTGAAATAAAAAGAGAAAATATATATTTCTCTTGTGCGGAAATGTAAATAATGCCTGAAAATCTTAGTTAAAGATAAACTTAGATTTTGACGCATTTAAATGTTTAGTTGACACAAAGGTGCCAGCTTTGCAGACGGCTCACTGTGCCACAGTTTCTTTTGTATATGAGACTGTGTTGCTTTGTGTCAATATCTTTCCTTCAAAGAAAATCCACTTTATCTACATTTTCAAATAAACGTCACCCTTGCCCTCAAGTTTGCCTTTTTGGATGTAAGCAGTATTAAAGGGCTGCACAAAATATGACATTACTTTCATAATCAAATGTGAGCATGTGTTATAACTGATTACGAAAGACTACAGTATAATTTGTAACTTGGTGAGTTATTCAGTGGGAGAGTACAACCTCTACTCTTCAAGCTTATTAACCTCTTTTTTTTTTAATCAGGATTGGGAAATGTGGTATACTCCCTGCAAGTCCTGACTGACTGTCTGACTCAGAGTCATTCAGACATCCCCAGACTTCATTGTATCAGCAGCAACACTCAGTGAATGTCTGCTCATTCATCCGCACACACATACAGTCATTGTGCTGATGAGTGTTACCATCAGAGGCATCCATCCATCTGGTTACTGAGCCTGCAGCTGCTTGTCACTGTCAAGGGCAGAGCTGCTCTGACAGAGTCTCTCTGTGACCTCAAAGGAAAGAGAAGAGCCTCTCGAATCAGCCATAAGACAAAAGAAGACACACAAAAAAAGTTTCGATGAAGCCAGTTTTTCATCTTTATTTTTTTTGACTAGCAAAAATGGGACTTTATAACTCTCTTGTAGGTGACAGACATGCTACATTTGGGTTGTAAAACAGCAGGATCTCCCAACTCTCGCCATAATGTTTTTGGTCTTAGAATTTATTCAAGGTGACATTAAAAATGTACTTCCCAATGAAATTACTGCTCAATATGTTTTTTTTTTCTTTTCTGCAAAACAGCAACGGATTGAGATCAAGAAGTTGCGTCAGGGGGAAAATCTGATCCTGGGTTTCAGCATTGGTGGAGGGATCGACCAGGACCCTGGACAGAACCCCTTCTCTGAGGATAAGACGGATAAAGTAAGTCTCCAGGCCCAACTTTCATGCACTGTACATTTGTTAGAAGCCCCAATAATGTTGTTTGTACCTAACAGACCGAGTTGTTACTTTTAAAACTGGCATTCTTTTTAACAGCACACAGTAAGTGTTTGAAACTAGAGGAGCACATGGGTGAGTTTATACTGAGGACAGGTCTGAACACATTACCAGTAGCTTCAGGTCGGAACAAAACAGACTCACCTGACTGAGGTCATAGAGAGGAAACTGCACGTTTCTACAGACACAAGTTGTTGTCTGTCAAATGTATGAATGTGTACAACAAGGGCTGAGAAATGGAAAAGAGCCAGGAACCTGGAAAAGTATACACCTGAAGTTTCGTTAGGGAAAAAAAAATCTGACCTTTGGATTCTTTCTTGCTTTCCACTGCACATTTACATGAGTCTTATTTGATCTTTCCGAAGTAGGTCTGCTTGTATTCATATTCACATGCATCCTTGTAACATGTAACACTAACAGCAAACATTCAAAAGCAAACAGAAGTCGTTTAAGAAAAAAACAACGCAACTTAAGACCTAACCAAAGGAAATGTGAACTTCCTAAGTTTTGAATTTGTGCTTTTTATTTCATACCACATGCATTTTGTGATGTTCCACTTTAAAATCTCCAGTTTTCATGTTCAGTTTCAGGTTTTATATCTATTGTTAGTCATATAATAATAATAATAATAATATGTGTCTGTGTCCATTAGGGCATTTATGTGACCAGAATATCAGAAGGAGGACCAGCAGACGAAGCAGGCTTGAGGATGGGAGACAAAATAATGCAGGTTTGTAGTAAAACAGATCCCCATCCACAAGATGGCACCATGTGTGCTGTAGTGAGTCACACTGGGGGTGTGTTTCAGTGCCCACCCTCTCTCGTTTTAAAGCCATGGCTTCTCTTATGTTCCTCTTTTCCTCTTAGGTTAACGGCTGGGATATGACCATGGTGACACATGACCAGGCTCGTAAAAGACTTACAAAGAAGGCTGAGGATGTGGTGCGGCTACTGGTAACAAGGAAGTCTTTGGAGGAAGCTGTCAGACAGTCGAGGACGTGCCCCAGACCATAACACTGAGACACTGCTTCAAACCCCTGACCGTTGGTATCATCAAGGACTGAACAGTCTCCTACACAAAGACTCACACAAACATGATGGTGGCCTTTATAAATGCATTCAAGCAAAAACCTACACAGACTTCTGCACGCCTTTTGAAAACAGTCCTCACTTAATCTGATCTTTCTCATTTCTGTCAGTTAAACACTCTTCAAAAGTATTTGTTCTACTCTTATTAATATTTTTGTTGTGTTGCTTTCTGCATGTTTTGAAAAAAAAGGAGCAATAACTAAACACATTTGGGAACACATTCATGCAGGTATTCAAAACTCACTTATTATACTTGAACAGCAAAGAACAGAAAACATTTGAAGCATGTTTAATGAAATATTGTAACATTTTGAATAATTCACATGAAAATTGTTGCTGGATTTGATCAATTAGTTCATTCAGTGCATTTTGTTAAAAACATTTTGGATAATTTTGTCCACCAATGACCAAAGGATTGATTAAATAACTACATGATTACCTATCTCACTAATAATGAATGTTTTGTCTCATTCTAATATGAATTTTATGCTGTCGTTCATATCATGGTTACAGCATCAAATGCCAAAGTGAAAACTAAGATGCTGTGAAATGATTAAATATGCAAAACAGTATATAATGGTAAAGTTGTCTGTAGGATATTTCATTTATCTGTTTTTAAATTTTTGGGTACATTCTCATATCTTTCCAGATCATATTTTTATAATTATTCTTTTGACCTTTCAATGATCATTCTACTTGTTTGTTGTGTTAAAATATAACATTTTTGTTTGGTGTACACTCCCTAAAGTAACAACATAACATTTAATTTGCTCTTATTCCTCTGAGTAACACTAATTATGTCACGTACCAACACGATTCCACAACGCTGGAAGTTCCTTTCGGGTTCAAATTGTGTCATTTACAAAACTTTAACTTTCCACTTTATCTCAAGTTTGGAATTTCCTTCTTTGATCCAAACAAACATGTTAGTTTCACACTGGAATCATAGACAGCTAAATTCACACTCTTGTGGTTTTAAATATTTTGACCTGATCAGGTTTGAATGAATGTTTTGTGCACATCGGCCTTAGATGGATACTTAAACCACTAAGGTAAATGGTACCTGTTTGTTTCTCTTGATCACTTTGTTTCATTCAAGTTTTTGTCGCACAATGATTATTTCCTGCCTCTTATGTAAACCACAAAGTGATGCAATTGACTTATTTGTTTTCTGATCATAAACAGTGTTTTGGCTTTTTAAATATTTTTACAATATTAATGTCATTTCCTGATCTTGTAAGCGTTTATGGGATTTCATGTATAACCAAATGTCTGTAAGCCCACGAGCAGTTCAGAAAGGAAGGGACTTTTTCTTTGGTGATTCAGCCTGAAAGTAAAATATTCAAATAGTCATATGTCCAGTTTCACATTTTTTAGGTTTGAACTTCCAGCAGAAGTGGAAAAGTGTTCTTTTTGATTCTACTGTTGAATGTGTAAATTTTTCTAAGATGTAAAAAAATAAAACAACTTGTGTACCAAGTTACTCTGATTTACAGGTTTTTTTTCTAGCTGCATCTCTTTAATGTATGAAGCTAAAACCAAGAAATTCCCCTTTGAAATGATAAGAAATTTCTCAATCAGGGAAATAAAAAAAGAGGAGGGAAGTTTGATTTCTGCATCACTTGTTTTCCTCCATTATATTTGGTCATTTTTATATGCTATATTTTCTATATCTCTTTCATTTTCTTGGTTGTTTATATTTTTTTGTAGTCTGCTAGGTCACTCTAGTGTACTTGTTTTTTAGTCTTAAAATAACACCCAGCCTGTCACATCATGGGAGAGGGTCGATTTAGGGCAACACTGAGCTAATATCCCCCCTTTGACAAATAATTGATGAGCAAACCTCTTGTGTGTGTGTCTGTGTGTGTGTGTGTGTGTGTGTGTGTGTGTGTGTGTGTGTGTGTGTGTGTGTGTGTGTGTGTGTGTGTGTGTGTGTCTGTGCATGTGAGGGTGAGTATGGTTATGCTATTTTGATCCAGGGACACAAGGAAGCATGCTCCATTCCACTCACCTGGGCATCATGATATCACCAAACAGTGTGAGAGGAGGTAAAAGTGGTACAAACACCTAAGACAATGACAGCTTGCATACAGCAATGTCGCAACATTAATTGATCACTGTTGCCTAGTAACTAATAGAAAGCCTAAGTGAATGAAATGATCTTGCAACTTCATTTCAAGATAATCATCTCCAAATCAAATCAGCATCAACAAGTTGTGAGTTTGATCGTTATTTTCATGGTTCATAATACTTGTCTCCGTAAGCGTAAATACATGTGTGTATTTACACCTTTTAACATTTATAAATGACTGAATACTGAAGCAAAAATCAAAACAAAGGAAGATGTTGGGGTGTTATACCAAAAGAATGCAATTTCTAATCACAAAAGGACAACACAAAGAGAAGTGTTCCCGCCTGCAGGCAGGAGAATAATTATACCATCTAACCGTGGATCATACATGATCCTCGCCTCCCACGTTATGGCAGGATAATTGTGTTGCCATGGCGATGCAATCTGCTCCCATCACTTTGGTTTTACACCAGATTGAACCAGATGGAAGTCCACTTCCTCAGATAGGTGAAATAAACAACAGGAGAAGTTGTTTGTAGTCAAAGTATGGTCATTCATGATGGTGTTTGTATTGTCTTACAGTCAGCACAGAATAATTATATCTTTCATGGGCATCTCATAACTGCTGCTAACTGGTGAAGCCATGTACATTATCTAAGGCCTGGTAAATTAAAGGACTTGTACTTGTGTAGCACATACCTGGTCTATATGACCATACTTCACACTGCTCGTCCCTTTCACCCAGCCACACTTCATTCACACACTGATAGAGGGGACCAGACAGTAAGGTACCATCAGTTTTAGTTAACATATTCATACACACACCATGTTGCATTGGTTATGACAGCGTTGTAGTTCTCAGAACTCAATACTCAAGGCTGGTGTCGAGACCACATTTTGAAGTTCTTGATCTTTTACTCAGTTTTGTCTTGGTCTCATACTGCCCAGACTTGGGTTATTCCATCAAGACTGGTCAAGACCAGCGCTGGTACGCTATTCTTCAACTTAATAATAATAAGGAATGAGGAATACTCAAGTAATCATGGGGAAAATTTTAGTAAACCTGGGGGCAGGGGGTTCAGTAATTTAACAATTATTTAATGTAAGGTTAATCATTAATTTTCAGTTGAACTGTCCTTGATTAACTGATATTGTGTTTGATTCATCTGGGGGGACTTTGATACTGGTTTTGTAGTTGAGTATTTGAAACTTCAAATGGATTTGTTGTCTACTAATGAATACCACTGATACTTACAGCCCCTGAGGTTCTCTATTTATTGATATTTAGTTGATTATGGTCTGAATATGAGCAAAAAATGCCCTCTAAAAACCTGTTGTCCCTGATTGTGTGATGAGCTTTGTGATTATCAGTGCATGTTTTCATGAACACGAGTGGGTTTGTGAGTGTAAATCTGTGCAGCTGGGAGCCTTAAGGGTTAAATACAGAGCTCCGCAGAGTGGTTTTAGCTGTTAGCACTAAAATGCTGAAATACAGGTGATGGGATCTGTGTGCAGGAAATTAAGGTGTATTAATGAAGTAGCTTTCTACATAGGTCAAATCATGAAATCTGTTGTACACCAGCTTTACTGTAGTGAAAGCAGCAGGTGGTTTATCTGCATTTTTCCTTCTCCTGGAGGATCCTTAACCTCTCCTCCTCCTCCCACGCAGACCTCCCATGCTCCTCTCCGCTGGAAGCTGCATGAAGAAGCACAGGGACCTGATAGTAAACCAGGAGATGTGAGTGAAAACGGTGAGGGGAGATACAGTGTGTGGGCAACGTTTTTACTTCATTATCGACTCTGTGCTGGAGGAGAGAGAGAAAGAGAGAGAGAAAGAGCGATCCACATGACGGTGGAAGGAGCGTCTTGGACAGGCTGAAGTGTGAAAGATTGTATTGGTCTGGTGAGTCCTTTTTAAAAGATAGTCGTCTGTGAAAGTTTTGTGGAAGAAAGTGAAGTTTTAATTTTTCCTCCCCTGCTTCTTCAGGGTGTGAAACCAGTGGAAAACGCAGGGAACAGCCTTCTCTCTGACAGCTGGGCTGAACTGAAGGCAGAACCAGGGTAAATGACTTCATCTTATTTAATAGTTTGTAAAATGAATAAACCAATTTATCTATTTAGCCTATCTGGCCTATCCAGCAAAGTGTCAAGCTACAAAAAGTAATCTTCTGAGACTGTCATTTCTGTACAAGGATGCAATTTTTTATTTTACAAACCATCTTTTTAAAATTGATTAGTGTTGTGTGTGTGGTTTCTGGGACTTACAGCGTCAGCCCCAAGTGGACGTTCACTGAAGTGCGGTTTTAAGTAATGATGTGTGACACTGCAAAATTTGATATTGACTTGATACCAAGTAAATAAAGAGCCAGTAATGCCAATATCAGTATTGATATCAATACTTTTAACATAGAAAAGCAGCTGGTAAAAATTAATCAAAAACGACACACCTCTAAAACTAATGTTTCTGGTCATGAATAAAAGTAAATAACTAATTTTGCATTGAGAAAATAATCATGTGCTTTAGTTTTTTTCTGCTCTGTTGTAAAACAGTAAATTTTTATGTTCATTTGTATCAACACTTATTTTATTCCAGCATTAAAGGTATCATTTTGATCAAAAAGTTTGCACATGTTGGTAGATTAACTCTTACAAAACCAAAACAATATGAAGGAAATCAGCGGTTTACTTATTTTTTCAAGTATTAATCTCACTACGCAAGTATTGATCAATACGGATACCAACGTTGATATGGATATATTGATATTTTAGATCGTGTACCCATCACTAGTTTGAAGCGCTTCAGCATTAGCTTTATTTCTAGAAGCTGTCAGTTGCCACTTTTGTCGGTTTCATGATTGTGCCATTTTTAAATGGCAATAGTAATCTTCTATACAGTCCATGTTCTCTTAGCTAAAAAAATGTTTTAAATCATTTCAAGTTATGAAATTAAAAAATAAAAATCCAAGCCAAAGATTTTGGAGCATGACTGATAATTATGATGGAAACAATACTAATCTATATAAAAAAATTTTTTACATTGTACCAAATTTTGAATTAGCAGCCAGTTATCATTGAAGATTTGACAAGATTTCATTCAGGATTTAAAAATGAAGGTTTCACTTTTTTCAGAATACTTGGGAACCTCAACATTGCTGAACAAAAGTCACTTTAAAGAGGATGTTTGCAGTGTATGTAGACATTATCTGTTTATTTTTGAAATCAGCTTTGTGAGCTCAGGCTTTATCCAGCTATTTGTGTGTGTGTGTGTGTGTGTGTGTGTGTGTGTGTGTGTGTATGTGTGTAAATATTTGTACACCTACACAGGCCCCAATGAACATATTAGACCACTTCCTGGTGTAAGGTGTTTGCCACTTCTGCACTACGGTAACAGCAAATTTCTGTTACCAAAACATATTTCTGTCTTTTCATAATGTTTATCCTCATTTTTATTACAGATGGACTGATAAATTAGTAAAGCATCATTTATATTCTACACTGTAAAAAATAAGCATTTCACTTTATTTTCCAAGAACAGTGGGCCAGTTACACAAAAACACTCTTGTTACTTCTACCTTTGTCTGATTTCTATCGAATTGTTGTTTCATCAACAGTTTGTGTGCAACAAAGAGTGCTAATTAAGTGCACCTCAAAGGAATTGACTACTGTGTATGTCGTTGGCAACTGATAGTCATTGTCAAGCTGTCAGTCTAAACAATGCCTATTGTCAGCATGAAACTACAACAAAAGCAGCATTTTCTGATTTTTACACTTTTGTCTTTTTGGTGTATCTTAGGAAAAAAATGTTTGAGTAACCAACTTAAAGTATGGTTGAGCTGTTGTGTGAATAAATGTTTCTGAGGAGGCTGACTCAGACTGGGTGATGGAAGCTGAACTGGTTTTGGACTTTGATGGATAAGGATTAAAAGGTTGACAGTTTAGTGTGCACATTTGTGTGTGTGTGTGTGTGTGTGTGTGTGTTTGTGTGTGTTTGTGTGTGTGTGTGTGTGTGTGTGTGTGTGTGTTTGTGTGTGCGTGTGTGTGTGTGGAGGTGTGAAGGTGTGAGAAGGTCACGCTGTGTGTGAGGCCTTTTCATGTCCGTGTGCTTATGAGAGTTGAGTTGTGAGATGTGGTGTCAATGTGCAGCTCCGTGCTGACTCTCTCACATTCAGTCCTCACTCTTCGAACTACTGAGACTCTGAGAGAGTCTCTGACTCGAACCGGGTTGTTTGACACAGACTCTGAACCATGAGTGGTAAGTAATCAGCTGGCCCTTTATTTAGGCTTGAAGCTCAGGAACTTCCTCTGAGGAGATGTGTTGTGCTATAATTTGGATAAAGGGATGTTGTAAATGTATGGCAACATAAAAGCTCCTCTCCTGATTTTTAGAGAACAGTTCTTGTTTTTTGGGCTCATTTTAGGTAATGCTTTGTGCTTGAGAGAACCATCATTATGATGCAGCTGCGTGGAAAAAGTGTACTTAATTGCATTACTTGACTGAAGGTGTATATGTAACAGCTCAAGATGAGATTCTTGTGCACCAGTGTGTATTGACATGGCAGTTTGAAGTGGCTTTCTGTCATGGTGTGAAATGTGCCCTACTTTACAAGCTCCACTGCTGTGCTTCAACTCTAAACCTGGTTGTGTTTAGTGTATTTATAATGTGCCATGTCTTTGTCATTTACAAAAAACAACAGCTGACTGTTTCAAGTGTATTGATGCTTTCTGTTACTACGACAGGGCTCCTGTTCTTTCTGGTTGGTTAATGTTTATCACCCTTTGGTGGATGTTTAGGTTGTCAGACAGAAGCTTGACCAGGACGCAGCAGAATGAGGCTGGAAGTCACTCAGCTGCTTGAGCTTATTAACAAAGTACTTTCATATGTCAGTTAATTGTGTAAAATTAGAAATAGGCTGTTTGAAATGCCACCTCTGAATCAGATATTACACCAGTACGATACAAAGTGAAAAGTACTTTTGAACAAAGACGTTCATGGAAATGGAGACAGGCTTCAACATTCACTATGCCACATTGCTTAAATTTGCATGCTTGGCTCCAGGTTGGTTTCTGGTGTAAGACTCAATTTAAACCCCTATTCACGCTGGTTCACATTGTGTGTAGCTGTGATGAAAATGCAACAAATCCTTTCATATGAAATTATAGTGGTAGTTATTGGTTGATGACTGTGAATCAGAGCAGGTTGCCAAATATCAATCTTGTGTACACAATAAATGTAGTTCAGCATTTAAATTACATCCCCCGTGTACAGATGCTTTGATTTCTGTTCCAACTTGTGGCCCTAAGCAGATGTCATCCGTGAACATGAACTGAACATTCAAAGCTAACGTTCAATTTATGCTTTGTATTTGTTTGGCTGATGTGGAGGAGCAAAACCTTGTTAAATAACTTGTGTTCCCCTGTCATCTATTCAACACATAAAGTGTTAAAATGGCAACATCAGCGGTCTGTTGTGGTCTTCACACTTATTTAACGCTTAGACCAGTTGCACTTTTTAATCAGAGGCTTCCTCCGTGCATCTGTTAAACAAACCTACGCCCCCATACAAAGTGAATGTTGACACTACTGAGCTGATTCTTTGTTATCTGACACTGAGGTGAGAAATAGATAGTATTTTCCAGGGTCATCCCACAATCTGCTCCACAATGGGTCTCATACTCTCAAGTATGAAGTATATATAGATAAATGAGGATCCCAAACAATGTACAAAAGAAAATCAATAGACAAGACAGAATGGATGACGTCTTGAGAGATCATACACTTGTTGTGTATCCCCAGGGGAAAAGAAAATATATAGAGGTGTAGCAGCTCGGATGCCAGCTGTATTAGTGTATTGTCCTTTAAGAGGAGAGCTTAGTGTGTTTGTAGAGGGTAATTCAGAGGAAACAGTTCAGCCTACATAGATAAGGAGAAGTGAGACCAAGAGCCACGTGCTCCGAGCATTCATTGTGTTGCACAGCTCAGAATAACACGGTAAGATTTGCTGAGACTTATTCCTTTATACAATTACTCAGATATTTATAGTTTTGATGCACTTAAACCTAATTAAAATGGCTACCTATAGAGGCACAGCTTGTATTTATTTTCTTACTTCCTCACACAAAATGCAAGAGCCATCATAAAGCTAAAACATGTAATCACAGAATCTGGGTTCCACTTGTAGCACGTTTTTATCTGAGGTTGTTCTGAAAAGTAAATTTAATTTTTGCTTCATATTTGCATTTTACTCATTTAAGACCAACAAGAAAATGTCCTGTTTCACTCATGTTCATTCATAACTGTTAGACATAGATAATATCAGTTATGTAGAACCCTAAGTAATGAAGTTATGCTTTTGCTTTGAAGTTGCAGAACATCTGATATGAAGTTTTAGGCCTGACATGTTTTTATACATGAGAGTGTTGTGAACAAGTCGGATGTTTATGTTGTTACTTGTGACGAGTTTCCCTCCATTTCTAGTCCTGTTATCTGAGTAATGATTTGCCTGAAGTCTGGAAAGGGCGGTTGCGTAAAGTTCAGGCTGTTTTACATTGTGAAGTGGAACTTGAGGTATCGGTTTTCTGGGTTTATTTTTAGCCTTTTTTAGTGGGGGTCATCAAGAATACAAATCTAAATTTAATCATTTAAATGTGAATTATTTTATTTAAAACATCCCATTTTTTGTATGACACAGAGCTAAAAAACTACAAATTTCTTACTCAAAACACAATAAGGAGTTTGTATTTGTAAATGGCTAATAAGCAAAACTGTTTTAGCATATAAGAATAGGAAACCAAGCCCACAAAGTCCCAGTCAGCACATGTCTGTCTCCAAATATTAACTTCCCTCCACAGTTATATTTTGCACTTTCAGTTTCACAAAAAAAAACCCCTCTCATATCTATGTCCTGGCTGGGATCTTGAAATTTTATTCATGTGAAAAACAGCCGTTGTAGCCAGTCAGGTGTGATATTCACCCATTTACACTCAGCACTTTAATATTCGTTTTTCTTTTCTGTCTCTTATTTGAACAACAATCTTCATGTCAACTAATTGAAAAATTCTTAACCTGCTACTTTTTTTTCCAAATTATTTACATTCACAATCCACAATCAAGCTTGTGACTAAATATCTCTGTGTACTTCGACCTCTCTTTCTACAGTTTCTCACGAGACCTGCCTCCTGGACCAGGTGCTGGAGCTGATTATGAACGAGAAGCCCCCCAACAGCGCTAGTCTTTTCCTTAACGAGGACTCGGACAAACCCCCCCTTCCAGAGAGAGGAGACTTAAAGAGGCGCATACGCAGAGCCATGGAGAGGAAAGCCAACAGCATAAAGGAGAGGATCAGCTCCATCAGTCGAGAGAGTGTCATAAACTTCCTCAAAAGGAACCTGTTTGTCCTCCTCACTGTTGCTGCTGTGGCCCTGGGTGAGTGACGAGTGTATGATAATGGGGCTCTAAGATTTCCACAGCAGCCATTTTCTTTTAATATAAAAGATATAAAGATTATACACTGTTGTAATGTGGTGGTGCTGTTTAGGTTGAGTAAATTTAGATTGTCTTTTATCCTGAATTTACATCACCAGAACACTTTCAGCATTTTATTGCTTCTTAATATTAGGTTAAAAGTTGGACAACAGGACATGTTAGTATTGAACCACTTCTTAGCAATGTACACTTATAAGGTAATCAAAGTTGGTAAGTAGTTGAATGTGAACTGTTGGTTATTAACTGGGGCCATGTACCACCAGAAATAACAACTTGCTAGTGTTGATTTTGATAATTGCTTTGTTTATAATCAAAGAGAGAAACATTTTAGATGATCTAATCCCTAAAAATTGAGAATAAGCTCTTGAGTCATTTTAAATTCTTGTAAATTAGTGTACCATACACATACAAAAAAATAATTACCTACATAAGAATTGGACCACTTTTTTGTCATTAAGTTATGCAACAAATCAAGTCAATAATCATAAACCTCCCAGGGTTAAATTCAACCTAATTCCACTTTTAAAGGAAATCTCCTTATGTTGATCCTAAACAAAAGTATAAGGCAGGCGCCTATCAGGAAAGACAAAGGAAGGAGGCCATGATCCTGGCTTCTGCTTGTTATGTGGGAGGCACTTAAGGGGGAGACACCATATCATAACCATCAATTGCGCTCTCTTTGTGACAAACCCAGAGGTCCTGACATAAACATTTACTTTTGGCAAAATGTAGTTAAGTACATATCAAATTTTTGACTTAAGCTTCCTTATTGGCCTTGTTTTTAGTTGTGGCTCACTCAAAAAGTAGTTAAATAGGTTGTATGTGTTTGCTTCCCAGCATAACAATATAGAACACATCAGAAAAAGATGAGACTACAACGACTGTTCCCATAGTGACCATGATATCAAGGATTATTGATGAATACAACAGTATTGGCAAATGTATTTGACTTCAAGCTTTTGCTTGTGTGTGCACATAAATTCAGGTGTCATCCTGGGCTTTACCTTTCGCCCACTCAACCTGTCCCCGAGGTACGTCAAGTACTTTTCCTTTCCAGGGGAGCTGCTGATGAGGATGCTTCAGATGCTGGTGTTGCCTCTCATCATCTCCAGTTTGGTCACAGGTTGGTTTTTAATCAAGGGAAACACACGCCATCAACCCCAGACCCCAAAAAGAAAAAAATGTACGATTGTTAAAGTAACCACATTAATTCTATACAAACCTATCAGAATCAAATAAAAAAATGTCAAATTCTGAATTTGTTGATAAATTGACTTATTCAATTTCTTCCTTATCAGGTATTTCCTCCTTGGACAGCAAAGCATCAGGTAAGATGGGTGTTCGTGCTGTAGTCTACTACATGGTGACCACCCTGCTTGCTGTGTTTATCGGTATCGTCATCGTGATAATCATCCGACCTGGAAAAGGCAGCAGGGACAGTCCTGTGGCCAGCAGTGGAAATATAGAGCCAGTTCAGGCCGCTGATGCTTTCCTGGATCTGATCAGGTACAAACAGATATGACACAGCTTAAAAACTCTATTTTACTGATCATTACAGTTGATCATCCACATTTAAAGCAACTGTCTAATGTTTGTATTAGTGTTGAAACTATCTGTTGTACAAATTAATGCAGTAACCAGGGCATACAGATATGAAAAAAATAACAGAAGCAGTGTGTAGAAACACGGGGGACAGTTTCCCCTGCATGAAATAGTTATTGATGAATGATAGTATAATAAACATTCTAAAGTAGTGAGCCATATCTAAACCCACTCTTACTGGCATGTCTCTGTCTGAATTTTTTTTTTTTTTTTTTTTAAATAAGCAGAAACTCTAATACATCCTCCTTTTTTTTCCAGGAACATGTTTCCTCCTAATCTTGTAGAGGCTTGTTTTAAGCAGGTGAGGTAATATTTTCTATCAGTTATAAAGTATCAGTGGTATTACATTTGACAAAGCAGATATTTCATTTTATAAAACAGCCACCAAAATATGTGTATTTCACAACTTTACTCATCTAATCAGAGAAAATGAGTCATAGACAAATATGTACAGACATGTATCACTTGTATTATTGTTGAAAAAATAACAAATGGTCTGGTTTGACCTTTGCTTTCGCTTTTATAGTATAAAACAGTGTATAAGAAGACCGTACACACAAGGAATGTGACAGTGACACTGAATCTCACTGATGCACTCAACGTGACAGACCCAACCCTGAGCATGAACCTCAGCAGAGTGTTGCACACCATACAGGTGGGTAAACTGCACCAGGATCTTATTAGCAACATGGATATATGTCTAATCATCATCTAATCCATATTTTCAGGAGACAGTGGTGGAGACTGTCCCCGTGTCTGGCTCCTCCAATGGAGTGAATGCTCTGGGTTTAGTGGTTTTCTCCATGTGCTTTGGTCTGGTGATTGGCAACATGAAACAGCAGGGTCAGGCCCTCAGGGACTTCTTTGACTGCCTGAATGAAGCCATCATGAGGCTTGTGGCTGTCATCATTTGGTAAATAAAGCCGCACACCTCCAACTCTGCAACCTTCAGATCTTAGTTTTTAGATCATCTCATAAATCAGTCTTTCCATCTTCCTCGTGTTTCAGGTATGCCCCAGTAGGGATCCTGTTCCTGATTGCAGGAAAGATCGTGGAGATGAAGGACCTGGCACAGGTGGGAGGTCAGCTGGGGATGTACACTGTGTCAGTCATTGTGGGTCTCCTCATCCATGGCCTCTTTGTCCTGCCACTGCTCTTCTTCCTGGTGACCAGGAAGAATCCCTACAGCTTCATTGGGGGGCTGCTGCAGGCACTCATCACCGCTTTGGGGACCTCATCGAGGTAAATGTCATCACTTGAAACTTGGAGAGCTTAATATTTAATGTCCAGACCAGATACAAGGCAACACAATTAGGTCAGAAAAGACATTATCAAACTGTATGTACATTATAAACAATAAATACACTACACATGATACAAAATGAAATTTCATATTTTGACAGGATTTGTAAGGATTGTTTGGACTGTAACAGGACAGGATATAATAAAAGAGGATGCAATAAACTATTATATGATTTTCTACATGTTATATTAAGATAATGCACATTACACGAATAATATAATACAGTAGAATACTATACAATATTACCTGAAATAATACAGAATGATTTGGAGTGATATGTTGGAACATAGTGCAATCTGAAGTTTTCACTGCAAAAACTGAAATCTTAGCAAGTCACCATGTCTTATTTTTAGTTAAAAATATCTTTTTTGACTTGATATGAGTCAAAGTCACCTGAGCAATCCATTATTTTGAGATGCTAAAAGACAAAAATGACATCTGAATTGCTTGAGAAAACTCGAAAAAATCTGCAAATAGGCAAAGAATAAGGTTTCTTGTATTAGGAAATGATTCAGACTCAAAAAATTAACAAGCCATTTTTTTGTACCTCATTTGCTTTTTTATTACAAATAAGACACAAACACTTACTCAGATCTCATTTGTTGCAGTGTTCAGTTGATAGTAAAAAGGTACTTGTTCATTTTTGTGTATGGACATGATCATATTCAAAACACTAATTTGTGTCATCCCTACATACCTCAGCTCTGCTACCCTGCCCATCACCTTTCGTTGTCTGGAGGAGAACAACCGTGTGGATAAACGAGTGACACGTTTTGTCCTCCCTGTGGGCGCCACCATCAACATGGATGGAACCGCCCTCTATGAGGCCGTGGCAGCCATTTTTATTGCACAAGTGAATGACATGGACCTAAACTTTGGCCAAATTCTCACTATCAGGTAATCCTACATTAGTTTAAACACTATAGACTATTACTGTGTGTTACACCTGGGCTTCTCAATCCTACAGGGGAAAAATACTGCATGCTAAATATCTGTTTCACAGAGGGGAATTTATCCCTCTTTCAGCAATAGTGTGACTGTCCCAAAGAAATTCCCTTCGTATTTTTGGGGAGGACAACAACAGTCTTAAAATGAAATACATTGGAGCGTATGGAGTTATAAATAAGTAAACTCACTAGAAGCCTAAAACACATTCATCCTGCTTGCTGAGAGAAATCATCTTTAGTATTTTATACTGTGTTTACTGAATATAGTGCAAAGAGTTTTCTGTGTTTTAAGTTTCTTGTGCTTTCAGGTCAAGCAAATACATGGCAGCTTAGTACTATGATAACTTTGAAAACTTTTCACAGGCTGTAGACATAAACCTTAAAAGGCTTGAAAAACTCAGCATGTGGCAGGACTGTAATCAAAGGGCTAAAAGGTTAAAAGGCAAAAAAAACAAAACGTCTGCATCACTTCTTCACACAAAAGTTGGTATCAGGTTTGGAGGTTTTAGCACAGTCTAGAGGTAAGATGTGGATAAGTCAAGAGTGAAAATATTGCTTTTTCTAATTTTTAATTCTTTTTAATTTTGTCCACAACTTCTTTATATTACAGCACAACTTTGAAAAGAATAACCCTAAAAATCAATGGTTGGCCTGGCCAGCAATTTACTGTAATAATGATCCTGTGTGCACATCTAAGTGCAAAAATCATATTTAATACTTCTATAAACCACGTTCACAACTTTCTTTCGTTAAAGACATGAAAGTGTAAATGCCTCAAAGATTATTTATATTACTGTAACATGCCCCCATACTCCACTCACCACAAGTGCACATGTGCAGTTTGATTGTTTCTCTTTATTAAATGTCTTCACTCTCCTCTTCATCCCTCCCACCACCTACTCAGTATCACAGCAACTGCTGCCAGCATTGGAGCAGCAGGCATCCCTCAGGCTGGCCTAGTTACCATGGTGATCGTATTGACATCGGTGGGACTGCCCACGGAGGACATAACACTGATCATCGCTGTGGATTGGTTCTTGTGAGTTTGCACTAAATGTCAGCTTGATGGGGATTGGCCTGTGTGTGTGCCAGCCTAAATGTCATAGTAAAGCTTCAGAGAGCCAAGAGATCCTTCTGCTACAAAGGTTATTGATGCATTATGCAGAGAGACAGATTAAAAAAGCTTCGGTTTAGAGCCACAATTATAAGCTGTTTTTGTCACATGTACACAGTAGTATTTCCCCTGCCTAAGCTAGCATATATTAGTTTATATTTATCATATTTTTTTGATCTCTTAGTTTCTCTCTCCCCTCTCTTCCTTCCCAGGGACCGTTTGCGTACTACCACAAATGTGTTGGGTGACTCGCTCGGGGCCGGTATCGTGGAGCACCTTTCTCGTGGAGAGCTGCAGACTCGGGATGCTGAAGTGTGCAACTCTGTGCTTGAGGAGAATGAGAAGCCCTACCAGCTTATCTGCCAAGAAAATGATATACACAACCACTGCAACAGCGAGACCGCAATGTGATGATACAAGAAAGACGACATGTATCACAAGCATTTAGCGAGAAGTTAAACTTACAGTGAAGAAGGGAAGGTTAAATAAGGCAGTGTTTGGAGATATTTGGGAGCCTGCCTCCCTCTGCTGCTTGAAGACTGGAAATAAGAACCCGTTATCTTCAGAAAAAGTTACAGACTTACACCTACAATCTAATTTCATACTTTTGCCTAAAGTGCCAGTTATTTTGGGGGCATTTTGCTACTTTATCACCATTTTTCAACATCATGAAACTCAGTATGAAGTTAAGTCTTTAGCTTCATCTTGTTTTAACACATTGTATTATTTATGAACCATACAGCTGAATCATCATAAATTCCTGTCAGACAGCTACAGTATTCCTGTTAAATACACAGTATCAGTATGAAAAGAAACCAGGATTTACAAAGAAACAGACAGCCGATATTTCTAATGCACACAAAATTTAGCATTTCTGTTGCATGACTCCAATGATTGCTAAATCTTATTCTTGTTTTATACACTCATCATTGTCAGCATCATGATGACTACCTCTAACAGAATTTTGAATTTTATGTCAGTCTTAAATGGCAACTTAGAAAACTTACAGGAGCATTTCAGTAAAATGTAATTACTTCAATCTTAGACTAGTTTGGGATTCTGAGTTTTAGTTTTGAATGCATTTCTTGTTGTTTAAGCTTGCTTGCACAATGTTCTTCATAACTTTGAATGTACGTGACTGTTAAACACTGGAGGGTTTTGTGGTAGAGATTTTGCTTTTTGTTATTGTAGTTTGAGGGGATTTTGTAATTATTTTATATATTTTTCAAGTGACTTGGTAGAATGTTTTCCACTCAGTGCTTTCTTAAAAATATTATATTTGTGTATTTCCTATATTTCTAGGTGCTATTGCTTTTAAAGTGGGACTGTTATACTACAGAATTATGTCACAGGAGTCAACATAAAAAATAAAATTTCTTAAAATATATTTTCTAAGCTCACACAAGTGGCCGGTTATTACTTGGGAGAATTTAAAGTTTAATTTTCCTTTATTTCCCCTTTTGAGGTCCAAGTTCTCATTTTTTTTTAAAAAAGTAATTCGTCTTGCACTGGATTGTTTATTATCTAACTCGTTTTTGACTTTCAAAGAACTGGAGTTGTAAATACTAAAGCAGAGTGAAGACCATTACAGCATATTATTTTGATAACATCAATGTTAAAAAAAAAACCCATTACACCTGCAGTATATCCTGCTTGACAAGTAATACTACAAATTATTGTACTTAAATGTGGTGTGTTTTGGTAGAAATAATATATTTCAAGCATACGATTGAATTGTTTTGTGAACAGTTACTTTGAGGAAAGTCAGTAAATGCCTTGAGGAGTTGAATGTACAGTTGCTGAATGCGTTTTGGTGTTGACTATTTTAAAGAAGTGTAGTTTATCATGATGAAAGTTATGGAGCATTTTATTAAAGGCTTTTTTCCCAATTTGTTTGCTTTCATGCTGATTAAGAGGTTTTACTTATGCTTGATGTTTTTTCTGCTAAAGCTCAGCATTTTGATGGACACCTATGAAAAATGTGCAAATAAATGGCTCAGGAATTTGAGTGTGACTCTCATTACTGTGTTTGTGGCTACCCCTGGTGGAGGATGTTCTTCCGTCAAGAAGCTGTTCTCAGACATTAGACATAGATAAATAAACTATGAGAGGGAAAGTTTCAAACAGCCTAAAACAATACATGTTATAACAACTGTAAAACAGCTGATTTGAATGCAAACACTTAAAAAGTTATAAAGCTACACTTCTCCCATCCCTGTATAATTGCTTCATTGTCCAATCTTTCACCCTGACCAGACTTCTTATCAAACCACAGTCATGTTGAATAACCCTAAAATGGTCTTTAAGTATTCAAACAGATACTATTCAATAAAATAATCCCTAGAGTATGAGCTCCCTACACGAGCTAATACAATATCTTACATGACATTGAATTTGGAGCTATGCTAGCAGGTGTGAAGTTTCTCAGTTATGGTATGTAGAGTTTTAAGTTACATCTGAAGCATGTTACAGAGATCATGCTGACAATGCTAACATATTAAAAAAGACGTACAATTGACATAATAAAAGCCTATTCATTGCTTACTAAGTTAACCGAGTTAGTTGCTTTTTGTGGAATATTGATAATAGCTCATTGTGCAAGGTAGAGGAAAAATATATAAATGTTAGCACATCTAAACTAGAAGAAAATAGTAACCATTGCATTGTTTTAATCCTCCCAAAAACAAATCAGGACATAAATTCAAATTGCTGTGAGGTATTTCAGATGGGACCAAAGTAATGTTGTTGAAATAAAACCATCCTCAGAAAAATGTAGCATGCTAGCACAGTTAATGAAGTGTATTGTGAGATTAATAAGACATCCACACAGGCACAAAAATACCCAGTAAAGGACAATGAGGCAGTTCCAGTTATAATTGAAGGTTATTTTATAAAATTCACATACAGTGCATTCTTCTACAATGCTTTTGTGTTTCACACACAATAGAGCCCTCTGGGATTTAACAGCCTTGCCATTTAATGATTTGATTCATGAATACTTTGGCATAGTTTAGTGACAGACTACTGGTGAAAAAGACAAATGTAAACTGCCTGACAAATGTAGATCCCTGAGGACCCATTATTTTTTAAAAGATTGACTTCAGTTTCATACAGAGCTTAGAAACAGTAATGATAGATGGACAAAATATCAGGAATATTTCTCACTAAAAAGGTGAAATCTCTCCTCTGATCACACTTTTACCGAACAATCAGTCATATCAGGTCAAAGTCTGCATTGTCTGCAGTGTCATTACACATTACTAAAAGTATACAAGTCACAAAAAGCATAGAGTATCTTGCTGATATACAACATCAATATCACTACTTGATGATTTGTTTTAATTACACCCCTTCCATCGATTGTACATCAGCCACGAGAAGTAATACTGGTGTAGAGAGAGAGAGACACACTTCCAGGTGGACCCTGGCAAATAACAGTTTGAGCCATTAAAAAACAATTCTGCTTATCTTACAAGTAGAAACTCCTCGATTCCAGCCACGTGTTTGGGAATATTTCAAGCACAGTTCATGTTTTAATATCGAAAGCCATTGAAATATGTATTGCTGCCCAGGTCTGATCCAGGGAGATAGATAGTGTTGATAGAGAGAGACGCACACGAGACGATTGGAGAGTCAGCAAAGCTTCGCCACATAAAGATGACAAGCTGCTGAAAGTTAACTTGGCCTGTAGAAGAGCATGTAAAATATGGAATGAGAAGTTAAAATGGATTCACCCTTGTATGGTTGAATAATTTACTGATAGGTAAAATACATACTTATGACTATGAATTCTCCTCCGAGTTTAATTGTGCTCCATCACTCCACATTGAGAACAGCCCAGTTATCTTTCTTGTCCTGATGATAACAAGATGATGATAAGAAAATGTGAAAATCTCTGATAAAATGGAAATGCATGTTCAAGAAGTTTTGTCTTGTCTGACCTCTGACATGACAGGCAAGTTGTCATGAGGAAGAAGCCACATAGTTCGGTGGGCCTTGGTTCTCTGTCTCTGCAGGAGCTTTCTCAGCAACCTCTTCACCTTTCTGTCCCTGGGGTCTGCACATTTCACAGCCTTCTTTGTGTAAAGACTGTAAAAAAGCACAGCACTCATCATTACACATTATTACAGTCATTGATGCACTAACAAGAGATATAAAAGAAGTCCCAATGTTTTACCTGCTGTGAAATCAACAGTGGTATAAACCCTAATATCATGTCAAAAGAAGACACACTGGAAATGGAGTTTATGTCTAGTAGAGATGTCTTTCTGTTTTACAAACTGTGGTCTGAAGTAAGGAAAGTTGAAGAAAAAGGCTGGAAACCATTTAAATGTAGAGCACTTAAAGAAACTATTCAAACTTCTTTGTAGGAATTCTCTGTTTTTGTTAACTAGACCACATAAAAAGCTCCTCAAGCTACATCAGATTTCTCTGACCTGCTGGAAACAATAGGTATCACAATGCAGAACGGTTTACTTAACTAAACCCTGCTGTTCTGACTGACTGGCTGAAGCAGAGCTCAGCTGGCTCAGGAGGTATTTTCAGATGGCTTGTTATTCCCACATATTTCCTTTCTTACTTCCCTGGCAATTACAGCTCCAAGCCCTGCCATAACAACATGACCTGGAAAGATGACAATGCCTCTCAGCCCGGCTCTGCCCTCCTCTAACAACAGGCATATTTTCCATGCCTGCAGATTGCTGTGTGCTCTTAAGCTCCAGGAGTGGATAGTTGAAATACTTGCATGATGGCTTGTATACTGCAGTCCGGCCCCTCCGTCTGCACCTCAAACCGCAACACATCTTTGGTACGCACCTTGCCCTGGGAGTACAACATGCAGCACTGGACATCTCTTTGCATTTGCACACCATCACCTGGTACAGAAAGGAGAGAAATACAGAGGATATGATTTGCCAGGACGATGTGATCTGTCAAGCTCATTTCAATTTGTTTTACTTATACTTAACAACATTTATTTTTTGAAGCTTTTTGTTTATGCTTTAGTAGAAATCCTATATGTAAGCACAGATAGCCAACACAACATTATGGAAACCCCAGAAGTTTATGGCAGAAAGCATTAATGCAAATTATCATGAACGGCATCAGCGTTAGCTGCAGAAACCTTTTGCATTTGTACTTATCTTGATTTTGAATACTGTAGTCAATAATTGGATGTTTGCAAGTGCTAAAAATGTCTTTGCAGCTTTTCCACATAGCAAAATATGATCAGTCCTGCAGAACATACACATGCCCTCTAGTTACTTATATATACACACTCCCATATGGACACACATGTACACACAAGAATGTCAGAGGAATTACAATGGCATCCCATTGTGCTGCAAAAACATACCCGCATGGCAGGGAAATGAGAGACAGAGAAAGTGAGAGAAAGAGGGAGGAATGTGTGTTTGTGTGGAGGGTGTGCCATGATGCCTTTTCATCCACAGCAAATGTGTAAACAAATTTAAGTGTGATGGAAGCAGCAGGAGCTGTAAAATAGGACAGTGCTGCTTTGTTATGCCACAGATGATTTTCAGTCCATCCTCAGGCTCATCAACGCACTTCAAGCGCTTTTCACAAAATTTCATTAAAACAGACAAGATGACACAATACACAGACTGAGCCCTGACACAGTTGCTCTCTTTCTGTGTGTGTGTTGTGGGATTTCAGATGCTCGTCCTCCTGCCCCTGTGTTTACATCCATGCCTCCATCCCTGCTGCACACGCTGCTACCCCTCTGTCCCTCTTCTCTCCTTTTTCTGTCTTCGCCATCGCTCTCTTTGCTACACTGTCCACCTGCAGGGTGCATGCATGCCATGCAACACATACACACACACACTCTCTCTCTCTCTCTCTCACACACACACACAGAGGCACAAACACACTCATAGTAAGTAAGGTTGTGTCCTACCTTCCACAGAAGCTAGGAGGATAACAGTCAGAGAGATAACAGTCAACATCTGCAGCATAAACATGATGAGGCTGGCAGAGAGGAGGAGAGGAGAGGAGGATAATCTACTCTGTCACCTCTCCCTCTATGGCTGCCTCTCTTATATTACTCCCTCCCTCTCTTTATACCTCCCTGCCCATCTCTCACTCACTCACTTCCACAACCTCTCTTTTTTCTATCTTACCGTCTTTCCCTCCCACCCTCTGTTTATCCATTTTAGTCGTTCTCATGCTCAGCCAAACTCCCTAGCCTCATTTTCCTCTCCGTTTACACTTATCTCACCTCTCTCTCTCTTTCTCTCCCTCTCTCTTCACTCAGGGTGCCAAGCCTCATTTGTCTCATTTACCATCTTTTAAATTCCTCTCTTAAAGCGCCTCTTTGCTTGATATCAGAGCATTTTTTCCTTCAGGTTTGTAACACATTTGTTGGGTAAAATAGAAAAAGAAGTCTTTTATGTTACACCATCAACCCTGGCATAAAAATATCATGTCAAATATTACTTTTAAAAACAATCCAATCAACATTAGGTTGTTGCTTTATTGTGTAGTTGTGAAAACTGTCAGAGAAGACAAGAGGCATGTCTGTCTTCATTGGGTTATCCGTGGGTCAGAACACCAAATAAAACTTAAAATGATCTCAGCCCGAATCCATAATATAACCCCCAAAAACGACACCAATAAATGATTAATGGCTTCAAAGTAAATCAGAGATGACAGGCGTACAATGGGTGTTAAGCTTGTGTAATTAATTTTTGAATACATTGCCTTCTGCAAAGCTTTAGGGGAGCTTTAGAGATATTAACTTTTTACAAGGTTCCTCAAAGCAATTACTTAGCATCTTCTGTATATTATGCTGTTTCACTGCAAATTAAGTATTTATGCAATATTCATTGAGTAGACTTACTCTTCTTAAAAGTGCTATGATCCAAATATGTCACAAACATTTATTGTTATGAGTGGTCTTGCATTTTATTGGTAGCTAGTGCTTCACAAGGATCAATCCTGCGTCTCTTTCTTTTTCAAGTTTTTGCTCGTCTTAAAGGGTCTGTGAGGAGAAGTGGCATGAAGTGGATTGCAGCAACTCCTTCAGTCAAACAGTTGAATAGTGCTGTTGTGTGAAACGCGACAACAAACTTTGTAAATTTATATCATAGTTTAGTAGCCAGCTTCATTTAGCACATCCCACAACCCAGAGCTCTGAGACATAACCGCACCACGTAAAGTTAGTGGATCTTTGTTAAGCCCTGCCAGTGCTCATCTACCAAGCAGAGCAAACAGAACCTCACCCTCCATCTTATTGATCGACTCTTAGGTTTCAACAGATCACTGCAGTATAACTCCTGCATGTGGGTTGCAGTGAACAGTTTTAGCCTTTAGCCAATGTTTTAGCCTTTAGCTCATTCCCTATCACTCTCCCATTTAGCTTTCCCCTGCAGGCAGTCAAGCTCCAGTGTCTACAATTACCACTAAATGGATTGAAGAAATTATTTTCGGCAGAGTTACTTGCCTGTAATTCAATCCAGTCCAGTCCATCCCAATTGGGAAGGATGTAGCATATGGAAATGACCCATTTTGACCCTGATAATCTCATTTTTAATTAGGGATTATAATCAGGCATATATCTAGATATGAGACTTTTTCAAGATCCCTTAGAAAGTTCTCACAAGTCTCTTCAAAATTGCTATTGTTATCAGAAGCATTTCTCTTTGCATGCTCAGCTAAATTGGCAGACCAACTAAGCCTTAATGAAGACAAAGCTAACATTGTTTTTTTAAATAGTGTGTTGAATATACAGAACGTACTTTCAAAGTCAAACAGCCTCAGAACTATGAAACAAATTTCTGGACATCATTCCTGACTGTGTGTTTTTTGTGTTGGCTTTTGCAAATACAACCATGATGCAAAGTGAATGTATTGAATTTGGCCAACAAAGTGATTCACATTTTTGAAAAATGTCTCCTTTAGAAGTCTTTGCAGCCACTCCTAGCCTGCACATAAATCATAATAAAATTGTTCCCATAACTGAACACCACAAGAAAAAAGCTTGAGGCTCTAAGAGTCAATCATTTACATTCATTACAGAGAGGTTTCAACAGAAAACAGCATCAGGACCTGATTATAAAAAGAGAAGGGAGAAAAACAGAGAAACTGATGTAGGCCTGCATGTGTTTCACAAAGATATTCCATTGGATTAATCTTGTGACAGAGAAAAATTAAAAGTGCAAAAGTTGGATGATCCTGCCAAATAAAACTGGACAAAGTTATCAATCAAGTCTTGATTGAATACACGATCTTTGCCATATCTCAGTGCTGACATGTACGACTGACCAAGCCGTGTTGATTAGTAAGTGCAATGGAGGTGCGTATGAATAGGATTGGGATCTGGTTCAAATTACATGATCATAGACAATACCACTTATTACAGCTATATTGTTCTATTCACACTTATTTTTGTCAAGACTTATTTCAAGTCAGACTGTGCTGCTTGTGAGACTCTACCCATCTGAATACCCAAAATACTAAGATATTCATTGGTATAATTGCAATGTCACTTTAATGAAACAGAAGTGGAGAAACAAACAAACAAACAAAATCATCAGTACGACTTATTGGCTGAATGTATTTCATAAGTTACTTGGTCCTGACCTTACGACAACAGTGATCACTTATCAACCATGAAAACAACGTCAAGGACAACCTGATTACGTGACGAAACTTGTAGGCATTGAGTTATTATTTTGATGATAACATTAATGTAATAGTTGTTGCTTTTGCCTCATTTATGTCAAAGGTTTGTTGACTGCAAAGCTCAGAAAAGAAAAGCTGCAGCTGAATGACATACCAGATCAACATCAACGCTCCTGTTTAAGTCTTTATCACCTTGTTTGATGGTTGTCTTCAGTAGAAATGTCTAGTTTAATGTAAACTAAAGCACGGAAGCAGCTTGGCCATAGATCTAAATGTTCAGTGTATTATACAATTGTCCTGCAAAGAGGCTGTGGAGCGTCATGGGAGTGTTGCCAACCTTGGAAACACAGATACTAATGTCTTATTTATACAAATAAATCAGATTGACAACCAAAAAATCATGTGTGCCAATTTGTTTAAGTCTTTAGTTGGTATGTGATAAACAAATGTATAGTGATCAGGTGGTTGTGAATAAGAATCTTTCCTCTTCATGTCTGGATTTTGTCCAACCTTGTGGGGAATTGTGTTAACATCCATTCACTATACATAATCCCTTTCAAAGCTGAGACATAGCTGGATACTGATTATACAGAAAACTTGTAACTAGGGGTTCTTGGTATTTTTATTGTATGCTAATAAATTCCCAGACAACTGGAGCATTGTGATTGGGCTGAACTGAAGGAAAAGAGTTTTTCAGAAGCTTTTAATGGTTTACGACTTGACAGATGAGAGATGACAGAAGAGTGACATGCAGCTAAAATTCCAGGTCCTGACACAGACTGTGAATCCTGCAAACACCTCCATAGAGCATCAGATCATTCCACCAACAATAAATTCTTTTTCTTCATAATATTGACCACAATCACATCTTAGGAATGCTTTTGGGCCCTCAAGGTTGCTTTGTTTTGACTGCAGAGACACATTATAAGTTTGTTCAAACCTGTGATCCCTCTTGGGTTGTTAAGTTCATGTACGTTTGCCCAGATTGACAACTAATAAGCTTTCCTGGATGTCAATAAGAATATAACTTGTGTTGGGGCTGCATTTGTTTCTGAGTGATTTGAGGGTGCTTTCAATGGGTGGAGGAATTTTTATCTTCCCTTAAGTTATTTCTTTTGGATTGAAATCAAAGAAGGACATTTATAGTTGATGATTTGGTAGGACTGGCTTTTGACATGGAGCCAAGTTGTGTATATTTGCCAGTTCTTTGCAAGGAGACACAAACAATTACCAAAGTTAAATGACACACATTTACAAGACACTCTGTGCATATATGTGCATTTAATTTTTTTCTCCGTGCCCTACAAGACTTTCCAAGTAGATTGCTAATATCATAAAATCATGCATAGAGCATTACATAAAAATTGTATGAAGTGGTTCCAAGGTAAAAAGAATAGTAATTTAATAGACTTTAAAATCAAAGCAATACCTCGCATTCCATTAGTTTGAACACTTTGGAACAAGTATATAACTGTTAACAAAATTGGAAAATCCTTACTGGAGCAATGAGTCACCTTTAATACAGCAAAATATTGCTTTGGACACCGATGCGGGACTCGTATAGACACATTTAATAAGGGTGGATCAATAGAGGTCTGCGGTTCCTGTGGTCAGGCAGATTTGATGGGAACAAATGATCCTTTCTCTCCTGACACACTTGGTGGAGAGAGAAGAAATATTCAGACAATAAGGCAACAGTATGACCTTCTTGGCAGTACATATCTAAAATCTGCAGTAAAAATATGTAGTCTATGCGCCGAGGGGTGAGGTTGGGGGTTGTGGTAAAAATGTACTTATGTGTGCCTCTGTATGTGTGTATGCGTGCACTTGTTGGAGGTAGGGTTAACTGTTCAAGAAATTGACCCAAGAAATCAGGTTGGAATGTCAGCTGCAAAAACATACCTTCCACATGACCACAGGTTGGCTTGTGTGCCTGATACATTTTCTGCATATTTTTGCTGCGATTAAAATATCTTCTGTCAAGGTGCATGCTCTCACAAACATGTGGACAGTCAAAAATAAAAGGAATACTGTAGAACTGAATGGTGGAGCTGGGGGGCGGGGGGCTAAAGTCTTTCACTTTGAGGGGGAGGAGAGCGTGAGACGTGAGGGGATAGTTGGGCCTCCTGGAGATGTTGGAGGGCTCAGTTCACTGTGCTGAACTTGCAGTCCAAGAGATCTTACTGTCCCTGAAAGGATTTACACGGAATACAATGCAGGGGGAATACTTCAACTAATCTCTGAAGGAAGGCAAAGGAGGTGAAAGAAACAGACAACAAGCTGAGTGGGACACTGTACCTGTTTGTTTGTTTCACTTAAAACATGAAGAGATGATGTATCACATCATCATGTCCCCTAGTCCAGGGGTGTCCAAACTAAGGCCCGAGGGCCAATTGTGGCCCGCCGTCTATTTTCATGCGGCCCCCAGCTGTCATTCTGATATGTATTTATTTTGTAACTTAAATTAAGCATGTTCTAGTTGTGTACATTTACAGTTTTCGTCAGATGCTTGAAAAAACCCAAAATATATCTGGTAACATCTCACAAAAATTTGGACTGTGCATAGGCGACTTAAAAAAAAAAACATAAAACACATGAGAGGACAAAAGACTGAATTTGTTATTCCATCAATGGTGGAAGAAATTAAATGGTAAAGAAAAGACAAAAGTTGATGCATAAAATGGTTCAGAATGCAGGATCAGAAATATTTGGGGTTGAAAATGTTCTTATCACTGTCTCATAAACAAACGTGATAAATTTCAGATCCTGATCCTGCCATAAAAGACGACATATTTTTCCCAGGTTAGGTTTTATCTCATAGGTCTGTGATAATAACAGTAACATGTTTGGCTAAACTTGGAGACAGTCTTCTGTTTGGTTGTTTGTTTTTTACAGAAACTACCAAAACGAAACAGTTTTCAAATTGAGCACTTGTTTGTTACTTTCACTGTTAATAAATGTGTCCATAAGAGCTGTCGGCTCTTGGTCATCCTCACAGTATGCAACATGGCACTTTTGGAAAAAAGTTTGGACACCCCTGCCCTAGTCACTCCAGCACTTCTAGCACATTTGCTTTTGTCAGTTTTTGATAGTTTTATTACTTCTGAGAAGTCTTTGACAAAAGATGAAATAATCCACAATGTTTACCCATCTGTGAGGCAAATTTATAGTTCAAGTTTTTATTTAAGGTGACCATATTCTGAAAACCCCAAAAGAATTCCTACCACCCGGCCTCTTTGGGATACTGAAAAAATACCCAAAGATACTCAAAGATGACAAAATAGCTCCACAACCCATACATTTATTCAAAATACTCCTTTTCTGTTTATAGTGAAAATTACAGTAAGATTTTTTTTAACCCATATTAGGTCAAAATTTTGAGGAAAAAAAGGCAATATGAGAAATGAGAATTTTAACTTTTTTCTGCATCATTTTCACTATATAATCCCAAAATATTAACTTTAATATTTAAAAACTTTGATATTTTATGACATAAGTTTGACTTTGAAGTTGATTCATCAGAATAATACCAGAAACCCAGTGCAGCGCTTTATTATAAATATCAACCTGTACATTTTGTGGCATTTGAACCACCCTCAAAAACTGGTTTTACTTTCAATCAATGTAAAGTAGCAAATCTGTTCTTGAGTTTCAAAATCAAAGCTTGACACATTTTCATTCCACAGCACACCAATTTTTTCCATCACGATAAAGAAAGAGCAGACAGTCCCATTTCACTGTTCATGCCCAATTCTGCACAGAGGAACACCTCACCTTTGTTTCACATGAGATTTTCTCAATGGAATGTCTGTACGGACTGTGGAAATAAAATGATGTCCAATCCATCAACATGTGATTATGTTTTATTAGGAAGGAGCACTTCATTTTCCCCTGTGCCAGTCAGGCATTCCTCTGCAGGGAGTTGACTGGTGCTCCACTGGAACCAAACATCTGTGCTTCTCACAGCTCTGTTTCATTACTCCACGAAACACTAAACCCAGAAAATCAGCTAAAACACACTCAGGCATTTATTTTGAAAATCCCTGCTGCAAAAACTCAAGAGGTTCAACTGTGCCTAGAGTGTGAAACTGAACACTGGGGAAGTGTTTAACAAATGCTGCCAGAAAGAACAACACACATCTCAAGTCTAGAGAGATTCAGATACATTCCTAATGCAAACTCTGAGTCCATGTGATTTTCTCTGTTCTACAACAGTCTCTGTGTTGAGCAGGGAACTTAATCTCCACCATTTCACCCCAAGCCAGTCCAGTCCAAAATGTTCTTGGCAACTGCAAAATGAGGTATTACAAGAGAGACTTTTTTATTAATTCTTTTTTTTTTCAACAGATTATCTGATACTTAAATTGATGTGAATTACAAAAACTATTTTTGTCTTGCTGAAACCAACATTATTTTTTTCAACCAGAGCCATACAGATATGGACTGATATCAATCTCATGTACAGTAGAGCTTTAAGATACCAGCCACAAAAAGTGTGTCAGCTGATAACCATCAGTATAGTCAGTTTGCTTGCCAATGAGTGCTCATGTAAGTGTGCTCTGTATTTCCAACCAACAAAATGTCCCAACCATTACCTGTCAATGGTGATCTTTTGTTTGAATTTTAGATTCTGATCTAATACTTCTAGTAATTCATGTGTTAAATGTAAGAAATTAGCTGATACATAATTCTATTCTTTTAAAAACATTTGTACCACACATTTCTTGACAATTATGAATTATTATTGAACCATGAGGGCCTCAAAAGTTGGTATTGGTTCTTTTCTGTCAGTGGCCAAAACAACAAATGCTCAAATGTCTCATTGTAAACATTATGACATTATGTCAAAGCAAATACATACTGGTTCCTTTTTACACAGAAAAAGAATCAATACGTATTGTATTTGCTTTGATGTAATGTCATAATGTTTAACAGTCATGTTTTACATCATGGTCTTCTTGTCCCACTGTGTTTTGACGTCTTCAAATCAACACGTGCAGAGCACAGCATCACGTGAGCATCAAGGTGACCAAGAATGAGAATGAAGTAAAGAAAATGATTAAACAAATGAAGTCTCAAGATGAATATTTTTAATGCCTACATTAAGATTCGCTTTGCTATGCAATACAGATAGTAAAGAGTATACCACACTGTTTTCACGATAAGGGGCCTTTACTTAAATAAAGTAGTACCCTGGAGAGCTCCTGTATCCCTGGTGGTACTAAGTATGGTACATGGCCAAAAAGTATTTTTAAAAAAGTCTAAATAAATTATTTTGGTTATTTGATCTCTTATGCCACCATTTTTTCCACTCATGCTGATAAATTTAAGATATGTACCTGCAAGTGGAACACTGATGCTGACAGCTTAGCCCACTGGATT
Organism: Thalassoma bifasciatum; assembly: GCA_008086565.1. Classification (NCBI taxonomy): domain Eukaryota; kingdom Metazoa; phylum Chordata; class Actinopteri; order Labriformes; family Labridae; genus Thalassoma; species Thalassoma bifasciatum. Next base: position 621,694 of record RPOG01000166.1, read on the forward strand.
ATTTGCGAAACTACTGACTCAGTCCAGCTCTCCCTAGTACATAAATTGTCAAATAACAAACTGAGACAATTTGTCTCATGGAGCTTTTGCTGGAATTTTCAAGCCCTTACTCAGGCCGTGTCCCACAAATAAGTGATGGGATTGATTCATTAAAAAAATGCATTGTCTAAAACTCAAATTTATTTTTTTAACAGAAGTATTTGACAAATATTTACATGAAAGAAACACATAACCACTGGTTTCTTCAAAGTCAAGTTAGAAAAGTATTAACAAACGTTGTAGAAAACAGTTATCAGCATAAATATCCAATCCAACATGTTGCCTCAGAAAAGTACCACAAATGTTTTCATCATAAATTGTGTCTTCTTCTAAGATTATCTTGATTTGTTGCAGTGATTCAGTGTTTTCCTCTTCTGGAGTATAGCTTAATCTAATGTGCCTGTGAAAAAACGAAAAACAATAAGAACAAAACATGCAAAATACAAAATAGCCGAAGGAGAAATTTCTTCAGTAGGACTGTTTTATTTATACAACAGAGTGCTCTAATTTATCTCTACAAGATATCATTCCATCATATATGCTTCAAGAAGATCTACTCAGCTTTAGAACATAACTCTAAATCTACTGGGTAAAACGAAATCTATACACTACAATTTATTTTAATGTCTTGGCATACCTTACCTTCGAGAAATGCAAATTCATCTATGGCCTCAATAGCATTGTCTGTGGAGTCAAGACAAAAGAAGAGATATTAAGTTGAGACCAGTGGGAAAAGCATGTCAACAAGTGCCAATGTTACATCTTTCTTATAGTCAGCAACATGTCCACTGTATCGAGCCATGACATTTCAAAACCTGGTCTGAATTACCTAGGTCTTTTCTTTGCAAGGTTTTCCTCTTCCCCTGCTGGACGTACACCATGGCATCTTTGGCAATCATCTCAACAAACAACTCCTAGGAGAGAAAGGGATACATTAATGGCCTGTTCTTTTAACTGCACACAGAAGAAACCCTTTGTTTGATAATGCTGGTATGACTTTGTGTCACCAAAAAAAATGTCTGTAGTTTGTCACGGTCAACAACCTTCAGTGCACCCACGCACACAAAGGTGGGCTACCACACCACAAACTAGACTGGTACCATTTTGTTCCTTTACTAAGTCAGTGGTCTTTATCAAATCTACCTGAAGCCTCTGCACCTGCATGAGAGGCAATAGAAAAATGGCTGGTGGAAACCTTCTCATTGCAGTCCTCCATTATTCAGAAACCCTGTGCTTGCATTTGCTAGAAACAGTTTGAGATGTTGCATAAATGTGAAATGAAACAGGAATTTTATTCGGTTTTTGCAAAATGTATCAATAACATCCTGAAAAGAGAGTTCACTTCTTCTAATAGAGGCTAATTTTTCCTAAAGTTGTGTTTGGGGGGAATTCAACCATCATATCATGCCGAAGGATACACATGAAGCGTTGGAGTTTAAATGGGGAGATTAATGCTCAGGAATGGAGTTATAAACTTTTAGCTTCTTTTGAACAGCTTGCTGAAAAAAGTAAAAATATACACCAAGGGATTCAGATCTACTTGAAGTCTCTCTATAGATAATCATTGATGATAATGATAAAGATGAAATTTAAAATCTGGTTTCTCTGCTTTCTAATGCACAACGGCTCGGATGTGACTGTGTGTGAATGCTTTTCAATCTGGGCTTGAATCAAAGGTGACTGTGCCCTGCAGTCAGTCTATAGACTATGGGCAACTTTGCCAAACGATACCCTGTGATTTTACATAATCAGTTATCTTTAATATCTATTTAATCTCAGCATCTTATTCTGTTGTAATTTGATTTTCCTTCTGAAAAATCTGTCACCTTTTGCATCATTAATTAGATTAAATTTAACCAAGTTTCTCAAGGCGTGTTAGTTTCAGTGTACTCATGCACTACTTTCTTGTGTTATTTATTTATTTAATTTTTTACCGTGGCTTTAGCGATGATGAACACAGACTCCTGGCTGGCCAGTGACACGTCCGGGTCGGTCTTCATGAGCGCCTTGATCCGGGCCAGTGGGAGTTTGGATAACCGGGTGTGTGTGACGGCGGTGGCGGGGCCTGTGTGCTGCTGGCTGCCGTCCTCCTCGGCCTCAGCCCCGCGGCTCTCCTCCTCACTCCTACACCGGTCAGGATCCAGCTCCGTCGGGGAAATAGGTGTAGCCACTGTTGCAGCCATTTACGTTGTTTTCACAGAAACGGTATCTACAAAAACACACACGCTGGTCATCAGTGCTTTCTAGCTACATGTCGCAGACAGCAACATGACGAGCTGCAAGCAGCAGCATGTGCTTCCTGTCTCTCACTAAGCGGCCGCCGCTGATTGGTCAGTCAGGCTCCTCCACGCCCCGCGTTTTCCTCTCCCGCCAACCTGTGCTTATCGCTGATTGGCTGAATGTCAAACTGAGGCCTGTCTATTGGCTTGTGTGAGACGTCAATCAAAAATGGATAAACTTGGTTTGAAGGATGATGATGGTGAGTATTTGAGATGTAGTGTTGGTCATAAGGATTTAAAAAAAGATTAAAAAAAAAAAAAAAACATAGTAACAAAGTTAATCACTTTTTCGACTCAACAAATTTCACGTCTGCTTGATAACACTTTGAATAAACTATGACTTTATAGAAGAAAGGCGTCCTTAAAGCTTGTGGCCCCTGGGGGGCAGCAGCAACTCAGCTTTGCCATGCAACTATACCATGTACATTACTGTCATCCAGTTTATTATCAGCATTACTTCATAGCGTTAAACAAAATTCATTGGCTGCAGCTACGTAGATGGTGTCACTAATTTTACCAATGTGATATTCTCATAAGTTTTTTCAGTTTTAAAGGGTCTGTGAGGACTTTTTAATCGATCTTGAAAAAAGTCTGATATTTTGACTGATCAGAATTCCCGTATTTAAAATGGGATTTTCAGAAAAAGGTTATTTCCAAGTGCTTCCCGATCAAGTCAGACTGGACCTGATTAATGCACAGCAAGTTGAAGTCTCTCTGACAACACCACGCTGATGACAAAGTTTAGGTTACTTTTGGTAGATGAGCCCTGGCAGGGCATAACAACGATTCACTATCATTACACGGTACAGATACCTCTCAGAGCACCAGGCTGTGAGTAGAGCTAGACGCTGGAGCAAACTTACAAAGTTTGCTGTCAAGTGTCAAACAATAGTGCTACATAACTGCTGATAAATACATAACCTTATTGTATTGTATCCAGTGAGAAAGGAGTGTTAAAAGGAAGCTCCAGACTCAATTCATCTTTCACAACAAATGCACCTGTCATTTCGTCACAACAGCTTTCCTCCTGCCGAAGGAGTTGCTCTCCACTTCATACAGATTTGTACTGTACCTTCAGTGATATTGACCTATATCAGGTCTGTAGTTAAGTTAAAGAAAAAGAATTGTTAGTAAAAACAAGCATACATCTTTAACCTCATGGCAAAGTCTGGTTATATGCCTGATAAAAACTGATCAACCTATCAGCCATCTGACACAATTGCAATTTTCAATTTCTTAATAGGCTAATAGGTAAGATTAAAGATTAAGACTGAAATAGAAACAAGTCAATACTAAATGAAAAGTGATCTGCTTATTCTTTGGAAAGATATATGTAACATACATCCCTTTAGCCTGTGACATATAAACCAATGAGCAGTCCACTAATACACTGGGCTAATAGGATTGTGATGAGCTCCAACAAGTCCTCCAGGGCTCCATTCACATGTTCAGTCATTGTCTGGTCTAACAGCCTGCAAGACAGACATGAAGGATCCACAACTTCCAGGTAAGTTTGTTTACTGCAATATTCCCATCATTGTTGTTGATGTACAACAGCCGTACTTTGTTTAATTGAGTCATCTATTTACACTCCTAACAAGTTGTGAATTAATAAACATCTTATGTAATGGCTGATACTGTTTTTGTGCTTGCTTCAAATCTCTGATATCAACACAAAGAATAACTGAAAGGTTGTACTGTCATGATCGGACACTGCTCGTGTTTGTCCTCCAGCTTGATGTGTATTTTCTTTTTGGAAATGTTTGGTGACATGGTTCACTATGAACCTCCAGACGACCAAAATAACATCTGAACTGCTGTTAACCAATATGTATTACTTTGCTGTAAAATGTACAGGAAAGTTATAAGGGGACAGTATTTCGCACCCTTAAAACCCTGAGCCTCGCTCTATCTCGAACAAGCCACAAGGGTTGCTAATATTATACCTTAAATTGTCAAGCTAACCTAAATATGCAGCACTCAATTTTCAACCTAAAGTTGTTACCTGGCTTTCTCATTGATTACCTGGTTGTGTTTCATATTTGATTCTTATTGGTTGTCCATTCAGAGTTTATACTAACTGGCAGAGGCAGAGCAACCTGATCTCACCCTGTCAGGCTGTATTTTGTGTAACCATGGATCCACTGTATGTTTTCCTTAACATATCTTGAATGGTATAAACAATCTCACTACTTCAACTGAACAACATCATTACTAAATTTAAGATATTCTTTAACTGTCAAGTGGGTAGAGCTCGACTAAAAACAAAGCAAAACACAATACATAAGCTTTTGATTTAATTAACTGTCTAAATATATCTATTTCAAATTGGCTAGACCTACTAATCCAGTATCTAAAAGAAGCAAGTAATCCTGGCCCTGAGGACGGAACCGGGCGAACCTCAGGCTAAATTTAGCTCACGGTGACCAGGACAGGACCCATTTCTACAGTGTTACACTGCTGATCCACAAAAACTTTAATACTTATTATTTCAATAACCCACTGGCTGCTGTACTGAACTCATGTACAAGTTCCTCACGCGTGTTGTCATGTGGAGAGGATACAAGTGCTCTGTACCATTCACACAAAACTCGAGACCGGACGGATGAACAATCTTACCTTTGACCCCAGGGCTCATTGTGTTTTTTAAAAGGTGAATTCTTTTTCAACTGTTTCCTGTGAAAACAAAAGAAACATTGTAAAAATCTTCCTAAGAAATAATCTAAAAATACTTAATTCTGTAAAGCAAAAACTTTGGCAGGTTTAGAAAAGAAATGTGCTGAGAGCTAAGCATTGTGTCCAAAGAATGAGATTGATTTCCACTCAACAGAGAAAACAGGAAAGGCTACCACATCCTGCTTTTGTCTAGCATTAAAAATGAAAGGTGATTTAGCTTACCAAAAATCTGTCACCATCAGCTTGGTTCTGTTTGCTGACACACACTTCAAAGGTGTAGAAGTAATTGTTTTCCACAATAAAAAAAGCAAACAGAGTGGTTTTCTTTCCACCCCGGGAACATATTTAATGTCTATTTATTTAACCATTGTATATTGAAAAAAATTGAAGAACAAATCAAGTGTTTCCATATTAACTTGAGAGGTATATCAAACTTAAATAGGAGCTAAAATACAGGGTGGGCCATACGTTTCCATACACAGAAAAAAATCAACATGATATGTTGGAGAACTTTTTTTATTTGTATAATGTGCTTTACATGATAACCATTTTTTCTTAAATACAAATTAATATGTGTTTTCCACTGCTGATGAACTTGCATTAGCTCAGTTTAAGTTATGCTTGTAATGGCGATGGTAATACATTTCTTGAGATGATTTATGTCTCCTATCTTCACCTGATACACCATGGCCTTAAAGTGCCCCCAAAAATAGCCAAATATAATCAAACACATCTTCTGGGGTATCTGAAACATAAAAAATTATACATTATGTATTTTCCTATGGCCCACCCTGTAGTTGTTATTGTTGAAGCCAGAATATTTCCCACGCACGGAATTAAGTTTGATAAAAATGAAGGTTAATCTCATTATCGGAGCTCTAGTCTAATGCTCTTCTTTTAGACACTGACCTCTATACAGCTTCTACTCTCCAGGACTGAAATAACTTATTTGGTTCTACATTTCCTTGAAGTCATGTAACACATTCGGAGCACCAATCACGTTCTCCTTTAGCATTGTGGGAATAGCTTTACATCTCTGTGAATGACCTCAGTAAGAAAACCGAGTTTTTATTCTTTCTTCCTTGTTTCTCAAAGTACCCTTTCTTTTATCCCAGGTCTTAAATCCCGACTATGGTCGAAACAGAAAACAAGCAAAAAGTCCAAAGAAGAAGCTCCGAAAGTGGAAAAGAAAGCCAAGCCTCAGGCCTGTACCCCTGTACGAACCATCCCTCAGCTGAGTGAAACAGAGAGGATGAGGCTGTCAGCGTTTGAAAAGGTGGTCTACGACATGGCCCACAACGAGAGAATCGTCAATGACCTCACGCTCGGACGAAGGGTTGGTTTTTATGAGCTGCGTGGGGAGATTGGGCAGGGAAACTTCTCCACCGTGAGGCTGGGGATCCATGCCTTAACAAACGGTAAAAAAGACCTTTTTCTTTGGTGTTTAGTTGAATCAACACCCACAATACACATTGTTTAACAGCACAAAGATTTGTGTTCATTTATTTAAAGGGGTAATGAATACCAAAAACAAAAAAACATTTCAGTGCAGCATCTGTGTAAACAGGCCGTAGTTAGCCATAAGATTAATTTTCATCTATGGGCCCCAGCAGGTCAGATCAGAGTTCATAAAATAGGATGAGATAAACAGGTACAATCAATACATCATGATCACATAAAATGAAACACAAGACACCACAATAAAATCACTGACTCAAAAATGCAGAAAAGCTTTCAGTGAGATAGAGAGCTATACCTAGAGTACAACTACTCAAAAGATTTATCCTCTTGGAGTCTCAAAAAGATGTTTGTTTCCCTGCAGTTTGGGCTGTCAGGCTTTTCTGATATCCCCACAGTTAGGCTCTAAATCCTGAAAAAAAGTTTCACAATAATGTTCAGTAATGTTACACTCACTGATCTGATCCCCGGAGCTTCTGCTCAACCCCCCACAGAGAGTTTTTTGCAGTTCAAAACTAAGCTAAGGTGTGCACATATCCATCTTTGGGGGTCCTTGCTTTACTGCCACATTTTTGTCATGCCTCGAACTGATGCTGCAACAAATGGTGTAAATAAAACACATTACATCTTCTTATAAGTGTACTTAATATATTGCCATGTATTTATTCATATTCAGGCCCGTGAACCTGCCAAAACCCTTCCTATCTAACATTTAAACCTCTTGTACTCTTCTATCACAGAGAGAGTTGCTGTCAAAGTGGTGGAAAAGCTGCGTGTGGACAACAAGCGACAGCCATTGTCATCTTCAGAGATCAGCTGCATGGAGAAGCTGAGCCACCCCAACATAGTGCGCCTGTATGAGGTTTTTGAGACGAGCAGGAGGCTCTATATGGTTATGGAGTATGGCAGCGGGGGAGACCTCTTCTCCCGTATCACCACCAGGGGGAGACTAAATGACCTGGAAACCAAACTGGTCTTTGCACAAATCATAGCTGCTGTTAAACACATGGTAAGCTTCTGTCGGCTTCAATTACTATTTACTGCTCAGCATTGTGTTCAGTCTGTGCTTTAAAGCTGTGGCTTTAAAGACAAAGATAGAATAACTCATGTTTACTGAACGACGTGCTTCTCAGCCTTTTGTTTTTCAAAATTAACTAGTTGACAAAAACTTGTCTTCATGGTGCACAAAAACAGTCTTTTATCAGATGTTTTACACTTCAAGGTAGTATTTTTGTTATGTTATGGTTATAGGTGACAGCATTGGGTGTAATTGAGCAAAATTCAGGGGATACTAGTTTAATTCAGTACTTTCCAATGTAGTGGTGTGAGAACTCCAGTGAGTCATATTTTTTTTTCTTCAGGTATTTCTTTGTTGATAGGTATCATCAGCCAGACAGGAATCTGCCAACTGAAACATAGAGACACTTTGCATCTTTGAATAATATGTTGTTTTTTAATTATCCTTTGCCTGAAAATTATCTAGTTAAATGGGGTGATGATATTCTGAAAACCCAAAATAAGGAACCCTCTACCCAGCCTCCTTGATACTGAAAAACTACCCAAATATACTGGAAGATGACAAGGTAGCTTTGTAACCCATACATGTATAAAAGACACTCTTTTTGTGTTTGAAGTGATTATTTCTGTAAATTAAACATATATAATGTATAGAAACCCATTCCTGCAAGTTGAAAATATATTAATGAAAAGTTAATTTTGTAAAACAAACAAACAAACAAAATTAACCCAAATGAAGTCAAAGTTCTGAGAGAAAACATCAAATTGAGATAAAAAGTTAAAATTTCTACTTTTTATCCCTAAATTTTGGCTTTTTTGCTCATGATTTTGACAGTCAAAACTTTAACTGTATCATCTCAAAATTATGACTTTGAATCTCAAAATTTCCCCTTCTTATCCCCTTAACTTTTTATCTCATGAATTTGACATCAGTTTCTTAAATTTTGACTTTTTGCTTGGAAATTTCAACTTTTTTTCACATTAATTTGACATTTTATCTCATAATTTTGACTTTGAGGTTGGGGCATTGGGATACTGCCAGTAGCCCAATGCAGTGTTTTATTATCAATATCAATGGTCTGTTGAACAAGCTGAGAAAAAACAGACATTTTGGAGAATTTTCTAAAATCCCCTGAAGATAGTTTTAGCACCAAAAAAGGAGGACATGTCCGGGCAGGAGAGGACATTTAGTCACTCTAGATAACTGAAGTGAATAATAAAGAGGTGTTTCAAATGTATAAAAGAAACCAGTTATATAAATATAAATTTGTTATGAAGGTTTAGAAATCTGGAATAAAATTAGGATTCCTAAATCTTGTTTTAGAACATAACTTATTGTATTTCTCACCATAGTTTTTCTCTCTTACCCTACATGTGAAAATAATGGATTGAAACCCCTCTGTAAAGTGTTTTTTAAAGGTAAAATGTATGTTTTCTGTGGTATTTCAGCATGACAGAAACATCATCCACAGAGACCTAAAAGCAGAGAATGTCTTCTACACCACCAGCTACTGCATCAAGGTTGGAGACTTTGGCTTCAGCACCGAGTGTGGCCCTAATGAGCTCCTCACCAGCTTCTGTGGCTCACCCCCGTACGCTGCCCCTGAGCTTTTCAAAGACAAAGGTTATGTTGGATACCATTCAGACACCTGGGCTTTAGGCATTCTCTTGTACTTCATGGTCACAGCCACTATGCCCTTTTTTGCGGAAACCATGGGCAGACTGAAGCGCTGCATCACTCAGGGAGCCTTCACTATTCCTGTTTATGTGCCTGACCCCTGTCAGTTGGTCATTAAGGGCATGCTGCGCACTGTGCCTGCTGATCGCTCCTCTCTCTCACAGATCATAAACAGCCCATGGCTGCAAGGGATTCAGTATCCCAGTCCACATGTCTCTCTGCCCCTGTCCCCAGCTCACTTTGCCTCAGAACAACAGACACTGTCAGTGGAGGAGCAGGAGGTGAAGACTCTACTCTCAGAATTGGGTATTATGGCTGTTCACTTCCAAAACAACCCGTGCGTAGACTGTAGGAGCCCACTAACCGGGACCTATCGGATCCTCCTCCATCGTGTTCAGAAAAAGAGGACTGCAGAGGCTGTTGGTTATTCATCCCTCCATCCTGATGAGTATGAAAGTACAGGGAAGTGGTCTGTGGCATCTGTGGACAAACACACTCCCTCTGCTGTGTGCTCCATACTCTAATGTGGAGGGAAAGACTGGACTAGATCTGATTGCCTCTCCCCAGTCACTAAATCAAACACACATGTGACTGTTTTTACTCTCAGCCCCTTCATCACTCAAAGCAAAAGTTTGTGAGGTGTTTTGATATATGTGGACGACTATTTAAGCTGTGTTGTGTAATGCTGGACTGGAACGTCTCATCTATGTAGGTCGAGGATTGAGCCAAAATACCCGCTCCACTTCATAAGTCAATTATAGCTTACTGACTGGGTCTGCACACAACTTAAGTCATTAACTCTGTTCTGATTACCTCTCTAGCTGCCAGCTTAATGGTGCATGACATTTATCAATCATTGTATGGCTGTAAGTATCTTCTAATCTCTTTTAGACAGCCTACCTTTCTGCTGGACTGACCCTGGGTAAAGACAAAAGAACATACTCCATCCAACAGAAACTAAATCTGAAACTTTGGAAAAAAAAAAAAAAATTAAAGACAGAGGTAAAGCTAAATAAGAGCTCAGTGAGACCAGAAAAGTCCAGACAAAACCATAAAATTTTTGTTAAAGAGATCTCTTGAATGCCTTAATTTAATCTAGGTAGTTATTTGATTTATTTTTAAACTTCATGCATGTTTTATTGATGTCTGGAAATGCTCAAGCTTATTGATTGTTTGCACTATTTTGATGTCATTTAATTCACATTTATGTTGATTTTTCTGTTTGCTCATGTTTGAAGGCCACACCTGATGAATTTTGTCAAGACTATGCCTGGTTTTAACTAGCAAACAAAATAAAAATGTTACCAAGCTGTTTTCTCTCATCCTCTCCTTCAGGAAGACACAAATTGAAACAAGAACATTTTATTTGTCTTTTTCTGTTGGGTGCAGGACTCCAGTCAAGTTTTGGGCTGTTTACACAGATATCCCCAAAGGGATACAAGATGACTTCTTGCCTCATACATCAGGATAGTCGAAAAAGAAAAAATTGTTGACTTTGCAGCGAGTGTGCTTACTGGAAATGATTTTGCGCCGTCCAAGCACTTTCAGTAATGTATCTTATGATGAAATCTGAAGCACTTTGCCTGTGTGAACCCGAGAAGTTGAGAAATATGTATTTCCTCTGAGGCTGTGGCACTTTCACTAGTTTTCATCTTTACAATTGATCTTGCATTATTCTGGCTCTTTCCACTTGATCAGTCCTGCACTTCACTTTCACTTTTTTGCACTTTGATTTCTGTCAAGGGACAACAATCTCAATGTGATTTCAGCCAATTACCATCTTCTTGGAATTTAGCACCAACTCTGTGTGCAAATGCATGCACCCTCTGTGATACTGATCTGTGACTGGCATGAAAAAACGTCATTCTGCGATGAAAAATTACTTGGCCTGTTCTCAAGGGAACAGGGGCTGATGCACACAGAGATTATTAGGGACCTTACAGGTGCCAAGGATTGGTCCTGACTTGCTGTTTATATAAGAATCTTGTTCTTGCACAATATCTCTTGAATGAAAATGGCAGTTATTTTTTCCACATGAGAAGAATTTTGACTGCAGGTTTTTCCTTCACAAGGTGCATCTGGTTACAGAGTGAACAACAGAGTCATGCAAAGGGAGCTGATTTTGGTCATTTAAATACTGATAGCATGAAACACAAACTAAACAGATCTTAAAATGCTTAAATCCAATCAGATAAGGAAAAAACTTTTTTCTGACAGAGCTCTTTTTAATTTTGGGAGGATTATGTTGGAATCTGATAAATAAGAATAACTCACAAATGTCTCAAAAGATCATCAGTCTCATTCAGTGATACCCGCTTTGATCCGTGCAGGATTAAATTAAAACACAAGGCACAAGATGAGGTTTCTGCATCACAAACAAACACTTTCTCCTGTCCTGAGCTTTCATGATTACATAAACCATGCTTTACTTAACCCTTTCCTTAACCCCATGGATTATCCTAAGGAGCCAAGATGTCAGCCCTGAACGAGAAAGCAAGTCAGCATTTGTTTGTAATTACAATTGGCAGCAAAAGATCGGCCCTAAGCTCTGCATGACGGATGTGTTCAGCTCATAAGGACACACGGCTGTGATGGTTGCGAAAGAGTTTATTTAGCCTTATTTGGACAGTTTCCTTTTCTGTGTGAGAGCACATTGAGACCACAAGGCAGTTCTTGAGAAAACTGCTGGGAAGAATATTATCTATATATTTTCATAACCTGGTCATTGATAATTAGTCGCATAGTTTTCGCATGACACCAAAGCAAAACGTTGTCCGCAGAACAATTTAGGTTAGAGGAGTAAGAAGATTTTAAAACAACTAATTTTGATCCTTTATTTACATTACTTCATGCACAGTAAGCTGCTTTACTCTACATTTCTCTCAGCCGGAGAATAGAACAGAACAAAACATATTGTGTCAGGCACCAAGCCTAGGTGTTTTCAAATGGGGCTCAACTGAAGCAAGACCAAACAAGTCTGTACCATTAACTGTCTCTTTAAAACTGCTGATGAAGAGTTATATAAGTGGTGCTAAGTGGCAAGTAGGAGAGAAACCCAGCCAGACCTTTAGTGGTAGTTTAACGTCTTTTCCTCATTAGGTGGGTATTATCTTCACACTAATGATCTGGAATAAAAAGGGGTCATCTGTGACACACTTTTTGGCTGGTTTCTTGAAGCTCTTTGTTAATGCTTCCTGATATGGAAAATAAGGTCAACTGTTGCCCTAAAACCATCCAGACATGCACTTTCACTTTACTGTAGTGTTCTGCTTTTCTGCACAGCCTTACTTGTTGCAGTTTTTATGGTGTTTACAAAAAAACGTAGGTATGTAATCACATCCAAGTTTATTTACGAGAAAAGTGGTTCTCTTGAGACAAAGCTACTTATAAGTCATAAACATCAAAACCCATAAGCTGTGAAGTATGTAAACTAAAATTACGTAAATTGTTGAACTCTGGAAGCAGTCAAGTCCCATGTTGCCGGGATTTTCTAATAACAAGTATAAAATTTTTCTAGTTTTAGTTTCTTAATGACCTGCTGGATGCAGGGGGCAATTCTTTTTCTTTTCTTTTCTTTTTTATGTTCTCATCAAGTTGTTATCAGGAAAGTGTGTTTAAAATGAAACTGAATCAGTTCTGGTCCAAGACTGTGGGAGATTTTGTCTTGAGAGTGTAGCAGAAGGTTGAGCATAAAAACGATCCTTCACATTCCAACAATAATTAAAGCAGCAAGCGGCGATACATGGGCCCTCGCTCACGTGCGCTCGTCCGAGCATGCGCTCGGAGAACCGCACGAGACTCCCCGCTCCTCGCCGCTCGCAGCTTTAATTTTAAAAAGCGCCGACCTGTGTGCATGTCTGAACATGCTGCAATTATTCTCAGTCAGCCACATGGGAGCGAGGGCCGTTCTTTGCTGCATGTGGCTCTACTTTAAAATATATTTTACTTCTGTGTCGAATTTTATACATTTTATTGCTTTTATAGTGAAGATTTTGTGGCTGTGGAATGACCTTGATCCATGTGAAATAAAGAAAAATGGCTCCTTAAAGGTTGCAGACCCCTGCTCATATGTTTCAGGGTTCAGCTGAAATAGAACAATGACAACATGCAGAGAGCTGCATGGCCACAGCACATTCCTCTGTCTGCTCTTATGTTTCTTCAAGAAGTCTCCCTATGCACTGAAAATAGGTCACACAGCAAAAATGGTCACTTGGCTCCATCTGGTGGCCAAACTAACACAGACTACCCAAAGATTCAGTTTGGCCACTGGGAAAAGCTTGAGGAGTTTCGGTATTCAGAAACCGCCTAGCATGCTCACATTATTTCTGATGTTTTGCTTGTGGGTCTACGTCACATGCATGTGATTATAGTGATAAGCCATACATCACTGGAAAGTACACTTTCTGTGTAGTTACCAATGCTGTTTGATCTTTTCTGATTGAACAAACAATTTCAGAGTTCATGTAATAACACTCTGACTAAGATGAATATAGCACTGACTAAGCAGCGACCTTTAGTCTAAAAATATGGCTGTCTCAAATCACGTACTTCTGTCAGTACACTTACATGATACGCACTTACTAGAATAGTGCACCAAATGTTTACAGGTGCACTTTTTCTTGCACTCATCAGAAATTACAATCCCTTTTAACAACTGAGTACTTCTGTTAATCACTTATTGCAACTATGAACCATAATTTGATCTGGCCCCGGCCCTTTCTTCACGTTGCCATTATTGCGAGCATTTAGGGTGAGAAGTGTCCAGTGTTCACTCACCTTTTTGCTTGTTTTGAGTGTGCCAGCTGAGAAATCAAAGGGCACTATTTTTTTTCCGTACTGTCAGTGCGAATGCACCTATGCACTCACAAGTGTAAGTGCAGAAGCAGAAGATTTGAGACAACCATCGTGGATCTGTCAAAGAGTTAACATCTGCAGTTCATTGAGTGTCCACTTGTGGCTGCCTCTATAAGTACCCACAGTCACACACACATCCACACAGACACACACAGTGAAAGCCATTTTCACAGAAAAAATAAACATGCTGACAGCCTGTCCCATTAGAGAGTTCTGGTTGCAACAGAACCTTTAAATTCACTATGAACCGTGTGAACTGTTTCCAGTAACACCTCAGAAATAAACAAGAATTGCATTGTGTAAACATTTTGTTGTCTCGTTTTGCTTGTAATAAAGTTGAATTGGCAGTTGCTTCAGAGCTGTAGTTTGATAGATGTGAATTGACACAGGTCTTATGGCATTTCCTGCAAGCACAAGTTGTTAACTCCCTAGATTTTTTGTTTTGCAAATGCAGAAAACTATGTACTGCCGTAACTGAGTGAAATACAGACAGCACGTAAGAAAAACTTTATGGGCTCAGAACACAGTTGAATTACATTTGGAGGTTAATGGTTGTAGATGAATTAAAGAAAAAAATACAACATCTACAGATCTGTTAAAGATAAGATGCCACTGTACTCAGACCCTGAGAGATTGTGGTTTAGCCCCTATGCTCCCTTCCATTAACCCTCAACATCTGAAAACATTTCGCAACATGTCTATTCAGTTCCAAGAAATGTGGTGCTGCTTTGATTAAGTGACTAAAGAGCAACAACCATGATTTCTGTTTTAAGCTTTAAGTGACTTCAGGTCACATCTTAATCAACAACCTGGGAAAAATGGAAGAATGCAAAAACCCTAAAATCCCCAAATTCACTGGTTTTCATTTGCTCTGCAGTAATATTCTATCTCTCTCAAAAACCATCTCCTGCAACCTGCAGTTTTGTGCAGGCTGAAGTCCTGATCGTTGAGGAGTTCTGTGTGAGAACCTGGGTTTAGCGACTTTATTGCTTAACTTTCTATTGCACCCACTCTCTTTATTATGACACAATTTATTGAAAAAGAAGTTTCACAATGAGTTAGCATTGCACAATAATAATCAGGTGGTCTAAAATCTACAGTGAGAAACGTTTTTTGGTGACCACGGTCAAGAAACAATTCCCGTGATCTTGTTCCTGGCTGTCATGTGATTGAAGTGTTTGGTCCTGGAGAAACCCAGGGTAATAAGACATGATGACTTTATTTGATTACGCTTGCTAAACATCATGTCCAATATGAGGAGGACACTGCAGAAGATGATACACGTGATGTAGAAGAACGTGAGGTCAATCAGAGCGTTAAGGAGCCAAGAGTTGGGCAGAGATCGTTTGGGCTGATATAGTTCAATATGGGCTCCTAAAAATCTCATCCTTCTGGATGATAATAGAAAAGCATCACTCACTGAAAATCCGTACATCTTTCCTTGTTTGGCCCCATGGCTAGGGAGAGTGCCCCGTGCTGCAGCTGTTACTTTCTTACGACTCTCTGCTTCATGTCATCTCCCATTCCTCTACTCCCCACAATTCCTGGCTATTTTTAGTGATCCTGTCAAGAAGAGACCATGGGAAATTAAAAAAAAAAGAAGCTGTTTTTGTAGTGTGTGGTTAGTCCATTGGACTCTCCATGGACATTATATACAGAAGTTGGAAATTGTTGAACTGATTGCCTGTTTGCTCTTATAAGTCATTTGGAGCTTGAAGTATGCCTTTTGTGTTAATTAAACTAATTAGCTACTTCTGTAATCTTTGTTTGATACCACAAATGGCTGAGAAAAGTTGACTTTCCTGGATGATTCTTGTATAAGTCATGAAAGTTGCTGCTTTAGTCCTACAGTCCATATGATTCTATTTTTTTTTTCACAATTTGTCTCACGCTGAAGTCAATACGAGGATCTGGCTCTTTCATTTCAGGATAATGTGTGGAAATCTTTCTTCGTTACTATTCTTGTAAATCAAAATGTCTTCTTGGTTAATGACCTGTTACTGAAGGGAACGATAGTGAAACTTAGAGGCAGATTGTAGAAAGAAAAAAAAAAACATAGTCCTGTCAGTGCACATGTGTAAACCTGACGGGTAATCAGCTTGAAAAATTATAACTTTCAACTGTGCTTCATTGTTCTAGATTGCAGAACCAATGTCTATTCATTTATCATTTTGTTCCAGTTTCAGTTTCCTCCTCACACTGACATGATGTAAAATCAAGACCAGATGAGAGATTATAAGTGTAAAAGATAAGCCTGTTCTGCTTCATGGACATCCAGTAAAAATGTCAGCAGACTGAAGTGATGCCACAAGTCGAAAACACAACTACACATATCTGGATTATTGGTCACACTTACAGCAATCTGGTTTGCTTTGTTTCTTTATTGGGAACAGAAAGTCACAAGAAACAATTATAATGCCGATACAAAAATATGAAAATCTGTTGTATAAAAAAAAGATTATTACCTTTACTCAGAGGTGGGTTTTTTTCACATTACACACACTAACACACTCACACACACTCACAAACAAAGTCTGGAAATACAAATCAAAGCTGTCAAGTAGTGGCTCATTTCTAGCAGGCTCTGTCCTATCACAGAGCAGTGAACAGTAATATAGCGATGGCTCATACAAGCTGATTGTTTTTACACTGGCTATAACGTTGAGTATAAGCTTTGCTAGAGTAACTTTTATACATTTACATTCTGTGTCTGCAACAGGAAAGAGCAGATGTGTGGAAACATGATCCGGCTGTGTATATATGGTGGCGAACAGCTTGTCTTATTCTTCACTTTTTTTTCTCTCCATTAAGCGGCCTGCGAAGACAGAAGATATATTAACAGCTCAGTTAGTGAGGCCCTTTAAAAAGTAATGCAGTAATGCTACCTCTTTAACTTACCTGATTCTGTGCTTCCATTCTTGCTCCCACTGTCTTCATCAGGTCCTGGACCCACTTTTTGTTTGGATTAGCACAAACAGTCGGCTGTTTGGCTTGCGTTTCCTTTTTCTTCAACAGAAACCTGCGCATATCAATATTATCACACAATGATATGTAAATAGCTCTGACTGACTAGCTAGAGAATCATAGACACAAGTATGCACACACAAACACACTTCCTTTGTGAGTGGCTTGTTTCTTTTTCCATCAGCTTTGCAAAGTTATTTATCTAATTAGAAAGTTCAAACAATGAGGTTGAACAAAAAGGCAGCTGAGGGCCAACAAGATACGGGAATGGTTACTCACACAACAGCTCGCAGGTTGCAGTCTCCATCTGTTTCCTGCATCGTGAAACTTTCAATGTTCCTCTTTGCTCTGGGTCTCAAACTTCTCACATAACCAAGGCAACAGTTCCCGTAGGAGCCTAGAGAGAGAGAAACAAGGAAAGTGTAATCACTGGTCTGAAAAATCTTTGTCACTTAACTTTCATTTCCTTAAATCATTACAACTGAATCAAGAGAAAAAGAAGAGAAAATGTAATTTCTAGAATTTAAAAGAATTTAATATCATAGTGACAGCATTTCAAAGCTGTTGATCCCAATAATTCTGTAATCTACTAAAATTAGATCTAAATTGCTGCAAAACAGTGTAAAAATGGTCTTTTCTTGCTTCTCTTTTCAAAGGCAAAATAAACCATTTCAGTGGTCCGGCATGGGTTCATAAAAAGTTTCACTTTGATTCAAGTGTTCACATCCTGCAAAGTGTGCCCTGTGGTGTTAAGTCTTCAATTATTCAATCAGTATTAAAATCAAATTAATTAAACCTGTCAAAATGTCACAAACATCTAAGTAGACTATAATAACATTCCTAGACAGATTACACTTTGTTGTGGTAAATGGTTTGGTCCGGAAATGTTCACCTCATTAGAGGAGCGAACAGATCTAGTAACAATACAAAAGGAATGTGAATTGTGAAATACAGCTGCAGCCCCAGATTCAACCAGATTTAGTCCAAGTAAGACTCCACATATTTTTCTGTCATATACAGAAGTACACCCTTAAACTTTATATATATATTAGGTTTAAGGCTTTGCTTGGAAATGATAAAAACAGCTATTAGTGCAACATGGAGCTACTGTGAGAAAAATGTTAAATCTGTCAAAAATCTCAATCCCTTCTAAATAGTCGGGATGTGTCACTTACCCTGTGCCAGACTCAGGTACATGCAGGCGAGGAGCAGGAGAAAGAAAAGAGCTTGAAACTTCATGGCTGTTGTTCTTGTTGGTTGCTGCACAGAAACAAACAGACTCAATCAAAGAGTGGAGCAACTATGAAAGACTGAGAACAGCCTTACATTCCCCTCTGCCTTATAAATGTTGGCTGTCAAAGTGATTCTTTCCATCACAAACTCCTCCGTGGGGACTATTGTGAAATCTGACCCCCACTCAAAATGTTTAAACGCTTGTCTGGTTTCCAGCTGTGTGCAGCTGTCTTATCGCAAATGCTCTTGTACAGTTGTTTTACAGAATCCAAATGACTTTTTCTTGAACAATGTCCAGATGACTTCACTGCATTTTTTTTAAACCTATTACACTCAAAGCTTGGTCCACATAACAAAATTTTGCAGAATTTCTATTGCAAAAGCAAGAGTAAGACAGAGGTTGAGTCATACAGCTGCAGAGAAACATACCTGTTATCTTCCAGTATTTCCTGAGATGTCCTGGGAGTAGGGCTGCAGCTCTTGGTCACTCTGACTCTTATGCCTGAAATTTGCCCTCCCTCCCCCAAACTCTGTCCTTACCACACCTCCTCTCTTCCTCCTCTACCTCCTCTGCCAGCACTCGAGTTTACAATTGCTTAGCAGGAGTGCAATTTGATAACTTAACTTCTCCTGCAATACACGTGCTTATACATGTGCCAATACCACCCAAGTAAAGCTGCAACATGTGGATTTTACCTTTCTGGTTGTCTTTCAAACGATCAGAAACTCAGGAAGAGGAAATAAGGAATTATTCAACTCAAAGCATGTGTTAGAAAATGTTTTAGCCAAGTATTCCTGGTATTGTCCCCCAGGTGACATGGCAACTGTAAAACCTACAAAATAACAGTTACAAATAAAGCAAGGAGTTGTTTCTCACACACAAAAGTATAGACTAACTTTCAACAGCAGACAATAAAATAAGCTTGTAAATACTTTACTGATACCATTTAAAGACTCCAAAGAATTAATCACATTTCATCAGTTTCAATAAATTCTTTTCCCAAAATCTTTTCTTCTTTGACAGCCCTCCAGATTGGCAAAAACCTGTCAAAGTAGGTTTATTGTGCATCTGTTGAGAGTTATTCTGTCTAATGAACTGGATCAGTGCAGTGGAATTGTTTTCA
Source organism: Thalassoma bifasciatum (assembly GCA_008086565.1). NCBI lineage: Eukaryota > Metazoa > Chordata > Actinopteri > Labriformes > Labridae > Thalassoma > Thalassoma bifasciatum. Next base: position 641,016 of record RPOG01000166.1, read on the forward strand.
GCTCTTTCTTTCAAAATCTCCCCTTCTCCATTTTGTTATGTCGGCACGATGAAACTAACCCAAAATGAACTTCATGATCTAGTTAGTCCCTCTGCATTGTTAGTCTAGCTTACCATGGGGAAATCCACATGTAACGGTCCTAGATACTCATTGCCCTGTAACAAATGTTAAACATTTTTTGCTTTTTGTTTTCAGGCTTTCTGTGCACAATCAGTTTTATTTACAATGTAGTGGTAAGTTCGAAAAGATGGAACTCTGTGGGAGTCTGGGCTTTTAAACCTTAGATTACCTTGGTCCCACCATAACAATTTGTGTAACATACTCCAAGTATTGGAGTTGTTTTGTATTCAAATGTTTTTAAAGAGCAACTCTTGACGAGTTTTTAAAAAGAAAGTGCTTTTTTTGCCTGTTTACTGAAAGAAAACCTCTTCTTTTCAAACAACCGCCGCCTTCAGATTCTTAATTCTAAAAGTTTCAACACTCAAAACCAGTCAAGAAGACAAAATTCCCACCGAGAAACATTGTCATATTCTTTTAAGTTTTATTAAATGACTTATTTCTTTTAAACCAATGGATTAATCCAATGAAATACAAACATCTGTTTTAAATCATGTCACGTTGCTTCTTTGAAGTTGCTCCATCCCAAATTCTGCATAAAAGTGTGAAGGATGTCACAGAATAGCTTTTTAAAAGTTGTTGTATTTTTTGGGGGCATAGTTTTTCTACAAAAACAGGGGGGTTTCATACTTATCTCCCCACAGCACTCATGTCCCCCTGAAGGATTTGATTGTTTCCAAATGTCTGTCTTGTTGAGACCTGGTGTTTGTCTGACTCATCATCCCACAGCTTTGCCATAAAATCCTTTGGTTTTGTGTGTGTGTGTGTACATACTACATGTATTCCAGATCAGTTTAAAACACACTGAAAAATGTAAATATTTCTCATGAATTAAAGTTAGATACTCAAAAATAGCTGTGTTGAGTGGAAAGAAAAGGTAGAGAGATTTTGTTTTTTTTACTAATTCCAAACGTAGACATTCATCCGTGCAGTAATATAATCCAGACAGATAACAACTTCCAAGGAAGTTTTGGGCCTGGCTGCTGAGATGAAGTCCAGCACTGAGGCTGGAAGGCCGAAGGGGCTCACTTTCACTTATTCTCTTCATCCCGAAAGGATTGCATGGATTTGTGCAAAGGGGATTTTTCATGTCGAAACAGGAAAGGGCCTTGGAATATGTGTTCAACATATGATACACATGTGAAAAATCTTTTCTAGCACTCTTGTCCCAGCAGAGGGCATCACTCATCATTCATTAAATACTATCTATGGACACCTCGATGGCTACACAGAGATCAAATACTTGCTTAAAAATGCAGACACAGACACATGGAGGCACGAACAGACACACAAATCACCAGAATCACAGCATTGTCCTGAACATTACGCCAAATATTCAAATTAGACCTCTTAAACAAAGGCAAGTAAGCTAAACATATTGCTATCATATGTCACAGATGGTCTCACAGCTTTCATTTTTCCTTAAATCAGCTGTTTGTAGGAGCTTTTGGTTTGTGTTTCCATGATACTTATGTCGATTTAACAGCATCAACTGACATATAAAAATATTGGATTTAAAATACAAATTTTCTTCCAGGGTTTTTTGAAATTCAGACGCATCAATCATCACCAGTTTTGCAACAGAGGAGATCCATATGCATTGTGCTTCCCTGTCTCTGCAGTTTTCAGACATTAGAATAACTAGAAATAATAATAAGACACAAGGTCTCCTAAAAATGATTTGGTTTGCTTTCACGGCCCATAAAGAGGCATTGGTTCTAATTTCAGTCTGTTTCATGACGACCTAAAACTCAAAACAGGAGCTTAAATTAAATTAAAACTGTGACAGCAGTTTTGACTGAAACCACACCTTGGATTTTTGTCACAGAAGAGTAATCATACTTATACTTTTGCTCCAGTACAAGTATAAGTAGTGAAATGGGAACAAATTAAAAAGAAACAAACTAACAAACATCAAATTATATGAACTTTAAAGCATTCTAAGTAAAAGAACCTTTATGTGGCAAGCCTCTTTTAGGTGTTACATAATTATGGAAACTGTATCTTTGAATTTCACCATTTTTAGCTTTCTTCCAAAAGATCTTAAACTTGCGAAGGGAAATTGAGATACTCTTTCACTCAGGACTTGCATTGCAAAATGTAATAATCTAATAATCCTGGTACTGGCCCCTATGGGTGAAAAAGAAACTGTACAACTTAAAACTCAACTATGACATATAAAGGCAGTAAATTAAGTCAGAAGAAAGCTAAATAGAAATATAACAGGCCAAGTCCTTCATTGTTCTACAGTTTCACATTCAGACAGCTGCTGGTAGAAATGTACTGCACATACAGTCCTGATGTCGGGATCTCACTTTGTGCACGTAAGAATATATTATTTTTCCGAGTCTTTTCCTTTTTTTCATCTAAATTTTCATCCAATCTTTGAGAGTTTTTATCTATTTTATTTTATCTTCCATTTATTTTTGCATAGCAGAATTTAAGTTTATTTAAAATGACTTTGAGGAGAACCTGTATGAAGTGGATTGCACTGACTACTTTTTCCAGAGGACTCGCACAAACTGTCATGACTCATGTATTTGTTTTGAGAGATGAATGGGGATCAGATCATCCTTTTCACACCACTTTTCTTGGTTCAAGATGACTTTTTACCAGGCACAACTTGATGAGGTAATGTATTTATCAACAGCTATGTAGTGCCATTGAAACAAGTGCTTCTCACAGCCAGGTGCTCTGAGATGTACCAGTACCATGTAGCGTTAAGGAATCCTGGTTATGCCCTGGCAGTGCTCATCTATCAAGCAGAACAAATGTAACCTGGCTCTTCATTTCATTGATAGACTCTCAGGTTTGAACAGATCACTGCTGCATACCTGCTGCATGTGGGTTGGAATGAACATTAGTGTAAACAGCTTCACCTGTGTTTTAGCCTTTCGCCTGTGCTCTATCACTCTCCTGTTTAGCTATCTTCTGCTTTTCTGTCTCTTTTATGTCAGACACTTGAATTCCAGTGTCCACCATTACTACTAAATAAATTCAAGACACAAATCGCTCTTCTCACTCCTAAACTTCATCAGCCAACATGGCATTGACACAGAGACTTCAACTCACTGTGAATCAATCATCAGCCCAGTCTGACTCAATCAGGAAGCTGTGAATTAGCATTTAGAAATAAGCTTTTAAGTGCGGATGACCGCTTTTTAAAGTGGTGATTATGATCAGGCATAAATGTAGATATCAGACTTTGTCAAGATCACTCAGAAAGCCCTCACAGTCCCTTTAAAATGGATTCAGTAGTGGGCTAACAGCAGGATTTCTTTTTACTTGTACATTGCATTTTTGGTTTGTTTAATATGTTTCAAATACGTGGCAAGAGAGGTAAAAGAAAAAGAAAAAGGTAGCTACGACAGCTTTCTGTCCCGAGGTATATTAAGTAGAGGTCAATGTTCAGGGGCAGTGTTATGGGTGGGCCCAACAGTCCCAGGACCACCCACTTTTCAACAGGCCCACCCTAAACTTTCCTTTGGAAAATCTTTTTGTGTTTGTGTTTGTGAAGATTTTTCACCTCAAGTATGTTATTGTTGGATGCCTTGTGTTTAAACATGGGTTGGGTTTGGCAATATTTTAGCCCACTTGGAAAAAAAAAGGTTCAACAGTTCTGAAACATTTAATCTCATGTTATTAGGGTAGGACCATAGCATAATTTTGGTATAGACAATTTTTTTTTTTTTTTGGTTTTGACTTAACCATGGGTCGTGCACAGTTCTTGCAGCCTTGATGAAATGGAAAGCTGTAGCTGTGCAGTTGAGGGCATGAGGTCACTTCCCTTAAGTCAGTACTATGGACAGCAACATAGATAGATCTGACTGATTCACAATAGCATGATTAAGATGCCATTAGAATCCACTTTTAAATCACAAATAATAATAGAAGTATATCAGTCAATTGTTTTTATTAATTTATAAAGTGATGTATTAACTTTTGGAAATTGATGCCCAGCCAATATTTGCTAGGACCACCTAAAACTGAAATCCTGGCTCCCTCCATGGTTCACACACCATAGGGCCCAGGCTGTTCAAGTTTTATTTATTATTATTATTATTATTATTATTATTAATATTATTAATAATAATAATATTTACAGTCTATGATGTAGATCAGGGGTGTCCAAACTTTTTTCCAAAAGGGCTATATTGCATACTGTGAGAATGGCCAAGAGCCGACAGCTCTTATGGACACGTTTATTGACAGTGAAAGTAACAAATGAGTGCTCAATTTGAAAACTATTCAGTTCTGGTAGTTTCTGTAAAAAACAAACAAACAACCAAACAAACAAAAAACTGTCTCCAAGTTTAGTCAAATGTGTTAGTGTTATTATCATAGACCTATGAGATAAAACCTAACCTGGGGAAAATATGTTGTTTTTTATGGCAGGATCATGGTCTGGAATTTATCACGTTTGTTTATGAGACAGTGATAAGAACATTTTCAACCCCAAATATTTCTGATTCTGCATTCTGAACAATTTTATGCATCAACTTTTGTCTTTTCTTTACCATTTCATTTCTTCCATCATGATGGAATAACAAATTGAGTCTTTTGTCCTCCCAGGTTTTTTTTTTCTGAAGTCGCCTATGCACAGTCCAAATTTTTGTGAGATGTTACCAGATATATTTAAGTTTTTTTTTTCAAGCATCTGACGGAAACTATAAATGTACACAACGAGAACATGCTTAATTTAAGTTACAAAATTATATCAAAATGACAGCTGGTGGCCGCATGAAAATAGACGGAGGGCCACAATTGACCCCCGGGCCTCAGTTTGGACACCTCTGATGTACTGATCTTTGGACCTCAGAAAGAAGTAGTTAGAAATACTACACCGCCATCTAGCGGGTTAAACTGGGACTGTTCAGACTATTAGAGTCCATTCCACTCTTCCAGCAGGTTTGTATGAATGCAGCCGGTTTCGCCGTGTCATCCTGACCAGGTTTTACGGCGCAGTCACTGACACCTCCGCGTGGGCGTGACCGACCGGCTTGCCTCCATAACAGCCACTAGGCAACGACCAAACCAGCAGGACAGTCAACACCGAGTGCAAGTCATCCTGACAACACCACATTTTCACAGACTCCGGTGTTGCACAGTCGTCTGCTGCTCTCCAGTATTTATAACAACAGACTCAGACACGGAGCTCGTTGTTGTCACGTCGGGTCGCAGCAGACGCTGATTAGCAGCTGGTTAGCTCGCGAGCAGAAACCACATGGATCCTCAAAACACCAACACGAGCACAGAGGCGAAGGTCCTGTTGAGCCACGCTAAGACCCTCAGGCTCCACACCGGGAATTTAGTCAACCGAAGCCGCCTGAAAAAGAAATGCCCGGGCTCTCCCAGCGAGGAGGTAGGAAAACTAAACACCTGTCAGAAAAACAACTTTACAAACCACTGTCTGTGTTTTTGTGTTGTTTTGGTCTGACAGACTAACTTAGCTAATTAGCTTAGCCTTAAAGTTAAACGCAGGCTACCTGGCTAAATATTTAACTAGCGAGCTACTGACACCATTATGTGTTGACTGATAATAAAACATTATATAATCCATGTATAAACGGGTGAATGTGGCGGAAATAGCTTGACAAAATCTCATTTTATTTCAGAGGAATGTCCGAGCGTAAGTTGTCTGTGTTATCACATGTTAGAGGCGTTTTTTACTCTTTGAATGGTCCAGCCTGAGGCGAATAGTTCACTGACACTGACATGTGATGGTTGTTGACCTCAGTAGACATATGCATCAATGTAACACACAGGTTTTATTAAAATGACCACTTGTCAGGGCCACAGTGATAAATGTAAACATCTCTGCAAGTGACGAATGCGTTAGTTTCGATTTTAAGTAGCTTTTTTCAAATTAAAAATTTCAAGCATAAAGATTTCAAATTTGAAAGAAGATCACAGATTCACAACTGTTGACATTTGTCTCAGTTAATGAATAAATCATCTTAGTTTTTTCACTTACCACTGATTTTCTTGTATACAAGTTAATTGTATTTAAAGGTGTGGCTGTAATATCTGTGTATGCTTTGATCAAACATGCTTTTATAACACACAAGTCATTAACATTGAGATATGAATGTCGTGTCACCATGCCTCATGGCTTGAACAGATAGACTCATGCTAGAAAATTAAATTTAGTATTCAGGATTAAAAAGCCATGACCTGAGCTTGTTGTAAATATTAGAGAGGGGACTCGTATTTATGTTTGCATTAGTAGTTTTCGTACCATATGTTACTGATACATTAATGAAAAATGAAGTTATTATAATGCAAAAGAGAAAAAAAAGTGTCATTAAGTTCTGCTTCTTTCCAGGAGGATTCCCAAAGGAGAGTGTGCAGAACATGCAGCTCAGCTGTATTTTTGAAAAAAAGAGTTTGAGGGAGAGAAATGATGTCATGAACATTCAAGTTGTTATGAAGTTTAATGCTTCCTTTCAAATGCAACATATGTAACTGTCCTTCCACAGTTTCTTTTAACCTTTACACAATCAACTCTTCAGTCATAAGGTCAGAAACATGAGGTTCTTTCCTGTCTGAAGAAGTTTCCCACCCACATGACAAGAATGCTGCAGCTGAACTGGTTTGCCTCATTTGCTTGAGTCTCATCCAGACTCATTCCAATATTTTTTACCCAAAGTTATCTGCCCTCTCAGCACCGCTGGGATTAAGTTTGTGTGACATTTTCTGCAGCCTTCAACACTCACAAATATGTCCAGCTCATCTATACACTAATGCAGCAGGTCCTCACTCTGGTGATCCTTTTTGTAAATATTTAAAGATTACAGCAAGAAACAAATCAGCCAACTTTCTCATATTGTTCCACTCACTTTGAGCTTGTTTATGAAACACAAAAAATATATGAAAATGTTTTAGTTGTTATTAACAAATGTCACAGTTTAAAATTATTATCGCTATCCACATCCGTCATAAAGCACTGAGATTAAAAAAAAAAAGTTTCCTGGTTCTTCATTTTTTTAGGGACTTGGTCAAAAAATATGAATCATACACATATACACTTTGTTTTCTTCTTTTTTATTTCAGCTTCAAGACTGCATTCAAGCCACACTGAGTGACTGGTTTTCTGCAACAAAATTGTCATCTAAGGTGGGGAGATTTTTGTGGTTGTCTGTATTTAAGCTCTCTCACATATTTAATGACACAGTGACGCAAACATTATTGAAGCTATGGTCAGACCTGTTACCCTGCATTTGAGGCTCCAGTGCAGTGGGTATCAGTTGTGATGGACATCAAAGGATGCCTCCAGGCGAACAGAAAAGTAGCTGTCATGATGAATGTTCATGCAGGGCTGGCTGCCAAAGGCGCCATTCCAAATCTGTCTGTCTGTCTGTCTGTTGGGATGGGAAGTGAGTGGCTCTGCAGCTCTGAACTTTAACGTGGGTTTTGTTTTAACCATGATATAGTATGTGTGCAGTTTTCAGTAAGTTATCATAATTATCTGCTCCCATTAAACTCATGAGCTTTTAATAAAATGAATTAAAAAGAGTGCAGCATGTGTTGTAGTTAGATGCCCTTTTTTCTGAATGAACCTCTAGTTTTTCAGGCTCAGCTAATCTGCTTCAACTATCATCACTGCGCCATGGACTCAAATGGGTTTGAAGGAGGTTTTCAAACATTTGACAACAAAGTCTAGAAAACTTGAAAGTCCAAAACACAGGAAAAAAGAATGGGCTGTCACGGTTATATGCTTAAACTTTTAAGGTTTGCTTGGTGTTGAGAAAACGTTTTTTGTCAACTTCTTATCCAGTCTTGTGCTTGCGTTTTAAATTTGTAAATGTCACAATAATTTTTCATTCAAATCTTGGGTCTCTCTTTCTTCCTGTGGTTACAAGAGCTATATTGACTTCTCCCCTGTGTGATGAGAAAAGTTTATCTTCAGTCTTGCTTTTCTTTCAGCCTCTGTCACATAGTTTCAAGTAGCTGCATAATCTCACAGAAATGTGTTTCTAAATGGATGAGAGGTAGAAAATAAGCAATCCCCGGACTAAATCTTCATTCCAGTAACGAGACTGACTCTCATCAGGTTTTTGTTCTGACTGTGCATCAGTTTTGTCAGGGTCATTGAAATGAAGCTCCAGACCACCACTTGTCGAGTGGAGTTTTATTTTTACATGCATGCAAATGGTAGCTCAATCGCCTCTTAATGTGTTACCGTCCTGAAAATGAACAGTATATGAGTGAGTTTTTCATCTCCTTAAACTGTATGTTTATTATCAATTAAAGGAAGCTATCTACTTTTTCAAAGGCATCCAACATGAGAACAGTTTTTGAACATAAGGCCCCTCGACTGTGCTAATGGCAGCTGCTAAAAGTGAATCACATGCATGCTTTTTTGGCGTAAACAAAACAGCCCTCAAACATTAATTGTAAATGCTCTACGTCAAAGTACTTGCATCCTTTTGGACTTCAAGTGTAAAGAGTATGTTTTAGGAATATGACATGTCATCAGAAGTTCAACTAGTTTCCAAGGCAATGCCACTGATTGTCAGGTCTACCCTATTATCCCTGTGATGTAAAAGGTCAAAATGTGGAAAAATCACAGTTTTGCAGGCATATTTTGAAGTGCAGTGAATATCTTAATAATTTACATTTTCTTTTGTTATATTAACATGGCAGAAACTCAGTGATGTGCTCCTTATCATGCAGGACCTTCCAGACACACTGGACTGCTCCATTCCCCAACCAACAGATGCCATCACACCTGAAGAGAGGGAGGAGCTGAAGGTCTCAGGTCTGAGCTGATCCTCGAGTCACCAAGAAAACACATTAAATCTCAGTGATGCCACATTCTTCGAGTTTCAATTCACAGATTAATGCATGATAAATGTAGACAGGATCACTTTTTTAAATACAGAGGAAACAGATTTGTTTTTTTCTTTCAATGCACAACATGTTTCAAATTTATTTAGATTTTTACTCCTTAAGTGAATATGTTGAGTGACCCATATTGAAGTCAGGGGTAGTATTGGTTAACTTTTCCTGATAAGCGTTGGAAAAATGAATAACAATCCAAGACTAAGCCTTTGTACTAAAAAGAGCTGATTCATAATTGTCTCAGTCACAAATAAATCATTAATTAAATATATGACAAGTAACAGGTACCTCAGGTGACCTGGATTGATAGGACACTGTAAAGTAATCAGTGTGTGTTGACATTGTTACGGTTTATTTGTTTCACAGTCAAGCTCTTCCTGTGTGAGTCAGTTCAGTCTTCTATCAAAGATGCAGTGGAGATGGGTGAGCTTTTAATCCCTGTGGCAAAATTTTTCAGCATCTTAGGAATAGCATAATTAATGTGGACATTTTTTTTCTGTTTTTATTCCACTCCCTTGTTTATCACTTATCATTAGCCTGTCAGACATTGGCTGTGTCCCAGCTCGACTCTGTTATTATCGCCCCACCTGGGCCTCTGGAAGGTGACGGCCAGACTTTGTCTCACCTTCAGCCTGCATGGGAGGAGCTGGAAGCTCTGGTCAGGAGCCAGAAAATTGCTGCTATAGGCACGTCTGACCTAGACAAAGACCTGCTGGAACAGCTCTATAACTGGGCTCAGGTGAGTGGATGTTCCCGAATTGTGAGAATATGTGTATGTTTTGGTGGTGGTGGTGGCCCAGTTGTTGAAAATCAGATGCCCGCATGTAGACCAAAATGTGCACTTACGCACCATCCTGGTTGGCAAAACACACTAAACTCCCCCCTTGACTGGTAAAAAGGTGGGTTTAAGTGTCCTCGAAAACATGCTGAACTTAGTGCCCTTGTGGTTAGGGAGTACACATACTGTATGTGCCTTCTTTATTCTTTTGCCCCTGCCCCTCAAAAAGTCTGCACATGCCACTTAATGATCCTTGTCCACAACTGAAGAATCTTTGAGTCTTATTTTTCAGTCATATGTCAATCAATCAATCATTTGATCTCATTTTCTGAGATGATGGCGATCAGTTAGGACGCTTTGTATTCGGCATAAAGGCAAGAATCTGTTTTTCAGACATGACAAATGGGTCCTAGTTGATAAAAAATAATCCTCACCATAAAAAAGAAATAATGGACCATGAAAAGTATTTGTTCCTATAATATTAAAGCCACTTCATGACTACTACTAATGTCCCCTCTTTCAGGTAAAGCCCAGCAGTAATCAGGTGAATTTGGCATCCTGCTGTGTGATGCCCCCTGACCTGACAGCCTTTGCTAAGGAGTTTGACATTCAGCTTCTCACACACAATGACCCCAAAGGTGAAATTCAGTTTGATTTGATTTATTTCTTTTTTGCCAGTCAGTTTACTCATGATGAAGTGTCCAATTTCTACTTTTACTGACAAATATTTAAATAACTGTTTTTATTATGTTAATTTTTCCTCAAAATAAGCTCACAAAAATCAACAATGAATGGATCATGTGTTTGTATTGCATCCATGTTTCAAGAAACCACCACTTCTTATGTAATTCATGCAGTAACTTTCACACCTCATCGTTTGCAGAGCTGATGTCGGCAGCTACATTCCAGGACACAGTGAAGGGGGGCCTTCCAGACCTACAGGACCAGGACATCACTGACTGGAGGCTGGAGTGGGTACTGCGCTACTCGATAATAGTCAAAAGCAGGGGCATCATTAAGGCTAAGGGCTATCTTGTCAGTGCGAGGAAGACGAGCCCCTAGAAGCCCAAGCAACGGAGAAGGCAGATGGAAAAAGCCATTTTCTTCTTGTATTAACACAGTAGAGGCTGCTTTCATGATGGAAAATGTTGGTTACTTCACCCTCAAGGATCCTTTAATTTTTCTGACTTGAAGTGCCTCTTTGCTCCTATCCTCATTTCTATTTTGTCTCCACTGTATCTGTTTGAATTAAGCTTTAATCAGTCAGTCAACATTAAGATTATGAGAAAGGTACACAAAAGAAGTGCAGATTCCAGTCCAGAGAACATTAAAAAAGACAGAAGTCAGATTTTTTTCATGAAATTTGATTTACTCTGCTGTATAAAACACAGTTTGCATTCCTCAGTGTGCACTAATTGTAATCCAACTTCATATGAGATGTTTATTTTATGATACTGGGAATTTTGTCTTTTAACTGGTAAATCAACAACTGTAAAAGTTTCTTTCTTTGTTGTATCACACATTTTTTTCTAACCCTTTGATGTTTTGGATGATGGATTGAAATGTTTACCCCCCAGTGCTCATGAGATTATTTGAGGGTACAAGGAAGCTGAGTACAGCTATACCGATAAGCAGGGTGGGCTCATGTCCTCTGTATGCATTGTTGTTCTAGCTCTGGAAAGTCAGTGCAAAAGAGATGTGAAGAATTGTTAACTCCTAGAGAGACATTTTCATTGCAGAGTTGTGGCTGTTTATTCAGGCATGATCCTGTTAATGGGGCAAGGACAAGTTATCTGTTGTACTGTAGACATATTTTGTGTTGTCATATATCTGTATATCATGAATTGGCTCAACTAAAATGATTATGGTAGATTAAATTTAACAGCCTGTCAACCATTTGTTGTATACATACTATACAGTTGTGCCCTGTTAGGAGTTGTGAAGTGTTGGCCATTTTTTCGAAAATCCAACACAAAGAAAATTTAATCCTGCAGATCACTTCTTTTATTTCTAGATAGTGGTCGGGTAAAGCCATTCATTCTCCCAAAATAATGTGTGCTCTTTTTAAATCATTACAGTAAGTGAAATCATCAAAATAACATTGATAGAAAATAGCCCTAAATGCTTGGCGTCATGATAATCCCACAAGTTTAAATGGCCTTAATGAGTAAGTATCCACACATGACAATCCAACCGTCCAAGGACCTGCGAGAAAAGGTAGTTGAATTTTATAGACCAGGAAAAGAACATAAAACAAAATTAGAAAATGACCAGTTCTGATTTAACAAAAAAAAAAAAAAAAAAAACAACTGCTTGGGTATGTAAATTTACAAGCACAACAATATATGGAAAGCTTATTTCCGCTAATTAAAAGAAGAAAGAAACTTGGCTTTGCTGAAATTTTTTTCCCCCATATTAAGTCAAAAATTACATATAAAAAGTTGGAATTATGAGATAAATTGTTGAAAAATCGACACAAAAAGTCAACCTTTTAAGACAATTCATTTTTTTGTGATAATGAAGTCAAAATCAGGAGAGAGAGTCGAAATTTTGAGATAAAATGTCGAAATTTTGAGACAGTCATTCCAAATTTTGTAACAGTTATCGTCAAATTATGAGAAAAAAAAGTTAAAATATCGAGTTATGTCAAAATTTCGGGGACAAAAGTGAAACATTTGAAATAGTATTACAGTTATGAGAAAGTCAGTTTTAATTTTGTGACGATAAAGTCAAAATTATGAGAGCAGAAGTCGAAGTTTTGAAATAAAAAGTTGAAATTTCTTATATTAAGTCAAGATCATGATTCAAAAGGTTGAAATTTTGAGACAAGCGATGATTTTGAGATTATAAAGTCAAAATAGTGAGGGAAATTTTAAAATAAGAGGTCGAAATTTTGTCTTTTTATCTCATAAATTTGACTTAAATCACATCAATAGGGAGATGAATGAAACTGATCCGACGATGAGCTCTGCGCTCGTCTGCTCAGCCTGCAACGTCACCGTCCAACGACTGCACGAGCCTCGCCTTTTCCCCCGGAAGTTAGAAAACAGCCAACAACCAAGATGGTGGCGACCAGGAGAGGAACGCGCGTGTGCTCCCAAAGTAAAACAAGCCCTTACATGTCATCAGATGTTCAGGTACGTGGTAAATACTGATTTTATTCGCAGGATAAACTTTTGTGTGATCGCTCAAAGGTGAAATTCAAAGTTAAAAGCAGCCAAAGCTTCAGTGAGAGCGACTGAATGAAGCTGCTCAAACTTCACGTGGACACCACGGGTCCTTTTTTTATATTATTTGTAAACAGTAAAAGTGCTTTGACACAAGGGAAGAAAAACAACCAGGTTATCATGTTGAAAATATTTTACTCAGTTTAACCCATTCACTTATTCAACGTCCCTGAGAGGAGAAAGTTTGGACATGAAGTGTGACTGCACTTCTTCAAAACTTAAATGTTTTATTTCCAAATTCACAAAGGGCTAAATCACTTTTAGACTACCTCGAGAATTCCCTCGTGTTTGCTATTCTTTATACATGTTCATTTATTTGGCTTCTCCTGACAAATAAGCTATACATTAGAGACCAATTGTGTGCGATACTGCAAAATTTGGTATCAATCGAATTCCAAGTAAATACAGAGCCAGTGTCGCCGATATCAATACCAATACTGTCTACGAAGAAAGCAGCGTGTCAAACTTTATCCAAATTTACGCACGACCAGCAAGACTAATGTTTCTTTCATGAATTACAACAAAAACTAATTTTTCAATCTGAAAATAATCAGCTTTAAGTTGTTAATGCTTTGCTGTAAAACAGTAAATTTGGATGTTCATGGATATAAAAAATTATTAAATTTCAGCATTGAGTCTGTCATTTTGATCAAATAGGTTGCACACACTGGTAAATTAACCATTACAGAAAAATAAATATATTTAGGAATACTGATAATTTTAAGTATCTATCTTGGCATGCAAGTATTGACCAGTACTGGTATATTTTAGAGTTACTCACCTACCACTATTGGAGGTCCTTTTAATCACAATCTGTACAGTTTTGAAATAAATTTCTGCACCTGGGAGCCATGAACAAGAAGTCATCAAAACTTGAGAGATGCGCTTAAATGTTTTTGTTTTTGTTTCACTTGGCTATGATTATATGGAAAATTTTGAGTGTCAGGGCACTTGGTTAAGGCTTGCTCAAGTTATCTGTGGTCCTAACAATTTCCTCTGTCTTCCTCACAGGCCACTCCCTCCACTGGTCGAAGAACAAGGAATACTGCTAAAGAAGCAGATAACCCCAACAGACATGCTCTGGCCGAAACCAGCAGCCAGCTTGAGAATACCGAGGTAGAACCTCACAAATCACCACCTTCATCTTCACTGAGACGATGCACTAGAGCTTCCAGACTCCACAGTCCAGAGCAGCCATGCACACCAGTGGGTTCCTCACATGAGGCAGACCCTTCAGATGCGGACTCCTGCTGCTCTGGAGTGTCTGACACTAAAAAGAAGAGCACACTCAGAAAGAAGAGAGCACCACGCACTGTGAGCCAAGAAGGCGAGGAGCTGTCTGAAGTGGAATCATGCTCTTCAGCAGTGTCCGCCGGACGAAGTGTTCGCAGAAGTACAAGGAGGAAGGCGATTCCTCTGCAGACTGAGGCAGATCAGGTTAAGGAGGGAGATGTCAAGGTTGACTTGACACCACAGTCAGAGTCCTGCAGCTCTGTGGTGTCTGAATCCCAGAGGGTCACCAGAAGTCGAAGAAAAACTCGCCCCAGATCCTCTGCCAAACAACAGACAGGAGACTCTGAGCTCTCAGATGCAGAGAGCTGCACGTCCAGCGTCTTAGAAGTATCTAAGTCCACCAGTGGAAGATCTACCAGATCTAGAAGGCAAACAGGACCCATCCCAATCCACTTAGATGAAGCCCCAGAAGGTTCTCATTCCCCGGCGTCAAGAACTAGAAGAACTCGAGCAGCCAGAGGAAAAGCTGCCGTAGATGTCAGTGAGCCCCCTTCATGTGACTCTGAAGGGTTTGAATCAGGGACTTCTTTCAGCATTTCAACTCCTCAACAAGGAAAGTCTGTCCAAAAAGTTGCTGACTCGGACTCTGACCTGACAGATGTGCAGTCCCTTTTAGGCAGTCCCTACTCCACACGCAGCAGAGGGACACCCTGCAGCAGCCGCACCGGATCAGGGAGCAGCAGTCGAGGTGCTCTGGCTTCCAGGCATTTAATCAAGGACCTCAGCATTGTTTCAGAAAAAGCTGCTGAGCCCACTGAAGAGGCTGAAACTTCCCTTCATAATTCCCAGTTAGAATGTACAGTGATAGCTGAAGATAATGACTGCACGCTGCTGGAAGAAAATGAGAGTCAAAATATAGAAGAGAAAGAAGATGTGAATGAGAAGAAGGTGTCTGACCCTGAATCAGTGGAGGCAGAAGTAGCTAGATTGGATGAAGAAGTAATTGTAGTTTCTGATGAGGACCCCTCAGTAGCAGCTGTTAGTAAAACTGCAGTGTCTGTCGAACTCCAGCAGGAGGAGCCATGTACTGAGAGTGGGCGCAGGGACACCTCAGAGGTGGAAATGATGCAGGAAACAGAACCACCATCATCAGATCTGTTAGAGCCTTCAGTTACAGTGACATTATGTGAGAGGACTCCTGAAATTACAGAAGAGACTGAAGACAAAGAGGAAGCAATGGAAGCAGCGGATGGGGATGCCCACTTGTCACAGACAGATAAGGCTGTAGATGAGGCTGTTGTTGTGGAAACCAGTCCCAGGGAGGAGGAGGAAAAGGAGGAGAAAATGGAAGTCATCACTTTGGATAGTGATGATCAGCAGGTGGTTGAGTCCAGAGAAGTTGAGCCCATTCAAGTATCATCGGAGATCCTAGTTGACTCTGCTCCTGAACAACCCAAAGATGTTATTGTCCAGAAAACAAAAGTAATCAGTTTGTTAGACAGTAGTGAAGATGAAGATGAATCCTCTGATGAGGAAGACAGGGACGCGTCTGAAGAGGAGGATTCAATGAGTGGAGCAAACGAGAGAGGAGGACCATCTATAGCAGCAAGTACATCAGTTCAGGGACTGTTTATGGTCGACACACGGCCCGGGGAGGAGGCTGATGAACAGTACTACGTAGAGAGACTGACAGAGAAGGAGAAGGCCACAGAAGGAGAGAGAGCTGAACAAGAGGAAGAGGAGGAAGAAGAGTTTGTGGATGAGGAGGGGGACAACGATGATGAGGATGAAGACGCAATGATCCTCTTTTCAAGTAGAAACCCTGAACTGTAAGTATGTGACAGGTGGATGGTTCAGACTGGTTTATTCACAGAGGAGTACACTTTAGCACCCAGATATCACTAGATATCTTTGTATGAGATTTATTTATTTCAAGGCCTTTTAAGAATGCTATTTGATTGTTAACTCGGCTCCATGGTTAAGAAACTCTTGAATTTCCTGCTGTGAATGAAGCCGTGCATCACTGGCTTCAAGCACAGTTCCATGAAAACATATACAAAGCCCTTTGCAAATTAGATTCATAAATAAAATTAACAAACTTTCAGCTGTTTGCAATAAATAAATCGAATAAGAACAACTCAGACAGCTCCACACAACCAACACAACATGCAAGTCTGTCAGATTTCAACCTGAAATGCCTCTCACAATGGCTGACATAAAAATCTTCAACCCCTTCATGAAACGCATCTTTTGCACTTGGTAGAGTCTTGTGAGGTACACACCCAATTTCTGGGCTTTAGGAATCTTCATGTATTCTTCATGAACTATGGCCTCCAGGTCACTAGTGCATTCAGGTTAGCATGGTTCCACTTACTTCCTCAAGTCCCATCTCAGATTTTCTCCTGGCTTAGAGTTAAGTGACTGAGTTTGCCTGTACAGAACATTCTAGGACTTCCTCTGAAACAAATCTAAGTGAACTTCGAGGTATGCTTTGGATATTTTCCTCTTTAAAGGACAAACACCCACACTTCAGCACTCAAAACATCACAAGCTTCCAGTGCAAATGAGAAGAAGCAAATGAGCCTTTAAGCATCACCGAGCCCCTGCCATGCTTCACTTGGGTTAGGGTGTCCATAAAATACATGTCATCCTCTCTTCATCTGTAGACACAGTCATGATTAAACTTTGTTCCATCATAACAGGGAACATAATGGTTCGATGGTTTGTTGACACAAACAGAAAGATCCTCAGCAGCCTAAAGCACTCAGGAAAAAATATGTAGAGGCTGAAATTTCCTTTCACTAAAACTGATACTCGTCTTAAAGGCCAGTATTGGTAGTATTGGTAAGGCTCTTTCAGAACTCCTACCTCACATACATATACATTTAGATCAATGTGATACATATGCAATTTTTCACTCAAAACATTTGGCTGAAACTTGCTGTTCAGGATGTGACTCCTTAAAGCTTACAGTCTTTGTGTTTTGGCAGCCCTCAGATTATTTTCTTTAGCAGCAGAGACAGTTTGGTTTTAAGAGGCACACAGGTTTTTTTTAAAAGTTGGCCCTGTAATACATACTTAACATTTGTTTTTATCAAAGCTGTGCTTTTCTGCACATGCTGCTTTTCTTTCCCTACTTAAGGTTGGTTTGCCATAACAATCATAAACTGGGAAAGCCACAAGGCTCTGTTACAGCATATTCCACTGCCATATTATATTTCAGTGACATTTTAACCAGCTCCTCTGGTGACCTCGCAGAAAATGACAAAAACTGCATTTACCTTCACCAGAACATTAGATTAGTTTTTTTTTTTTCTTTGTCTTAAATTTTTTCTCTTTTTTATCAATATGGCACTGAGAACATATAGATGGCACAACCACACTTATTAAAATTACCACATTTCTGTGTGGAGAGGTGAGAAATGAGAAATGCCTGCTATCACTGAGGAATTTTCTCTTGTTCCCATTTGTTTCAGGAAAAAGATGTCCAGCCGTATTGACCCTGGCATCCAAGTGAAGCAGCTTGGGGGTTTATACATCAATTTTGATGGCAGCAAATCAAAACCCGTCTCCGGTTCGCTGCAAAAACTAAAGGAAAAGAAGATCCAAGATGAGGTAAATAAGTGATTGATTTTTCCCTTTTGAAAGTGTTCTGTGATGCAGAATGAATAATGAACTTTCTAGTTATGCAAGGACAAGTAAATCCAATAACACCTGAGATGCTCTTACTCTTGGCTTCTCTCCCGTTCTTTTTGACTTTGTTCTTTTATTTCTGAGAAGTGGGGCATTGATAGAGTTTGGTCCTTTGCAGTGATGCAGTTTTTTTTTGTTGTTGTCCACAGGTGATGAAGAAAAGTGTGATGGGACCAGACTTTGAAAAGAAGGATTCAGTGCCTCCATACAGTGAATCAAAACAGGCTCTAAAGTTGAAACGCAGGGTAAGTTTCTCAAAGTTCTCCCCTCTTGATTACTTCTTCATCACTGTCTACTAAAGTTTTTTCACTATTGATGGTGAAACACATTGTAATCACACAAGATGCACACGCTGCTGTCATGAAATTTCAAATTGTAACAACCCTTATTCTCTCTCTCTGGCTCTTACTCCTCCAAAGTGCTTTTTGGATCATTGAAACTTGTGTTTTCCCAGATGGAGAGGGAAAAAACCACTGGAGATGGTTGGTTTGGCATGAAAGCCCCAGAGATCACTCCAGAGCTGAAAGGAGACCTTCAAGTTCTGAAGATGAGAGGCTCCACGGATCCGAAGCGGTTCTACAAGAAGAACGATCGAGATGGCTTTCCCAAATATTTCCAGGTCACTTTACAAATGAGGCTATCTTTTTCAAAACTCCTCAGCAGATAGTAACAATAAAAATTCATTTTCATCATATGTAAATATTGGTCATGTTAGTGATTGTTGGTAAAATGGTGTTTGTGTGTTGCACAGATTGGTACAGTGGTGGACAACCCAGTCGACTTCTATCATTCCCGTATTCCTAAGAAAGAGAGGAAGAGAACGATGGTGGAGGAGCTGTTGGCTGACGCTGAGTTCAGGCAGTAAGTATAAATGCAAAAAGTCACATTGATAATAAATATTTCTTTATTGCAACACATATCTGACATGGTTACCATGGAAAAAAATCCATTGGGTGTTAGCTGTGAGCATTAAAAAAAAAACTGAGGCTAAGGTCCTGACCTGTAACAGTGGCAGACAAAACAGACTATTTTTAGACTCTGCTGCACTTCTTTGAAATATATTGCCACCGAAAGCTGTTGAAACTTGTCATATAATAATAAGAAACTTTTACGTGACATTTGCAGCTTAGTTGTTTTCATCATGTTGCAGAATCTTATGGACCATTGTTTACATTAAGTGTGTGTCTGTTTTGCTCTTCTCCTGCTTTGACCAATGGATTCTTAAACGTACAATTGCCTTTTAAAATTCAATGTTAATTTAAAAACCAAAACACTTTACTTATAGTAAGTAGTGGTCCTTAAAAATCAAACACTGATCAGTTTTTCAAATATACTCTCTTATCTTCTCTTCCCAGCAACAACAAAAAGAAGTACCAGACCATTATGGCAGAGAAAGCAGCTCGAGGAGCTGGAAAGAGACACAAGAAGAATAAATTCCACAAGAAGTGAATATGACAACATGATGTGCTGAACACTGACTGGCTCTTCTTGGATATTTCAGCTTCAATGTTGAATCAGAAGGTTGATTTTTATAGAGGATTTAAGAAAGATATGTTGATATACTCAGACTTAAAGACTACATCAAACGTTGAATCTTGCACATTTGAGATCATCCCTTGATGTACAGAAATTGTTAATAATTTACGAAATCAGTCATCCATTGAACATTGCATTTTTTTTCTGGCTAGCACTCATGTTTGTCAAGAATCTAACTCATTAAAAATTAAGAATTTGCCACTTATCTTCCAAAGTGTCCTCTTGAATGAAATATTCACGATTGTTATTTATGACAAAACAAGGAACAAGCGCCCAATTGTCATTGTGGCACAATGTGTGTACATCAACATTTTGAGGGTGGATGTTGAGATCAATGTGACTTTCTCCAGGATGTTGAGCGGAAATGTTAATGTAATACTGTCTATATATTGAATGCATTTTGAAACGCTACCTTTTAAACATGCAAATTTGGCATTCAAAAAGATGTTTCTAAGAATATTGAAATCCTTGTGCTTAATTGAGATGTTGAAGCTGGGTCAGAACGTGACCTGTAGCATCAGAAATAAACTCAGCAGTTGAAGGAAAAAAACTAGGAGTGTAATCTTACTCATAACTCGGAGAGGTGGGAGATTTTACACCTGGCTCTGAGCAGAGATAGAAACCTATCTCAAAGAGGAAGAGATTGCTGTAGTTTTGTTACCCTCCCTCAAGCAAACACACACACACACATTTACATATGACAGTAAACTTAGATAAAACACCTTTTCTATATTTGGCACCTGCCTTAAATTAATTGAACTTCATGTCATTTCATTTTTTTACGAACACTGATAGAATAAATTAATTCTCATTATAGAGTAAACACTACCAGAAGTATAAAGCATTCTTTTAAAAGAGATGATAACCTTTGTCTACACAGTCTGATTTCTGCTGAAGACATGTCAGTGTAACACTGGCTCTGAATGAGCATGTTAAGGCTAAACGCTTTGTGCCGTCTTCTCTTTGATTCAGGATTACTTTTGTTCCTTTTCTCTCTCGTAAATCTCTTCTGTCTCTTTTAGCTGCTGGCTCCCAACGGTGGCTCTTGGCTACCTTCTTCTCTCTCTTTTGTGTTGTGAGAGATGAGCCCTTAACAGCTGTAGCTTACATCCACCATGTCGCCTACACACACACACACGCTCACACAGACAAAATGTAACTTCTTTAAACTGGAGCCAATTTCACTCACGGCTTTAGAGAATTTAGACGATGTCTCTGTTTGGTTTCACCAACAGGGCATTTTTTAAAGGAAAAAAAATGCCCAGCTGACGGGTGGGAGGGACGCGGCGCTGCTTCGCTTTGAACATAACCCCTGCAAATTTCCTGCCTTTTCAAAGAGTAACTACAATGACAAGCAAAGCTCAGCTGGTGCTTGGGATGGTTAGAGAACTAAATGAAAATCAAAGGGAGATAAATGGTGATACATGTGTGAGGTGGTTTGTCTCACTGAATCATAAAATCATGAGGTTAAGAGGGCTTGGATGTGTGTTTCTGCAACACATTGTTAAATTAAATATCATCTTTTATCTTTTAAAGTCACCACATTGGGAAAGTAGTTGTTTCAAAAATAAAAGTTGTTAGGCCGCCACCACGTGGACAAATATTTGAGTTAAGGGTCAAAGGTCACTTGGTGGTTCAAGGTAGCTTTGTGTGTCAGCAGGATCCTCTGGACCCGGCTGTGGATTTCCCAGTAGGATGGACTGTGCTGACTGGTCTGTAGCCTAAAGAAGGAAATGACAGAGATGTGCGACGTGAAAATCACAAAACCCAGTTGATAAGGATGGTTTTAAGATAAAAGGTGCATTTAATATTGATTTCTTCATCATATAATCCAGTGATTATGAACTTGAGCGCTTGAGCCTCAAAGAGCAACAAGAGATTGAAATTTCTGCATGCTTTTGTGACAGGGGAAGAATATTTGTAAAACTAGAGGGCTCAAAAATAAAAAATCTAAAATATCACAAGTACTGGATAAATGGGGCATCTTTGAATTGCATACAATGAAAAACTTCCTCATAATACCTTTGTTTTGTACTAAAGTTCTTAAATATTTCTTTTGCCCACTAGTCTGTGCTGTAACATCACATAAAATGGCAGTTCTAATGCAAACCTGACCTAAACTTTAAGTGTACTTTGCTCAGCAGACTTTTAAACTTCGATAAATAACAGTGTTTCCTCTATCCTAATGTTAATTTTGGCTCCAATGCAGTTGGCCTTTTGTGAGAAAAAAACAAGGATAACATTTTGGATGAACAAAACCATCTCTGCATATAAATTGGAGACTTGAAAGTGCCTTATCAATACAATACAAATGCGTCTGTAACTCGGCCACAGGCAGTTATGAATAACCCGCTCTGACAGACAGACAGAAGTGAACAGTAATAAATGCCAGAATTGCTTCTCATCCTGGTTTATTTGCTGGGATTTGCAGGTGATGACTGTCTGACTGACTGGCTGCTGTCTTGCTCGGGCTCACAGTGTGGGAATGGAAGCTTTTCATCTGTAATCTGATAAACTTGCTACCTGCTTCAAAAAGTCATCAAGGACAAATCATCCAGAGACATGAATAGACTGAGACTTCGGGGCTTAGGGAGCAAACGTTGCCACTGGCATCTGTCATTTTCTTTATAGATCAAAGATTCGTGGTTAGACGTGCCCCTCTGCCTGTCGCAGGGAATCTACAAAGAGCCACTCTAATCTCCCGCCCTGCAACTCCTGCCGCGTTTTCAATTGAGAGAAAAGTATCCTTCATTTCCTACAATTTACTTTGCAGTTTAAGATTGTCTATTGATTTTAATGTTTACTTATGGACTGAGCAGAGGGGGAAGGGGAAAGGAGAGCAGAGACAAACAAACAAACAAAACAGAACATCGGTCCCCTCGGTGTGTTTAACTCACAGCTGCCGTGATCGATGACAAGGTCTCTCTGAATGTATTAAAGCGTGCATTGGGTCAAATGCATCAGACTCGAGCTGAAACACAAATCAATACCATTTTCCTCTTTGTTTTCCCTGCTCTCTGCCTCCTCTCTCAGTAATAAACAAACATGACAAGACATCAGCTTTTATAATTTAAGGAGGAGGAGGGGAATTCATCCTGCCTGTCGAGTGTAATCAAAATTAAGGATGAGGTGAGCGCACATGCACACGCACACACGCGTGGCAGTGTATGGCTAACGTCTCATGGGACTGCCACATATTTGTTGTATTCTGAAATTGGAAACTCATACAGGTGCCTCTCGTGCTATTAAGATCTTTTGGACAAACACTGATGATTTACACAGATGGATCAGGATAAATTCAGGACAAACACCACGAGAAAAGGGATTATATTGTCTCCTGCTTTTGTGGCCAGAAAGCAAATAGTCAGGTCTCTCAAATCAATCCACTGAAGTTAATTGAAAAACACACATTGGTCCAACACAGAGTTTTAAACAAGCATGCAAATTACCTCTGATATACACCTTGCTTTTCCTTTATGAAATACTATCAACAGCAGAAAGAGATGTGGGTTACAGCTGAGCTCAGTCTCATGAGATATTGATTGCACCCAATCCTGATGTGGTTTGTTGGTGAGATTTTTTCATGTTTATCTACATTTTTTCAAATAAAGTGGTTTTGACACAAAATTTTCAGGCTCATAAGAAATGTTTTAGAGCTGCATTATCTTAAGATTTCACCTTTCTCTGAGAGAATGGCTGAGATTTAGTGGACTTCTGGGGTTTGATGTGGTCAGATCGGACTTAGACAAGGCAGCGCTGCTTTTTGGGGGGCTTCCAGTGCAGGCTTCAAGTCTGGATCCAGTCTCTGGGGACAAGTGGACTCTGACAGAGCCAGTCTTTGCCTAGAACAGGGAAATGAGACAGTCAATACTGTGAGTACATGGTTTTAACTTCTGTTTAAAGTTGAAGTTTAAACTATGATAAGACTCACTCTGGTTGTTTTTGGTCTGTAACTCCCCAGGAGAGAAGAATCTAGGACAATAAAGTCAAGTTAGGACTTTTATAAAACTGAAAGCTTATTTTTTTTGTCGAAGACCATATTCCCAAAACATAAAATGAATACAGAGGCAGAACTAATTCCCCAAAGCTGTGTCATCTTGATCTTACTTTCTGTAGAGGTGGTATCAAGGTGCATTTCATGTTTGCTGCATGTGTGCGTTAAGGTCTACCTGTGAGATCAGGTGTAAACTTGACTGATTGACGATCCATGCTTCTGCTCTGTGGAGAAGAGGGCGGGGTTCTCATCCCAGAGACACTACTGCAACGAGACACCTGGTGAAAAATTACAACAGGGAAAGTAGTCTGATGTCAAACAATGACACAAACACTCAGGCCTTCAGTGAGCAGTTTCTCGATACTAACATATCAATCAGGCACACAATCTACCAACTTCAAAACAGCAGAACTAAAACAGACAAGCGTACCGTCAGCTATTTTACATAAACATGATCAATAGCAAACACATTCATCATAATTTTGCCTTTCATTTGTTTCATTGCTTTGTGTGGAATCACAAGGAAAACACAAGGACCCTAGACTCTGTTTGGTAAAGGAACAGCTTCCTTCTACACAAACAGACTCTAAAACATGCACTGATAATGCATTCACCATGGGGCCAAGCTACTTCATTAGGTATCTATTTGTTAATTGCAGCTTGACTCTCAATTACTAGGGTTAATGTCGACAGAAGACTCCCCCAGGAAAACCAGCGAGGGGACAACCATGCTCCTCTCTTTAATAAAACGCCTCTTGTATTTCAGTAAATTCCATTCATGTGTGTGACAAAAACAAACAACTCCGCACCTAATCATTTATTTTAATAACATCATGCTGCTGGATTTTGATGTTCATACCTCAGGATTAGATTTGATGTTAATGAAGAAGCAGGAATACATTTGGGAGCAGAGGGAAGGAGGGGGCTCAGAACTGGATGCTGTATTGTGCTTGTCCGTCATGTGTATATTCCCAGAGGCTGCACGATCAGGAACTCACTCTTTTTTTTAAAATTCTAATCTCTTATAACCAAGATACAGCTGTAATTAAAGTGTTAACAGAAACTGTGTTCCAGCCTACATACAGCATGTGTGCTATTAAGGCACAGTTAGGCCCCTCAGAGAGGATAACAGGCCATATAACACGCACACATCGTGAAACACTTTCATGACGTCAAAATCCATTAACGGCTCAGGTAAAGAGATTAACACTGCGCTCTTATTATGCCCTCCACTTAATCTGCCGACTAGATGATGTTAAAATTTGGGAAGCTCCCACTGAGGCTTGAACTACATCTATTCAGGAGTCCATTAATTTTATAACCTCTGCCCACTGAACACGTGCTTTATCAGCATTAAACAAACCATCCCTGCACGATTTGTCATCTGCTTCCATTTGGAGGAAAATGTCTGTGATTTTACAAACCAAGAAGGGCGCCGGGCTTTCAGTCTCCTTCCTAAAGTGGTGAGGCCCCAGCTGGAGATGGCTGAGCCTCTGCTGGGCTTCCTCTGAAAGTTGGCACATCTTGCGGTGGGTGTAAGGGGATAAGGCTCGTGTCCTTGAGGAAACTGTCGGCTGCTGGTAGCCTGTGTCTGTGGCAACTCTGAGAAAAGCTTGTTTTCTGTCCTTCTTTTTATCCTGCTTGGGGTGTTTTGAAGACGAAGAGTTAGGACTTCTGGCTTCTGCTTTCAGCTTTTCTTTCTCACCAGATGCATCATCTATTCGTGCAAAATGCACCCTGGATGGAGAAGACTTTTTTGCTGCACCCTGCCTGCATGGGGTTAAGGACAGCCTCACTGGAGGGAGGGGAGTCTTGAGAGCAGGAACAGAATAAAAGAGAAAAAGAAAGACGTTAATATGATGCTATGACATGTCAAGCAACCATTCCCAGTCTCTATTTTCAGTTGACACATAACATTGTCTCAGCAGTTTAGATTTCTCCACAGACCAAAATGTTCTCCCCCTTACACACGCGTTGCAGCCATTAAGGCAGCTGCTCTCACTCTCACTCTCACCAAAGACGTGCTCTCCCTGGACTAAACCATTAAACCATTAGCTAAATCATTCAGCTTAAGTGTTACAACAACAACAGCTCTCGCAGTCAGCACTGCCATGGAGACCACCTCTGCAGAATTACTTCAATAACTCTAATGGCCACTAACATCATGCTCAGATGCAATATCCCACTTCCTGCGGGTAATGCCAACCGGGGATAAATACGTTAAGATAAAATGTTAATTGCATTTGATGGCCATCTCAGGCCTAATATGATAAAGAGGCATTACCTGGCTGTAAAACAAAGATAATCTAAATGCTAATAAGGGAAATCACACATTAAAACTATTTTTAAGAGAAACTAAATGACAGATAAATCCTTATACAAGTTGCCATTTAAGAATGGCCTCATTTAATAGAATCAAGCAAAGTATGTTCTCCACCCACACATCTTCTACTGGCTTTGACTCAGCTCTCAGCTCTACTGTCTGTTCTTCTCCAGACAACCACAGAGTCCGATCTGGAGATCAGTTTTCCCATCAGCAGAGCTATAAGAGCTTGTCTGAAGAGATTAGCTTCTATTTCCATCATTGGTATGCTTTGACAGACTCTGGCCTGTAAAGTCTGAGATGCTAATAAACAATAACAAGACAAATAGAGTGAGGCATGATACCAGCTTTACGATTCTGGGTTCATGAGTTTCATCTTTGACTTCATTGCAGGATTGTTTATCTGATTTTATTGAAGTCTGATAATACATGCTAATTAGCACCACACATAAAGAGACCCTGAGGCTGATACAAGCGTCATCTTCCTGTGTTATTACTTTTTTCTCTCTTTTTTTGTTAAAAACAAAGTACCAGAACTAATATAGAATGAAATTAGTTGCCATCTTCAGCTTCAGTTATTATACCCATCCATCCAGTGGCTGACATAAAAAGTGAAAAATCTCTGCTGGCGGTATCAAAGGAAAGTCAGAATTGGAGGGAATCATCCGGAGTCCTGCCCAAATATTATCAAAAGTTAGTCTATCCAACTGCTGCTGAGATATTTTACCTCGAGCCTGAGAGAAGGTCTAACAGGACAGGGTGATAGACAGACAGGCTAACTACCCATCACCTTCCAGTGGATACTACTCACATGATGAAAAAAGAAAAACATACTCGCACACAGAAAACTTTGGTTAAAAACAAAAAGAACGGGGATGATAAGAATAAAAAGATAGGAGCATAAAACTGCAGATTTGTTTCATCAGTTTGAGAGGTGTTGTAGAAGTTGCCATCACTCTAAATCTCTATTAGAAGAGGACAGGGATTGTCAGCCGGGTGGGCAGGCAGTCAGGGAGATGCCTATACTGAGGAGCCATTAGAAGGGAGAAAATGGAGAAATTCTACTGTCTGACAGCCACAGCAGCGCTCTGATCCAGACATCTCCCTGAGGGTCCAGGGGAACACTCTGACAATCTGCTTCCCTGTCAATGACATCCCATTTAAACAAATGGCTCAGCTTAGGTTACTGCACCTGGGAAATGCATGGTACTGTTTTTGGCAAAACATGCCAACTGCTGTGTGATGGATCATATGTTACAAACAGAAGTGATAGAGAAAGATTTCTCCATCACTGTTATTTTTTTGAATTTCAGTCTTTTTCATGCACTGTTGGGACACTATTCTTCCCTGCTTGTGTCTGTCAACTAAAATGACCCTAAAACACATATGATACAAATAAAGCAAAGATCAAGAGGGGGCTGGTTCAATGTATCAGTTTGATCCTCAACACGCTTTTGACTAAGAGAAAGAAAAATGGACTTCTATGGTCTTTCACTCAATGTTTGAGTTCAAAGTTTAGACTTGAGAACAGAAACTTCTCAAAACATTAGAAAAATGTCCTTTTTTTATAAAGATGTTTTTTAAGCATCCAAAAGTTAATACATTTAAGCCCTAGACAAAAAAGTGTGATACCAGACAGAATAGTGTCAACTGATTGATTAATCATGGCTTTGAAAGTGACTCAGGAGTGAATTTTCATTGATAAGTAAAATGTGATTTTATGAAGCTCACAACGGCAGATTTAAAGATGACTCTCATCTCTTATAGTTCATGACGAAGAAAAAAATAAGGGTTAGCTGGGTCTTTTACTTAATTTTTGTCACAAAACCTGTCAGTCTGCTGGAGATGTGAGAGCAGCCTCACTATCACCATTACTGATCTGCTTGCCCGTAATAACATTCACAAGGAGAGAAGAGATACCCTTGAAACACAGTCCTTATAGATAGATAGATGCAGTCACCATGGCAACGATATTAGATGGTTATGTATAGTGGAAACAGACAAATCTGATGGTGAGCAATACCAATCATTAGAGCCCTCTGGCAATGAACTGTCCACTGCTTTACGTGACATTTAACATCAAATGCAATTAAAAGAAATTCCAGGCTGATAAATACATAATCAACTGACTTATGATTTGTACTTTGATGAATTCAATGAAAAGCTGAGTGGTGATGAATGCATGTATGAAGGAAAGGGTCCTCATGATATAATACATGTAAAAAGAGAGGCAAACGCTGTAAAAAGATGGTGTGTATTGTGTGCGATAATGCACAGAGCTAAGAAATGACACACTCACAGGTGAGGCAGGACAGCTGTCTCTCCCAATGTTCTCCTCTATGACTGATCGTGTTGTAAACTCCACTCTGGGGGCGATTCCCTTGAAGAGTGACAATAGGAACAAACACAACACCTTTAACAGGGAGATGGAGACAAAAGAACAGATAACAGCACTGCTTGGGACACCAATTTACAACCACAAATCTTCAATCTACGCCTGGCTTGAGAAAAACAAATTGCTGAAAAGAATAAGGCTCCAGTGATGTTTAAATAATATGGCATTTGGAGAGAGACATCTAAATTGCTATGTAGGCCTCAAACACAAACACATAAAAAGCAATGGTGAAGGGGACTGGTGTTTAAAGACATTTCAATATGCCAGTTAGAGCCCTGTCGGAGAAGAAGGGGATAGAGAAGCTACCAATGGCCATGGGATGAAGGACTGAAAGAGGGAATGAAAGAAGGAGAAGGCAGGGAGAGGAACTGATTATATAAGACAAGGAGAAAAAAGTAAATGTCGAAAAAGAAAACTAGTTCTTTATTTAGATTTTAAGTGTGTGTAGCAAGGGCTGTCTACAGCTCTATGAGGAAAAAAAATGCCGTCTCCTCAGAACAAATAACTTCACTTTGTCAGAGACAAGCCAGTGCTTTTGAACTGGTTATCTTGGTAGTGTAGCTGCCTGTCACGAGAAAAGACATGAGAGCTGCAGTGATTTTCAGAAGACTTATTTTGAGAGAGCAACAATCTTCATAGTCCATGTGAATGATGGTGTAATATCTGTGCCAATCAAGCTGGATCACATGAGAGCAAAATGCAGGGTCACTGTGACTTTCGGACGTGTGAAACTTCTTATCCCTACCTAAACTAACTCTGTGAAACAGCAGAGGTATATGTACAAGCAAGGCATACTTAATATAATTTCATGTACTCATTATTTTTCATTACAATCATCATTCATGTACTCTTTTACACTCTTTTACAGCAGTGGTTCCCAGCCTTTTTGGGTGGTGACCCCATTTTGACATCACAAATTTCTGGGGACCCCAGAGACATTTTTTTCTCCAAAATAAGTTCTTTTTTTTTTTTCTCTTTTTTCATACTGTGTTGTTAAAACAGAGTAGCCAGGAAGTGACAATTTTATATCCCCAATCAGGATATAGACTTTATTTTAAGTGAAATTTTGAATTCAAATAATGTTATTTATCTCCTAGGGACAATTAAAGGCACAATGAGTAGTAAAAATGTAAAAAAAAACCTGTAGACTAAGATGAGACACAACCAGCACACAGTTCAGAAGTGAACAGTAAATTAAAGAACTAAAAATACTGAAATACTTCATAATACAATGCTAAAAATACTAAAATACTCTAAAACGAAATAGTAACAATACTTAATAAAGTACCAAAAGTATTAACATACTTAATCATGAAATACCAAAAATACTGCAATATTTTCATAATAAAATGCTAAAAATTAAAAAATTACGAAATTACTTCATAAATAATGCTTACTAAATACTAGAACTAGAATGCTGTTGTTCAGTTTGTTGTGTTTTCATTTTGAAAAGAATAATAATTACTGAAGAAAATATTTTTATCAGTATTTTTTTTTTGTCAATCACCAGGCATCTCAGGGGACCCCATCTAAATCCCCCATGTGAGGTCACAGCCCCAAGGTTGAGAAATACTGCTATACAGAATCAAAGCAAGATACTGATTTTAATCTCACAATTAAGACCTCTTTAATCTAAATTTGAAAATCGATAAGTACCTTTTCATAATTTGCCTATTGCAGAATATGAACTTTGTGACTTTAAATTCATTCCACACAATCCCAAATGCTGAATGACTATCTGTAGAAAACTGAACGTACTGAATCACAAAGACTATATTCTCTTTAGTTAATTTCTGTAAACAAAACAATAGGCAATAAATAAAGAGGACGATGACTTTGAATGATTCTCAACCATTGGCTCTGATGTTTAAAATAGGATTAGGAAATAAACAAAAGAAAAAGATGAAAAATACTCTACAGGGAAAGAGGAGGATCTCTTCATCAGTATCTCTCTCTCTGCTGCTCCTCCTCTGGAGTTCAGTCCAGGTTCAGGATACAGGAAAATCCTGCTGCTCTCCTCAATTGTGGCCAAAATCTCACCCTCTTGAATTAAAGAAAAAGTTAACAGTAGAGATCCAGTTTTTTAAGTGTAATGACTGCAAAGAGTTAGGATATAACAAGCCCACGAGGTATAATCAGAAAATGTACCTGGAGGCACCGACTGAATCAGCTCAAAAGATGTTGTGTCAGCTAAGAGAAGGAAAGCACAAATAGACTGTGGGCTAATGATCAGTATCACAGCTAATAGCCTATAAGCTTGCATAGCAGAAGATTCAAGACTGAGAGATGAAGAAGCAAAGATGGCCCAGGTGGCCATTTACCTTCCAGGAGGTCAGCTACATCAGCAGGGTCAACAACACCAGAGAAAGTCTAGTAAAAGAGAGTACAGACAAAGCAAATCAATACTTATAACAAGACCAGACAGACAGACCTATTTCTATCTCAGAAATTCTCATGAGAAAAGTTGTGGCTTTCATCAGGACTTAAGGGAGGCAGTGATGTACAAATTGAAGGCTTGCTAGTTTAAATTCTTCAACTTAAAAATCAAACCAGTAAGAGCTTGCAACACAATAAAGAAGAGAGGACTCCCAAAAAAATGTAGACAAATCAGTTGCTGCTATATTTTTATAAAAGTAAGATAAAATGACAAAGTGAATGTAATTTAAGTTTAAACGTAACATGTTTTGGTGGTTTAGCACATCTTACGTCAATTTCTTCTGTTTAATCCCAAAGAAAAATAAATAACACAAACATATCGTAATAATACATAGTTATTCCTACCTTAGCAAATACCATTTTGTTGTGGAAGAGCAAAGGGAACACGGGTGGCAAAGGAGAGGTCTTTCTGTACTGACCCATGATGCACACACTGAGGTAGATATCATTGTTTTTAGACAGGAGCACACCTGGACATGTAACCTGCTCAAAAACAACAAAATTAAAAAGAAAATCATTACAGGTCAGTGTGTGCACATTTCATTTCTGTGTTTGCTGGTCGATTATTTACTTAGCCAAAATTAGACATAATGTACAGTTGTGCTCATAAGTTTACATATCCTGGCAGGATTTAGGATTTCTTGGCGATTTATCAGAGTATGAATGGTAACAAATCTTTTCTCTCACTCGTGGGTAGTGGTTGGGTGAAACCACAGAGCTTGGATGATTTTTCTTGCAATGCTGACACATTTGAGGTTCAAGAAATGTAGCACAGTATGTGATAAGAATATTGGACCAGGCTATATTGGGATTTAATCTAATTTGGAATTGATTGCCTTGTCCTATGTATGTATGTATGTATGTATGTATGTATGTATGTATGTCTATCTATCTATCTATCTATCTATCTATCTAGTCATAATAATGAGATACTAAGTTATTACTTCTTCATTGTTATTGTTAAGTAATAATGACAAAGTAGAATAATTATTATATTAAATTATATTATATTATATTATATTATATTGTATGATTGTCATCAATACTGATTTTCTCAGATTAGTAGTCATAACTATGGGATACTATCTCATTATAACTAGATACAATGTCAAAATAACTTCTTCTATTTTTACTGTCAGCAAAAAGCTTCTATTTCAATCTGATCAGCCATGAGAAAATAAAACAAATGTCATGAGGGAACGCAACACACAACATCTTACTACTGCTGTAATCAGCAGGACAACTATTTTGCTTCTAACCTAAGTTTAATGTGTCCTCACTGTTCCGCACACTGCTGTGATACGACTGTACTACAAATAAAAATAAAACACACAGGGGAAGTAAGATAATGCTTGAAAGTTAAACCAGAGAAAATCCATTTTAAATAGCTACATTTTCTAAGTAAGTCTTCCAAAATAAGTGTCAACGTCGTTTATTTGCCCCGGGTTGTATCCGCTGAAGTCATCTTTGTTTGAGAAACGTCAGTAAATGTGAACAGGAAACGGGCTGTCAGACGGTTAGTTAGCAACCGTTACATGAACTACGGTACCGGAGCGGTTTGAGCATATTTTCACCAGAGAAACACAAAAAACCCACACTTACTTTCTGGATGTCCAAGTACACCGTGCATTTCAGAGTTTTCTGATGTGCTTTACCAGAGTAAGGCTTTTTTTTCTTAATGGAGGCCATTAAACCAACTTCCTCAGTGTGTTGTCATAGCTGCCAAACAACAACAGTCACGCGGCGGATGTACTGTCATGTGACCAAGATGCGACCAATCAGAAACCCTGTCTGTAGGCACGCGCACAGATTTGATTTGTGTTGTCAAGAGTGCTTATTATACACTCTATGGTTGACACATCAGTGTAACAACTACTTCTTAAGTCCAAATGTGCGTTTCAGGTGAAGAATGTTGTGTTATATTATCCGTCGTTTTCCCCTATGTGTATTATCCTATGAGCGATTCAATGATTAAGTATACATTTCAGGTGTGCCAAAAAGTGAAAAAGTCATGTTCTTTTTGGTTAATATTCTATTTGCATATTATATACCTAGAATTTCCTGAATTAATTAACTGACAAGCTTTATCCCTAATGAATTCTTAAATATTTAAATGGTTTAGAAAAACTGGTTCATTATTTTGTCAACTGTGTAATGGACTAGTTGTGACTTAACTCAGTTACTCGAAAAATATACTTTGTCATTCATATGACAGTTTCGTCACACCTAAGAGAATTATGGCACAAAAATCACATGTAGCACAGTTGACAATGCAAAGTAACACATTACAGGACAAGAAGAGAAACCTCTCTCTATAACACAAACTTTAGTGATGGGTTAAGATTCCCTCCATTCTTGTCCCTTGTGCAAACTAAAGACCTTGAACATGTTACCACTTGACCTCAATCACCTCATATTTCTGTGCATTTTCTCTACATTTAGGCCATTTTCACATCTAAAGAAAGGGCACAACAAAACCCTGATAACACAGTTGACCAACACTTAAAGCCTGGTACAGACAAACATTTTAATGGTATATTGATGAGGAGGAGTTGAAACATACCACACTTTCTTCAAGGTTCTCACCAAAAAGGATGTGACCTCATATGATTTGCCATGTGACTTTTGAGCAACCAGTTGATGATTTATCAGTTTTGTTTTTTCAAAGGGTCACAAAGTTGACACTGATTTCTGGGAAACATACAAAGTGAATAATTTTACGTTTATTGATTATTTAAAAGGTTGTTGTTGTTTTTTTAAGCGTTCTCATGTTTTACTAATTATTATGAATAAATAATGATAAGAATAATAGAAAAAATACACCATTTGGTATCCATTTTGACAGGCAATCTTGACATTTCAGAAATCAGACAGTATCAAAATGGCAAATTCCAATACATGATGCACATTTTTTTGCTAAACAAATTATGGAAGCTGTTAACTTTCTTTGTTAAATGAAAGTGACATAGCACCCGAATGACCCAATACAAAATCGGTCATTTCTTGAAATTAATATCTTGTAATATCTTGTAATTGCCTGAATCAACAGTGTACTCCATTTGGTTCAGCTTATTCTTGAAAATATAACTTAGGCCATTAGTTTAAGAGGGATGCACACAATAAATCAATACAAAGACAGACTATGAGGATGGTTTTAGTTCCATCTACATAAAAATGATCCTTTTCTCTGTGTTGCTCAAAGACATCAACAAGTGCAAAAGTAAGAATAAGCAATGGATTGTTTAATGAATAATTGTCAGCAGATGTAAAAGAGTCCAATACAGTGGTAAAATAAGTTATCATGCATTTATTTACAACTGTTAAAACAAAACAAAGAAAAAAGGGAATTGAATGAAGGCCTCACATGTAAACTGTGTTTCCCCAGAATTCAATTCTCCAAATTTTATAATCACACACATTTCATCGTTTATAGTGGAATAAGCCAGGGAAAAACTTGTTCTGATTTTAGTCCTTCAAGTACCAGTCATCCCACTGTTGCAAATCTGTGAAAATTAGTCTTTATAGCCAGGGAGATGTGGAGCTTCTAAAGGCAATGAAGTGTGAAGGATCCTCCTGCTACGGTGCTCCGCGTTTTAAACACGCTCAGTCCATCTGTCCGCCTGTCTGTCTGTCTGTCGAGTGTCTGACACACCCGCTCTACTCCCTCTCTCTGTCCGCAGCATCTCTTCCAACAGCATTCCCCTTTCCGTTACTGTCACCTGTGTGGGGCTTCACCTCAGAACTGGACACAAAAAAAAATTTCCATATGCATTCAATACTATGGCAAGGCTTAAGTCTGGAGAATACGTTCGTTTTTTCAGTTATTTCAAATTCAAAATGTCATTCTGCTTTACCTTTGAATGTGGGTTGGCCGGTTGTCCTTGATGAGATTATTGAGTTTGTAGTAATCCAAGAAAGTGCGAGCCACATTCCTCCCCAACTTCATGTCTGAGAACAAGTTAAAGCTAATAGTCTTTGGATGAGCATCAGTCAAAACAACTCAAAACATTCAAAAGACTTGAGACTTTAAAGTGGATGAGTAGCCTTATGGATAGCTGATCTAAGAATGTGGTTCACTGATGAGAGAAATCCCCAATGTCAACAAATTTGGTCATATGGACATAAAAAATTCCAGCTCAAAACTCTTCATTGATGGATAATGTACAGTAAACTAAAATAATAATAATAATAAAACAAAGAGCTAAAACATGCCCTTTCCAGCATAACAAACCCACTGCAGTATAATGAATACCTAATGACTAGCCACTGGATAAATGAGCAGCATAAATCCTTAAGCTATAACATGTTGCTTTCTGAATTAAGTGAGGCTAAATCACCTGCATTTCACTCACGTCAGCTAAATGCATGATGCTGGTATGAATCACACAAAAGCAATTACTTACACACCCAGGCCTTATTTAAATTCAGAGATAAGCGCACACATCATCCCCCCTGCCCAACAGTCCCTCACTACATTAGGGACACTATCAATAACTTCACTGCTTTTATAAAACAGCTGAGCATCTATGAGTGCTGTTGCTAAGCCTGTGATCATTAGGGTAGCAGAGCAAGTAATGATGACAATCAGGTTTGGATAATGAACAAGTGGAGAACTGCAGAATGCTACAATGTTCCCAATCACTGCGAGAGAGGATATAGTAAATACAGATAAATAAGAACAGGGTTGCTCACAGAAATAAATTCTATCTGGTCACTGAGGCGAGTACGCTGAACAACACCATCAATATCAGCTGCCAATCCATCTATAAAACCTCAAAAACACGTCCATTATCCTTTCTCCATCTTTAGGGTATGCACATACATACTGTCCATTATGGTCACGACAGAAAACAAACAAAAGCATGAAGGTTTTTCTCTGTCTGGAGGCATTGATGTTAAACTACATCCATTCTTCATCACACTGCAGCATGATGGAGCAACACCAAGACATAATCTGTCACTTTTCCCTGTCATTACCTTGTTGATACTCAGATATGATCTGTCATGTATTGGACTATCAGTCTGTCTAAATGTGTGACAGAGATGGAGATTCAGTTGTTGTATTTATTTTGTTGCATTTGTCATAATGATCAATAAAAGACCAGTGCTACATAAATCTGGTTTGCTATAAAAGTGAAAATCTGTTTCCTTAAAGCTGTTATCTTGTAAACCATCTATCCTTAGTTTGGATGGGACGTTTGGATGTACACTTAAGGTGTTAGTTTTTCATACCTCAAGCAGCATGCACACAATAAAAAGAGGTATACCTGGTACGTTTAGCCTGTAAAGAAGCATGTACACTTTCTGTAACAAGTCTATCACCTTGGCCTTTGAGGGGCTGTTTTTGCTTATGTCCAAGAGTCCAAACAGGACTTCATTTATTACCCTGCAGGATGACGGCAGCCCTCTCCACATGATACCAAAGTCTGTTTACACCCCATCTGGATGTTTGTCTGTGAGTCCTGCATGAGGCCGGGCATCTTCTGAGTATGAGTGTGTTTGCATGTGGAGAGATCTCACAGTTTGTGTTATAACTGCTGACCGCTGATATTGATTAGTCAAGGTAACACAACAAATTACTTTAAAACAACTATTTCTTTTTAAATATTGTATTTATACCACTCTTTAACACAGCAAGTTATCTGCAGTCATTTTCAGCGGCATGGTTGTGTTTGTGTACCACCCACTCAGGCTCATCTCTGAGACAGGGAAGTGGAGCGAATGCAGAGGTGCCAAATCTACAGTGTCCATTTGCAGCTGGCTCCAAAAGGGAGTCAGTCATCACTCAGCTCTATAACACCCAAATTCACAGCAGCAAAGAATGAGAGAAAGAAAGAAAGAAAACAAAACAAAAAAAACCCAGCAGAAAACCATACTCACAGCGAAGTTCAAATGTTGAGGAATTGCTTCATGCATGGAAATTTTATAGAGCTTAACTGTTTAAGTTGTATCGAGAAGTATGACCAAACTTCCTCTTTTGTCCGGACATGCCCTCTTAACTTATGTTGGTGGATATTTTGATGCCCCATCCTCAAAGTCAAAATCATGAGATAAGTCGTTTAAGTCGTTAAGTTTTTAGATAAAAAGCCAAAATTTTTAGAAAGACAATGTCAATTTTATGAGGGAAAAAAAGCATAAATGTTGAAATTAAGTCAATATTTTGAGCTAATAAAGTGTAAGTTTTGAGGATAAAATTTTTTTCCCCCCTCAAAATCATACTTAGTATGGGCAAAACATTAAAACACTATTTTTTACCAAGTCAGTTCTTATTGTATATTCTTAACTTGTGGAAATCAGCTTCTATACATAATTTATGTTTACATTTGATACAATTTTCACTTCAAGAAGAAAAGGGCATTTTAAATAATTTCATGGGATTAAAAGCTTCTTTGTCATCTTTGAGTATCTTTGGGTATTTTACCCCCAAGAGGTAGGGGTTATGGGCTTTTGGGGTTTACAAAATATGGTCACCCAGACTTTATTCATTGGCTCACAAATTAACCACTAACTCTAAGCTGTAAATGTATTGTCTAAAGTCCTCACCAACTTTTATACACATGTTAAAATGCTTGTTAGAAATAAAAACAAATAATCAGTCGAGATATAGTGTTGCTATCTTTAAACAGAGGCTTTAAGGTGGGTGATTAAAAATCTAACTTTAGTTGGAGAGTGGATTCACTCTCAAAGGTTCACACTCAAGGTTATAAACACACTGTGTATTCCTCAGTGTGTGCAAAAACAAACCTTTTTTTCTTTCATCCTTGACATCTTCAGTCTCACCTCTGGAAAGTTTTGGTGTTTTCCTGGGAACTCTTTCATCAGCAGAGTACACTGCCAGACCTGAGCTCTTTGGCTGAGCACGTTCAGTGACAAAAATATCTTGCCGACCTCACTGTGAGCAGATGGTCTCTCAGCTTGGCTTGTCACGACTCACTGTCTATTACAGGAGGTGTTGTGATGGACGGTGAGGTTCTGAAGGAGAACTTCATCCACAAGGCAAATAGTTATAGGAGGATGCCCTGACGACGGTCTGGCCCACTGCCGGGGGGACACCATAGGCTCTGGAATGAGGCTTCTGCTGCATCAGGAAATGATGCGTGTGAGAGCCAGGAAACAGTTGGTGAGCTGGGGCTTGGATTCAAGAAGTGAGAGTGGAAATATCTGGAAAACTTTAAGTACACATCGACCTACATTTACGATATTAACAAAACTGTATCACTCACTCACCTATATAACAAAGCATCAACATATGTGTGCAACTGTGATCCAATGTTACCAATGAGTATGTGCTAACTCAACACAATAAAGCCTCTCAGCATCTTTCCTGTCTGTCACTGCGGTGTCTTTTTCTACATTCTCAGTTCACGTAACAGTCGTATCTAATCAATAGCAGGTCATAGTCATGGCTCAAGGGCACACCAGCTTAGGCTCTGATGAGATTGGGGGATACACAAGACAAAAGGGGAAGGGGACGTCATTACTTGTTTACTGCAGCTGTTTGCTGTCAGCTCGGCATTTAGCGGCTCTTACCATAATGTCCCCCGTGCCTGGTCCTGAAAGACGGACGGACAAGGTGACAATCAGACAACAAGGCCCCGAGTGGTAAAACGGACAAGGCATGCGGAGAATGCTGTCTAGATTGGATGGGAGTTAACAAGGAGATAAGCAAGGAGACATTCAGGCCATCAATATAGGGCACTGACAGGACCTGTCACTGCACTGACACATTGGGAACTAATTATCAATGCTAATTAAGAGGCTAGTCAACAACAGCAATACAGAAAAGGGACATTTTTGTCCCCAATGGCGATCACCCATCTCAAAGACCTCACGTCCTGTTTCCCAAAGGGACAAGCACAAGGCTGATTTAAATCCCTGACAGGAAGTCCTGTCACTGCCAAAGAGACAAGCTCTGAAACCTGAATAATAAATTAAATAAGAGAGAGAAAGGGTACTGTTTCATTACAATTCATCAATAAAGGCTTCTTTGTTCAAGTAATGATGTTTTTTTATTTATATTTTTTACAGATATTCCACTGTTTGGAAATGTCTTGGCATGGTGTATAAAAATTATGATCAGTCATAACAATAGAGTTTTTTTTTTTTTTTTTTTTTTTTTTTTTTTTTTTTTTTGTAACTTTTAGTCTTGTGACATTACAACTACAGGTGTCCTAAAACAACCTTTCCATTTATTGTAGCCCTGTGAAGTGGCCAACACCAATACTGAAATGGTATGATGTTAAGCTCTGTTTATAGATCTTCAATGCTTGAATACCCTTAGTGTGTGACAACTTTGGCACTCAACTGCAACGTCTTTTTTGGATTTTAATGAAATATACCGACACATGACCACCATCACTCTTACTCCCTGCTACTTTGTTAGCACCTTAGCACACGCAGTGGTTGTGATTGCATAGACCCTACATGCTGTATCTAGGCACTGCTGGACAGAAAATGCTGTAGTGGAGTCTGAAGAGGACTGCCTGTATGGGACTGCTTATATGAGAGATTTTAGGTGCAGGCAGATAAAAACCAATATTCTTTTTTTTTTAGCTGGTATTGGACCAATATTGGTTATCAATACCAGACGGGGACATCCCTAGTTACAACTCTTGCCTACACCTTAACTGCGACCTACAGATCAATCATACAGCACAAACTGACACTTGCTCTTATCTCGCTGTTTCTGCTTAGCTGCCACTGCAAATGCTCTCAAGTTTGTGACTTTAAAAGCTCCAGGAACATCAACTATATTACCATGTCCAAAAACTGTCATGACACTCGATGTGTGTCTGTGCATCTTTCTGAGAGCTCATGTGAAGCTGCATGTTTATCTGAGCATAGCAACAATATTTGTGCAATCAGCTGTGTATAAATGTTAGAGCCGGTGTGTGAGCACTTATCCAATTGTGCATGTCTGTGTGATATGATGTGTATGATGTGTGGTAGTGATGCATATTTGCCTCCAAGCCATATCATTTGCATAATTCTTGCAGCTTGTCCATTGAATGTCAGGTTCATTGATGCACACTGTGTTTACTGGCAGCTGTGTCTGAAAGGCAGACCTATAATCAGAGGGTTTAGGGTTCAATCCTAGGTACTGCTATAGCAAGCTCAATGTGCCCTCAGGGCTTAACCCAAAGGATTAATTGATACTGATGAGTGTGTTACATCATTGAATGAATGTGGTGTTGATGGGTAATTGCAATACGTGATGGAAACTCACTTCGATGTGTCAGGAGGCAAAGAAGTGCAACATAAAACTAGTCCATTTACCAGTTTTATCAGTGATATTGACCTGTTTAGCATGCTTATCATTCACTCCCAGAAAAGATTTGCTTATTCTCTTCCCTTTTTTCCAAAAAGTTTAAAGCCAGTTTTACAAAGTGAACTGTTCCACTGTATCCCCAAGTTAGCAACATTTCCACAAACCTGCTTTACTATTTAACAACAAAGCCCATGACAAACAATTTTGATAATCCAAGAGCATATCTGGGATACAATAAAAGGACTTAGTGTGCTGACAAAAAATTTGAAAGTTACTAGAAAGACAGAACAAAGAATTTCACAATAGGAGTAAGAAAAAGAGAAATTTCAATGCTGGAACTGTGAAAAACAAACAAACAAATAAACAAAACAAAACACTCCACACAGGTAAAGCCTCGATACCTTTAAAGTTGATGAAGAATCTTTTTAAGTCACAAAGAGCACTGTCTGTCAATACCACAAAAGCATGTACACACACAAACACACACACACCTCCTGCTATGTCAGTAGCCACTCCCCAAACTCCCACACTGAGCACATTCACAATAGAAAGCATCAAGCTGAGTGTTAAACTTGGTCCCAAATTCTCTCATTTTTGATCCACTTCTCCCCCTCGTTCAAACTTCAGAGTCTGAACCAGCAGACCTGACAGAAAACACAACTGGACTGTGAAAAATAGAAGTAAACAGGAGAAAAATAACTGGGCAAGATGTTTTATCACAATTCTGGGAGACTGCACAATCCAACTTTAAGTTCAGATTGGAAAAGATGGATTAATCTTTGAGTAAGAAAGCGCACAAATGCAATAAGCACTCACTTGCAGGTGTTTAATGACCAGAGGACAAAGAAAAGACATACACATGACAGAGGTTGTCCCTACTGTTTCTCAGAAGAGGATTCTCAGCTTGACTAAATGACATAATGAGCTGTTATGTTCTGGGTGACGAGAGGAGAGGAGAGGACAAAGGACAGACAAGGACATGAGAGAAAGAGGGAAAACAAATACAGACGCACGCTGCATCGTGCTTTTTACTCTGAAAACCTTCAAACTGTGACCATGGTCTCAGCTGTAAGAAAGGTTAAGATTTCAATTTTTTGTGGCCACGAGTCACAACAGTAGGGAGGGAGTGTCAGAACAGTGAAAGGTTAAGAGGGCGGCGCACATTTGTAAGGTGCTAAAAGACGGGTTCAGGTTATTATTCATTTGTCGTGTCTTAGTGTAGAGGACTATACATGCATAGTTATGTGTGTGTGTGTGTGTGTGCGTGTTTGTGTGTGTGTGTGTGTGTGTGTGTGTGTGTGTGTGTGTGTGTGTGTGTGCATCAGGTGAGAAAGGTGGAGGGGGGAGGTGCTGAGATGCTAAAGGTCTCTGTTGATGATTTGCACGCTCCATCGAGCTGACTGCTGGGGCGTATAAAGCGACATGGTCGGTTCCTTCAACCTGCCTGACCCCAATCTTCACTCTACACCAGGTCCCTGTGCTGCATGCCCACCCTGTGGAGCCCCTCCCCCTCAAACACCTCCCACCCCTCCCACACATCCATACAGAAACACTTCTCTTGAAAAAAAGATCAAGAAAGTGCTCCCACAAGGGCTGAGATTTTGACCTTCAGAAGAAGCGTCTCCTCTGCACCCTCACACACAGAAGGAAAAACCTGGCTTTCATTTCTCATTCTGCACACTTAAACCAGGTGTCACTAAACCAAAAAAAAAAAAAGTCAAATTTGTTATGGGCTGTTTGTTCATGAGTATGTTCAATCTGAGGTCAACTTGTTGTTCTTCGAGTTTGTGGCACCCTGTTCCCATGATTTGTGCTTCACAACTTGAATACTAAGACTTGAGATAATTGCATGAATTAGTTCAAATGAGTTGAGGCTGTAGAAATGCACATATCACCTTTTACTCTCCATTCAATGAGAATATCTGTCTTTTTTTTCCTCTTCTCATTTCAAAGCCTATATGGTTTAACCTCTTTAAGAATAGTCCACATACAGAAATCTACTTTTTTTTCTATCAGGTAATTCAGTTGCCTTTTGCCCTGCTTTTGGATGGCCTTCACTCAAATCCAGACTTTTAAAGGTAACCAAATCGAGACGACCAGTTCTTAATACTTTGGCACATAGGTTGCCAACATCCATTTAAACTGTAAGACGCTTACAATTGTTTTGAATCTAATATTTGACCATTTACTTGGAAAAATACATTATTTGTTTTTTC
Source organism: Thalassoma bifasciatum (assembly GCA_008086565.1). Taxonomy (NCBI): domain Eukaryota; kingdom Metazoa; phylum Chordata; class Actinopteri; order Labriformes; family Labridae; genus Thalassoma; species Thalassoma bifasciatum. The sequence continues at coordinate 683,076 of RPOG01000166.1, forward strand.
TGAACCAAAAAATGAGATTGCCTGAAATACTTTGTTTCTTTCATATTTTTCAAGGACTGATCACATCTGCTTTAGTCAAATCTTATTACTGCGCTTCCAGGGATGTGTTCCTCTATTTCTGTATGACTTCCTGTACAAATGTTGAAACACCACAAGTCATTAGACCTTAGTGATACAAACTTCTAATGAAGGTGTGAATTTGAACATTAGCTGTGCCATCTCTTGGCACTAGAGGGCACTAGGGCTTCATCTGTACCCACCCACCCCTCCACCTGCAGAACATGTGTGGGGGAGGACACACTTCTCATGTGTAGGGTCCTTATCACCCTCTCTAAATCTCTCTTTCTCCCTCTTCTCACTCACTCTACTACCAAGATCAGACCGCCATCGGCCAGCTCTCATGAGCTCTTCATCTCTGAGAAGGTCAGCTGAAGGAAAACTCCCCCCCATCTGGCTCTATTAAGGCACCTGTGACCTTCGGTCCCCATGACGAATGTGCATATGTGCTCCTTTGTGTTTATGCATAATCGTATTTGACAGGAGTCACGGTTTTACATTGCTCCACTGTCTATCTCAACCAAAACATACAAAAACATCCTTCTTATGCACTTTTCTCCTTTTCTCTTTGTAAATGAAATCAATAGGCCTAGCTACCACATCCTGTTTCTGTCACTGCACATCTGTCACAACAGAACTCTCTTCGGAGCACAGACAACCATGAGCATTTGCAATGACACATGCAGCCAGTAGCAAAAAAATTGAAATAATGACTCAAATGATTCCAAGATCAATTGGTTTGATTTCAGAGGGAGACATTTCCTGCAGGTGTTTGTAAGTGTATTAAAAAAAGATACTAAAAAGTTTAAGGGCAGGGAACCTTACTGCAGCTCGTCGCCCCCTGAACTCTTACCTGACAAACTCCCATGTACGAGGATACCTCGCTATAACACAAGTGGAAGGATACATGTCTCTTCAGTGTACGGTACAGGAGCTGTGCTGCCTGCTGTCATGTAGCTGTAGAATGAAACCTCCAGAGTGTAGCAATAGGATGTGTCATCAAGAAGACCACCAAGGAAACGTCTTCCAGTACCAGCCTTCACCACATCCCGGTTGAAAGAAGTGTTCGACTGGAAGATCACACACACACACACACACACCAAACAACAGCAAAAAAAAACATCAGACAAATTTCTGATCAGAAAATTGCAACTTTTGTGAAGGGATCAGAAAATATCCATCTTATCAAACATGCCTTTGAACAAGACTTTTTCTCTGCCTATCAATAGCTCTGACTTTATCTTACCCAACACCTAAATACTTCCATGGACCCTGGAAATTGTGTTCAGTTTTAAAATGCTGCAGTAGTTGGCTATAGCTTCAAAGAGAAACTTTCAAATTAAAAGGATTTCTTAAAGCTGCTGTGAGGACAATCCATCTGAATTGGCCAGAGGACTCGTGCAAACTGTCATGGCGTATTTGTTATGAAAGTGACGGTGAAAGTAGAGTGGGTCTTCTTTTGGCCCTTTTCCACTGACCCGTCTTAGCCATACTCTACTCGACTCTACTTGGTTTGTGTTGACACTTCTTTTCTACTATGTCAAGTTTTTACCTGATATAACACAACAAGGTAATTTATTTATCAACAGTTATGTAGTGTTGTTGTTGGAAATGTGACAACAAGCAAATCCTGTGAGTTTGTAGTGTAGTTCAGAAGTCAGCTATGTTGTATGTTCAGTGTTAAGGTGTTCTTAGACCTATCTGTACCATGTAAAATTGGTGTATCCTGGTAATGTCCTGCCACTGCTCATCTACCAAGCAGAGCAAATGCTACATCACCCTTTATTTTATCTATAGACTCTCAAGTCCGAACAGATTACTGCAGCAGAACTGCTCCATGGGGGTGGGAATGAACATTTTCACAAACAGCTTAACCTATGTTTTAACCAATAGCTTGTTTTATCACTCTCTATCTTTCTCCTGCTCTTCTGTCCCTTTCGGTCTGACAGTCCAGCTCCTGTTTCCACGATTTCTACTAAATAAATCCATGGAATTATTTTCAACAGAGAAAAACTCAGATCTCTCTTCTGACAGCTAAACTTCATCAGGTGGCTTCTACAGTGTTATCATAGAGACTTTGGCGTGCTGTAAATCAACCCAGTTCATTGCGACCCACCCAGCCCCCATCAGGAAGCTAGGAATAAGCATTTAGAAATAACCTTTTAGAGCTGATAACCTCATTTTGAATTGGGGATTATGGTCAGGCAAATATATAGATAGCAAACTTTTTCAAGATCACTAAGAAAGTCCCCACAGTCTCTTTAAGTCCCTGGAAGAAGCCTTGCAGGTGTCTTGTTTTTAACGCCATTGTCCATCCAAAAAAAACAACAAAAAAAACAAGCACTTCAAGCAAAGGTGTCTATAAGGACATAGTTGGAAAGTGAAACATTACCACCACAAGTCAGTCATGAATCCAGGACCAACCACTTATTAAGTGAACCAGCTTTTGGTGAGCCAACTTGATGTCATATCCGCAAAAAAGCATTTTCTATACGAATAAGTAATTTGACTTTATTACCCTTTTGAAAAAAAAACCCAGCTTCTATCAGTATAGGTGACACATCTCATCTGCAGACATGCATTTACCCTGAGTGATTTGTTTCCCTGCAACTTACAGTCCCCTCTTTTGAATCAGGGGACAAATTATGAAGGTTAAAGTAGCTTATGTAAAGTGATTTACTTCATGCAAAGTCATTACAAGGATTGGCTGTAAATGGGTATAGGAGGGTATCGGAGAATAAAAAACATCCGGTCTATTTTGGGGTTTTAGCGTGTCAGCTGTACTACGGTGCTGCCAGGGGAGGAGTGTAGAAAAAAAAGTGTCCATTCACTGTCATTCCACTCTGCTGCAGTGAGAGTTGCTGTGCTGAAATGCAGACTTGGCGGCCACCAGTGGGAGTTTGCTGTGATTGTGCTGCTGCTACTGCTGCTGCTGCTGGGGCTGCAATGGGCTTTAGGTAGTGCTGAATGGGCAGAGGGACAATAGCACAGAGAGGGAGATGACCTCTGGGCCAGCTGTCACACAAGCAATACAGTGGGAGATAGAGAGAGAGAGAGAGTGAGGGAAATAAATTCTCCTGAAATAGCATTTTACTTGTCCGTTCTAACACTGTGTACAGTATAGACACTGACAATCAGTGGCATTTCAGTGCATGTGTGGATGAGCATCCTCTTCTCAGCCTCGTTCCTGCATCCTGTATGCAGGGTGGCACTGGGTGTCAGTGGGCAATAAAGGTTATTCTTTATGATACGTGTAAGTGGCCCTGCTATGAAATGTTGGCCTCACTGAGAAGATGAAGGTCAGTGAGAGTGTCAGAAAGCTGAGGGGAAAAAGTGTGGGGGGTAATGTACCTGTATGAAAGGATGTTATTAGGTTAAGCAGTGAATGGATGTTTTCTCCCACATATTCTAGCTTCCCTTCTACATTTATTTCCAATACTTTAATCTCTGCTGTGGTTTCCTCTCCTCACTGCTCTCAGACACACAGACCTGTCCAAATAAAACCGATTTTACATCTATTTGATGAAGAGGAAGCTTTTGCATAACACCTGCACTGCTCCTAGAGAATCTCCTGGTCTACTTTTGTACTTCTGTGCTTCATCATGAGCTGCACAGTATTATCTATTTCTGTCTTACTATTAAATAAAGTAATTCTGCATTTTTTTCTCTGGATACATGTCTAGGGAAGCCTTTTTTAAACACTCCTTATTCTGTGAATATTTTCAGATTTCCAACTTTCAGCAGATGTTTCTTGCTTGAAAATATGCATGTATTCCTCCCTGGTGTGCTACTGTGTGTGTGTGTGTGTGTGTGTGTGTGTGTGTGTAACTTACAAAGGAAAAGTCCAGTGCATTTTGGCAAAGCAGCCTAGGGAAGACAGCCTGTCTCTGGACGCGCTCTTCGTCCTCAAACACATTGCCGTACATAAAGCCATTCAGCATGGTGGAGTGGGCATGAACATCAATGTAGAACTCCAAACTGACTCTCTGATGGAGGAAAAGAGAAAAGGAGGTGATAAAAGAGAACACAGGGACGCAGAAACAGAGGGACACACACAACACACACAGCAGGTTAGAGAGAAAGATGACACATTTTTGTGACAGTGTGCGCAACAGTCCACACCAGATTCTCTTCTGAGATTAGCAGATTTTCAACCTTATCTCTATCTATCCAAGCTTGGTATAGAGTGTGAAAAATGCCTGCAGTTATTGCTGATTCTCTCCGTGTCTCTGGGGTGTAGCTCCATGCAGCTGCTTTATCTGTTGTCTTTTGGCCACTGGTGCCGTCATTTGATGTGGCTGGTGTCTTGGAAGAACTACAAGCTGTTTCAGCTTGACTTTTAACTTTGTGTGAGTGAAGCCAGTGTTATAGAAGATGACATGTACAACTCAGCCCAACATTGTAGTTGGATAGGCCCGAAAATACAGATGCATGAAAGCAGTAGAGCCAAAGCTATTGTTCAAAATGTATCCTGGAACATAAAAACAATTTTTGGTATGGCTCTGTTGGCAGATGATCTTGCCATTTTGGTCAGAAGTTAGATTTTTTGATTCAGTTGAATCTAAGTAATCAACACTGACTTTACATCCACATGAGCAAAATGAAGTTCCCTTTTAAGAGAAGACCATTCTCAGTTTGAGAGGCTTTCGCTGACCAAATCACTTCAAGCCCACTGCCTGAAAGAGTCAACCCCCACACATAACTTCAATCAGTTTGTCCTTCTACAGCCTCTGAAGGGCACGTCTACAGTTCATACATGTATGGTGAGCAGAGATGAAAATGGCGTAAAGATGACAAACACACTCTAATGTGGATGTGAAGGATTAATCACACACCCCATAATTATTAAACAAGTTAATATTGACTTCTTATTCAGTGTGTAATATCTTTTCTCTCCACCATACACTGTGTAAAATGGATTTGATAAGATCTGTTACTCTCGCTGGACACTGTTATCACCCAATCTACACACAATTACACAGACACACATAGGCTTTTATCATACAAAATAAACATGACTGTTGCAGCTGTTTGGTTTTCTATTTTGTCCTGAAGCTAAAGCGTCTGGATGCAAAACTATAGCAGGCTCCAATCACTGAAGTACAAAGGTCAGGAAATCAAACCTTTCATTGTATACAGATTTGGAAATTTTACATTTCAAGTTTTTATTGAAGCAACACAAATAAGGTAAAGGCTAATAAAGTGGTCTTGGGCATTTAATATACGACAAGTTTTTCTGGGTGTCCTGTGAATGCAAATGCTATTTTGTACTTTAGTGCACAGAATAAACGTTACACTCATCTGGATCTCATTTTCTGAAGGCCAGTACACTCACAGATCACACGGGCTATTCATTTGAAGAACTGGTATTGTTTCTAAAATAATGAAATAATTATCACATTTGGTGCAATAATATGGGATAATAACACACAATGGTTAAAAATAACCTTAAGTATTTAGCTGTGCAATGACTGAGCTACACTCTTATTTGTCATGTTCAGCCTGCTGAGATTCAACCATGTCCCATCAACCTTATTACTTTATTCCTAACTTATTTTCAGACCAGCAATACTGTGCACAACATAATAAGATGTTTCCTATATACTTTATGGGCCACCGACTGCCTGAATAGCAGGGCAAACCATGTCTCTGATTGATCTTAACTTGCTATGGACAAACCCAAAAAGGAAAAAAGAGATATTTCTTTGCACTGAACTTTGAACCCTATAAGCCTTAAACCTTAATCAGCTGGGATGTAACGAACAGCAGAACACAACCTCAGTTGACAAAAGCCTCCTCACTTCAGTGGTCTTAAACTGGTTCTGACAAGCACAGGCACACAAGCTCCCTCACACACATCTTCTGACCCTTAACTCAGATGCAGCACCATCCGCCGTCCCTCCCCTCTATATCTTATAACTTCATTCCCTTTCTCCTGGTTTTATCCTCCCCCTTTCTTCTCCCTCTTCTTTATCTCCAGTCCTCTCTCTCTGTCTCTCTCTCTCCTCTCATTACACATTCCGCTCCACACCTTGTTCCCTGAGGGTCGTAAAGAGGAGGAGAGGAAAGGAAGACTGAGAGGATGGAAAAAGGAAAGGGAAAGATAGTGGGAGGTGAAGGAGGGGGAGCTCAGAGAGAGAGAGAGAGAGAGAGAGGGAAAGAGAGAGAGAGAGAGAGGGGGACGACAATGACAGACAAAAGACAAAGAGGAAAAAAAGGATGTGATTGCAGGTGTGAGGAGAGACAAAGGGGCAGGTGGGAGCAAACAGAAAAACATAAAGTGATGTGAGGGAGAGGAAGAGAGAAAATAAGTACATAAAGACAAACAGACAGAGAAAAGGAGAGAAAAGAGGAAAGGAGAGACATAGAGATGTGTGTGGAAAGATTGACAGGAGAGAAGGAGGGAGAAAAAGGGAGAGAGAGAGAGAGGGAGAGAGAGAGAGAGAGAGAGAGGGAAGCGGTGCTTGGGCGGCCCCGGCGACGCAGTGTGCCTGTGTTTGAAATTCCGCTCACAGCCAAAGCAATTTCCTGGCGGTGGCTGTGCTGTCAGCTGCTTGGCTGGCTGGCGGTGAAATATGGTGGCTGGGAGTCAGCCGCTAGCAGCCCCCGACAACCTGATGGATGGAGCCCCAGAGGAGAGAAGCAGCAGCAGCAAGAGAAGGTGGGGAGGGGTGGAAGAGGACAGTGAGGGGAAGGAGAGATGGAGGGATGGACAACAGCAAAACAAAACACAAAAAAGAGGGGGGAAAAAAGCTAAATGCAGCCAACTGAGCAGTGGACAGAGAGAGAGAGGGGAAGGGAAAGACATGAAGCGAATGAAATGAAAGCGAGGGGAAGGGTACATGGAGGAACAGAAGGGGGTGGGGGATATCAGAAAGAGAGGAAGGTGGGAAAGAGGTAAATCCAGCTCCATTAGGAGGAGGGTGGAAGGAGTTCCACCCATTCAACCGAGGTCTAGATGAGGGAAACCAGCCTAATAATCACCTGGGTCTCTCCCCTCTGGAGGGGGTGGAGGCTTGGAGGAGGGGGGAGGATAAAGGGAGGAGGAGGAGATGGAGGTGAATGGATGGGAAGAGGGTGATCAAAAGTGGCTGAGTAAGTACAGCAGAGAGGTTCACAGACTCAAGCATCCTTCTAATCCCTTGAAAAAAAATTATATGCAAATTCTTTGGACCTTTTTAAGTGAGTTTTACTTGTCAAGTCAGCTTTAAAACAGCTACTCTTAAACATAATGAGGAGCGAAAAAATGACCAAAAGTTGGCAGAAAATTTGATGTATATATTTTTATCATAAATGTATGTTTGACTTTGAGCATGTGTTGAAACTGGTAACTCTTATTCAAAGTTGTTCCTCTGATCACTTCTACATGTCTGAGTCACTTTTTCCCCAAGAACAGAAAAAGAAAAAAAAATTAGTCAACAATTAAACAGGTAACTCACAAGTTACCCTCACATGGAAAGCGGGATTATTTGTCTGGTTGTTTTAGTTAGTTAGCTAAGTTAGACAAGATGTCATTGGTTTTGTTTCATAGCTCGCTAAAAACTCTCCACTGGAGCTTTTTTTCTATGATCTTCTAAACATTGAGGCATTTATTGACCGCAGTCAAAATTTTGTGGTCACAAGTAGAGCTGGACAGTAAACAAAACAAACAAACAAACAAACAAACAAAAAACAAACACACAAGACATTTCAAATTGTATTGACAATCAACTAATTTAATCAGTGCCACCCTTTGGTCATTTTGAGACATTTTTAAAATTTATGCTTGCAAATATGAAAAGTTGTAATATTTCAAACAGAATTGGCTTTATCTTACCTTTACACAGCTGCTATATGTATGAATTGATTTTGAATACATTGTATGGCCCACCATCATACTTCACAAAATTAGGTGACATTATTGATGCTTTTAAAATCATTTATGTGGAGTTCAAGGTTACTGAGTTCTCCACTGTGTGTTTATATCATACATACTAAAAATCCAGAACTTCCCTGCCACTGTGTTTACCAGCTGTCATTGTACCTGTTGGAGTAAATAAAAGGTTTTCCTTCCGTAAAACATGGTCGACTTCAAGTTGCAGCACTACACTCACGTTTTAAAGAACAGCACTGCACACCTCTTTATGCAGGGAGCAAGGTTCATTGTATACATGGCTGCCAATTACAAAAAACACTGTGTTTACTGTATTTGTTTCACATCAAAATAAGCATATATATGTATACATTGATAAAGAGTAGTTCAATAGTCAAGAAAATCAGAGATCTCATCAACCATGAAATAAAAAAGAGTAAATTTGGGGACCTGTTTTCATGAAATGAGACATTAATCACCATGTTGCTACAGGTAAAGCCACCAAGTTTGGGGCTCTGCAACACCAGCCAAAGGCGCAATAAACATGTTTGACTATTTAAAAAAACTACAGCACCAACTGTGCAGAAAAAAGGAAACTAGAATATTCAGCAATCCAGAGATGAAACAGCCACCAGTTTGCTTGATGTAAATGGAGATGGCACATAAAGTTGCTTTGTTTTTGTCTATACTTATCCTGAATTTGAATTTCTCCTTTCCGGCATCATGTGAAGGACAACAGTGAAGAGGCAGTAACATTGGAAACAGCCATGGAGCTCCCTACAATGTCGTGTCCAGGCTTACTACAATTTTCACTTAATGCTCTGTCAATCAAACTAAGATGGTTCTGAAGGCCTCAGCGCTGTGATTGATGCTTCAATTAACAACCCGCTCTGACCTCCAGAATTGTTCATTTGAAATTGTAATTAAGCAATTAAGGGCAATTAAGAAACAGAGACTGCCAAATGAAAGTCAGAAGACAATTTGAGCTACTGAGAGGGAGAAACAGAGGGGGAGAGTGAGCAGTCCAAATTAAACCTCTCAGAGAGAAACAAAAGCCCCATCTTGCTACAGAAACTCCAGGGAACTCTCAACTTGTGGTGAACTTGCAGCAGCCGCAAACTGTTTAGTGTAAAGCCTAGAAGGTCAAACGAATGAATTTTGTCAGACAAGTACTTATCTCCTGCATATTAATTAGAGCAGGGTGCGGGGTGCTGCGAGGGCTGTAAATGCGGAGCTTATCTTTACACAGAAAGGAAAAAGGAGCTGATTGAAGCAGGATTACAAGCTCCTGGATAAAGCTCTCAGCATCAGCAGCATACCTTTTTAAAGAGCGGACACTGCTGCTTGTTCAAGAGAAGGAAGTTGAACTCACTCGTCATGGCATGAATATTATCTAATGCTTTTATAGGCCACTTGAGGGAAGAAAGACAGCTTTCTCAAAATCCAGCTGGTTTTTGAAGTTGGCAGTGATGTCCTATATGGTGGGTGAGCAGGCCTGTGACTGGAGGGATGCCAATAGACGACACACAAAGCAAAATCCCCTCAGCTACTCTTATTTGTTAGCTTAAGAATAATGAGGAAAGTACAACAATGCGAGAGGATGTTTAAACATGCTTTAACTTTTAGCACCTAGCAAAAATGTAAAAAAGCCTTAAGAAAGTATTTATTATTCAGTAAAAATACAAAGTGAGCTGGCTTAGAAAAATAAATAATCTGTGTTTTTTGTTATCATAAAGTTTTTTTTCGTATCGTAAAGTTTTAAATTACACTGAGCAGCACACAGCGGGGCTAGCTTGTAGCGACTCTGCTGAAGTAGCATTCAGAGTCAATTTTTCCACATTGAAGAAACTTACACTGTGAGTTGAATGAAAAGGCTCTTTCTACTTAAATCATATTTGCTATTTTTAAACCACTCAGCAATGTAGCACTGATTATTGGTGTTGAGTGTAACATTGGATGAGGGTATTACAGTACTGTAGCTAGTTTTCTTACAAAGCAAACATTTTAGCGGCCAAATACTTTACAAGTAGTGTTTCTCATGTTTGCATTTTTGTTTAGGAGAGGGGTGCAAAATGCACAAACCACCATCCCAAAACTTAACAGATGTTTTGATAAAGCTGACAAAACTCCTGGGGAGAAATTCATAACAAAAAAAAAGCCTTAGATTTGCTGAAATACAGTTTTAAAATTGCTGTCTACTTCTTCAAGTAAGCTCAAAGGGATGTTTCTTAGGGTGGGGTTGTAGTGGGAACAATGGATGCTGGTCAGCTCTGCATGAAGAAGCACATGTCTGCAGATCATGCAAAACCATTGGGATTTCTTACAGCACAGTAAAGTACTGAAAGGGCCCTGCTGGGAAAGAAAATGTACCACAGCTTACACATTGTCTCCCCCAGCAGATTCTCTTAAAGGGGCGAGCTGACTGGCATTCATCAAGGCTCGTAAAATTACTAATGACATTTAACTGATGAAGAAACCCGAGATATCCTTTTAAAGCTACCCTTCATGATTATACTGTTGTTGTGTCTTTGAGCAACCAGTTGAGCAACCTTTGACTAAAGTCCCGAAACAGCGTGAGAATACAACGTTAAAACTTTCCAATGGGTTGAGGACTGAAAGCAAAACTATCACATCACGTATACACTGTAAAACTGCGACCAACGTTTCATTAGTCAGAAAAGCCAATTCACGTCACAGGGTCACCTAGTCAGTGACCCTCTAATGATGTATCAGTGACAGAACATGGCAGATGGCATGACCTGCTTCATGGATGAGAGTAAATGACACAAAGCTCTCCCTCCGTCTGTGCCCCCCTCTCCCCTGCTCGGTCTGCACTCCGCTCTCAAATTGATGGTGGTATTTGTCTGTTTATGAACACAGAGGTGACTTGTAATCAGCCTGAACGGGCACAGGCAGCTCTTTGCTTCCAGCCTGTTAGTGCCACGTAAGATGCCACATCTGTGGGGAGGGACTGCCAGGAGAATGAGAGGAAGCAGTTGATAGGAACAGACAGAGGTGAAGATGAAATGGAGCAAAATTCAGCAAAAAGGGAGGATATTAGAGGAAGTGATCTAAGAAATGAATATTTGAGGAAGATAAAAATGTGTAAATCAAGGTAACCAAGACAGCATAAGAATTTAAACCAACATATATAGCATCAAACTGAAGTAGGAAAAGAAAAATGAGGAAAAATCAGACATGAAGCTCAAAAACGGAGCCTTTTTTAGACATTGCAGACAAAGAGGAAGAGAAAAAAACATGGATACACAGGAAACATAGAGGGCGAATCTGACATCAGAACAAAGAGTAAGTCTTAGTAAAACAAGATTCACAGAAGAAGGAGGGCATTCAAGAGATTTCAAGGTGCAAAATTCATCTAGGTGCTGTGACAGGACCTAATACGTTTGTTTCAGTTGGAAAATTAATTTTCTAATATTAAAAAGGTCAAAAGAAGCCAAGGCAACAATGACCTCTTTGTCATCTTTAACAAATTATCCAAAATGGCACTGTCGAATTGGTGGGGATATGTCAGCCGGTGATGAATGCTCCTGGTAATCAGCCAATCAAAAAGAATTCTCCTTCTGCTTTTGATAAATGAGCTGGAAAAGCAACGCTTTAGGAGGGAGATGGGTCCATTTGTTTCGTTGGTCTCTCTTCCTTTTTTCCCCCTCCCTCTCTATTTCTCTCTTTTCAAAACAAACAACAGGGTAGCTTGGGAACAGATTATAGCTCCTTGCATCACTGCCTCTTTCAGCCATTTTCCCTGCTGACCAATATTCAGCTGCAGATGGTAAATGATGGAATTTTAGGAAACAGCTTGAGCAAGGTTGCCTTCAGAAGGATGGAGGGAAAGTTTACAGTCAGCTACCGAGCAAACACTTTGTTGGCATTCACAAAATGGATGAACTTCAGCACGGCTCTGTATTTACAATTTATGTTGTGCTTATTCTGTATACAATCTGCGAATGTTCCCTCAGATTACAAGATTACAAGGTTACAAGATACTTTATGCCATTGCACAGCAGCAAATTACATTTCAATAGATGAATAAAGAAGTTTTGCAAAAGTAGGGGCTCACGAACACACACACAGTCAGGACTTTAATCTACTCTCAACTGTGTTTTTTAACTGTTGTTGGCACCCCAACCTTTAATACACTGATGGGTATTTGATATGAAAAAACTGTTTATGGAAACATTTTTTTAATTGTTCTGTTAAAGAATATTGACAATCTGCACACAGTCAGCATACTTGCAAGAATGCTGAAGTGAATGAATGTAATGCTGTATCTACAAATAGTGCTTCTAAAAAGGCTCCATAATCTTTTCAGCATTCACCACTCTAAGATTAGTAAGTATAACTTCAGTTAGTCCTGGATCACTGTTCTTTTTACCTTCACAATCGTATTGCTGGGGACTATTTTATAGCTGCAAAAAAATACTGTACTTATCCTCTGCTACTCACTTTTATTCTTTGAGAGAAAGAGAGAGAGAGAGAGAGAGAGAGAGAGGGAGATGAAACCTTTTTATTATCATTTTCAAATCAATTTAATGCAGACTGTATGTTATGAGGAGTAATGTATTCATAGTCTTGATGCCAAAATGCGACTGTGCACAATCTGTATTCATATTTTAATATAACCTTTCCAGGTGAGCTGGCTGATGGGACTCTAAGCCTCTGATTTAAAAACATCATTTCTTGTTCAGAGGAGAGTTTTTCATAAACACTAGTGAGTACAAATGATCTAAACACTGTTGAATTTAGAAACAAATATTTTTTCAAATAAAAGTTTCTAGCTATCAATACTCATACAGAGTAGATTGCTCTAGCGACAAGCTTTGATCCAAATGCCACTTGTCTGGGAAGTTATTGCCTGAACCGAACAGGGTAGTTATTTTCCCAGCAGAAAGAGAGTGCTGCTGAATTCACAATGATGGACAATCATTTTGGAGTGACGAGGGTGTCTGTCACATGAATGGTTGATGGGGTTTCGAACTGGATGAGCTCCTTTGTGCATCAGAGGGCAGTGTGACTTTGAATTTTGTGTTATGCAGCGGGGGGATCTTAAAAAGTCACTGCGTTGACAAAATGTGGAGGTCATGTTTATGTACAACATTATCACTTTGCACTGCCCTATTTTATTTCCACTCTGGTTTCCCTTACACTTAGCCCTTTTCAAAACAGGACTAAAAGCTAATAAATTAAACTAATGAAAACAAGAATGACTTTACACTGGCAGACGGGAGATTACTCTTTTTCAGGCCCATGACCTGAGTGTAATCTTGGTGTAATCTACCAGTATTTAACATGAGACTTGAGCTTAGAGGTACTCAGATTAAAAGACTGAGATGTGTAAAACATGCATGCATGTTAGATATTTCAAGAAAGTAAGTACATCCTAGATGATGGTGCAATTACTTCAGCACAGAGTGAACTGATAGAAATATACTGTGTTCAATTTACTGTGGTCTCCCCGTTCACAAAAATCATCAAGCCAAAGCAAGTGGTAGCAACTGTATCAGCATCTGGTTAGTTTAGGTACAAAAAAATAATGCAAAAGCTCAGGTTTGCATGAGGTAGACAAATCATGTTGACAAATATGTAAAACACATTTTTGTTTGGTACAAGGAGAGAAAACCCATCACCCTTGGTTGCTATGGAGGAAAAGAAAAGCCTTTGCAGTTTGCGGCCCAGTGTCACTCTAATCCCAATCGTATTAACTTAAAGATGAGGAAGATCCCATGAGGTTGTTGTATTTTTAAGTACATCTTTTAGGTAATATCATCAATCAATTAGCTGACTTCTTATCAAAGGAGGTGCTTGGTTAAGAAAAGGAAAAACAAGTAAAAGTTTACTGGGACTAAAATAAGGCAAAATAAAAGCAGGGCCCACGTCAGCAGTGTCATGTCATGCAAATACCTCTGAATTCACATCAACCTCCCGAATGAACAAGTTACCAGTCTCTTGGTTTTTAAACAAATGACCACACTGGGTTAGCAGCCCCAAAAATGGGCAGTTCTGCTGCGGTTGCTGCTGATCTCCTCCTAATGGAGTCCTCCAGCGGAGCCCTCCAACCCTGGTAGCCTCATTAGACTCCATGCCCGCTGTGTGAGATGAGCATGAATGGAGGGCAGGAGCGCAGGGCCTCCTGGCTGCAGAATTGGCATTGAAAGTGGCATGTGGGAGCCCCAGACATGAGTAGTGTGTCTGATGGGATTAACTGGCTGTGGCGAAAGAGGGATAGACAGAAGAGGAGAGTTTGCCAAAGCCTCCAAATTAACTCTGGAAGACTGAAGGCAATCACCAGGGGGAAGGAGGGGCGAAGGAGGACGATTGTTAGTAGTGGTACTGGTTATCAACTGCAAAGAGTAGAGAGGGGGCCATCTCCCCAGCAAGGGGGTGACTTTGGAAACATTGGGATAAATGCTGTGATGATTTGGTAACACACTGATGTGGAGACACTCTGTATGAGACCAAAAACATTCACTGGATTAAATATTTCACTCTGATTGGTCAATCCCCCACAGCGATAGTCATCAATTCTCAGCTACAAAGCAAAAAAACATTCTGGGCACAGAGATGCGAGCAGCCTGAGGAGCTGCTGGGCCCCAACCATCTCTGATAGAGAAAGTGAGCAAGATCCTGCTCCAACACTCAGTGAACTGATGTATTTTACATCTTTGCATTGGCTTCATATCTTAACAACAGAGGTTGTCTCTTGGTAACTGATAAGACTTTTCAGTGGGCCATTTTAAAATTAATAAAAATAAGGATATATATGTGGCCATTGTTCAAACATTTGGAGTGTTTTGAACACATGCATTCATGCAAAAAACCCAGATAAGAAATTCAAGTGTTTTTAAAGTTGAAATAAAAAGACAGCCTTGAAGAGACTTCATTTAGGGTCAACTGTAATCTATCTCAAAATCATTATATTTCTTTAATATCGCTTATAGTTCAACAAGTATTAGAATTAAATAAACAGTTTTGAGGCGGCCATGATACCAACATGATGCCCTGAAGTGTCCAGTACATAATACATTATAGTAATTAAAAAGTAGGTTTACTTAGAAATATGAGAAAGACTTAATAACCTTCCAGGTGTTTCACTGGTTTCCTCAGATGTGTCTTGCTGGTGAAATACTCTGTACTTGATGTGGTTTCAAAATTAAAGTCCCAAAATTTTGTTTTCTTAATGGTCGCAACAAGTTATATTTCATTTAATGAACATATTCAGATGACACTTGTATGTATATTATGATGGAAATACAACTGCAAAGCTGTACAATTTTGTTGGGGAAGGCAAAATGTTTTAGAAATTATGCCAAATAGAGCAATGGATATGTCTAAATTGATTTAAACTGGTTTTAAACTGTTTGTCCAAGTAGAAGTTGAGGCTCTCCCCACAGGATGTGCAGAAAAACGACAAAAAAAAAAAAATCCTGTGAAGTTAGGGTGTGTTTTCTATGCAGCAAAGATGTAACACACATATATTGTCTTTTTATGTAGTTTAAAACATTTTTTCAACAGAACATTCATTTTGTCAGAAAAATTAGGCGTCACGTTATTGACCCTAAAGCTCAAAGAAGGAGAGCTGAGTGTGGACAGAAATATCAACATAAATGTTCAGGCAGAAGTCCTGTTTTTTTTAGTTTCATGTGAATTAATAGAAATATCTGGCCTAAGTTTTAAGAGGACCATGAAAAGAAATGTAAAAATGTAATGTTTATTCTCAGTCTGAAGAAACAATGACCTCTGAGTAAAAGCTTCATACTGTATACTAAGAATATACTAAGAAGAAAACTTCACCACTGACCACTCACAAACTATACCAAAATATAAACATAACTAGAAAAGTTAGAAAAATGTATTGAAAATATGTGTACAATGAAGGTAACTGACGAACACTGAGGTCAATTGAACACACACACTTACACATACACGCACACACCTCAGAGCATATATGTAACACTTCACAGTGAAGTGTTACATGAAGTGCAAGATGTTGTATGTTTGTTTAGCCAGGTTGTGCCTTCTGGTGTGTTTATATGTGTGTGTGTGTAAGTGTGGGAGCGTGTGTAAGTGTGAGTGCGTACGTGAATGACAGGCATGAGTGGATCACCCTGCCATGACAGAGTTTATCGATCAGCGTGTCAGCGCCAGGGGAAAAGGTTAATCTGCCCGATGCCAGCCCCGCGCCTCACCCCATCTCTGGCCTGCCCTGCATCCCGCCCCAGCCCGCTCCCTCTCTTATCAGGATTAGAGGAGTGTACAAAAGGGCAGGGTATTCCCAGGACACTCACTGACCTTCAGTAATCCCACCAACCTGCCGCTCTGCTTATAATTAACATTGGGAACAAAGAGAAAAATCCCCCGCCTGCCTGTGTAGCATTCTTCAGACTGAAAGACTAAAACTGAAGGAAGGAAAAGTTACAGTATGAGACTGAAGGCACAGAGACTTGCTTCAGCAGTGTTTTTTGAATGGTCAGGAGAGCCTAGCTGACATTCTGGAGGTGCTGACTTGACTCTCCATGCTCCCCAGTGCGCACACACCCTGAACACAGATTGGAGGAACATGCTGAACCAAGCAGGGAGGCAGAAAACTGTACTTGGGACTAGTGGACATTTCTGTGGAAAAGGAATGTTGAGCACAGTATGGAGGAAATAGGTGTATGTGTGTGTGTGTGTGTGTGTGTGTGTGTGTGTGTGTGTGTGTGCTAGCACACTCACTGGGTCTTGGTTCATCTGCACTATGAGTTGTTTGACAGCATGCAGCGTGGGGTGTGCCCATGGAGAGGGATCCTGCCAGTGGCGATTCAGGTCGAAGCCCATCAGAGAACACCTGGACATGGACATGCAAACACTCAGACATGTTTTGGCGCACACAATTTTACAATACTTCATTGTCAAATTCTCACTTATTTTCCCTTTCTAAAAACATAACAGATAATAACTTGTAGAGCCCCTGTAAATAGTTTGTGTCTGTCATAAAAATAACACAAATTAATACAAATGTCTCCATATAACCAATGAGAGCAAACTGGATCATTAGTATAACTCTAGATCAATTTTAATTTGGTGGTGGGGGTGGTTGGGTGTAACACAAAAGTTCTCAAAGAGCAATGCAGTGGATATTTAAATTTTATGCAACACAAAAATCAACACAAGCAACAGTCCCTGACAGGAACTTCAAATAAAATAGGGATGGTTAAATGCTCAATGTAAAAATCTAAAACACTTTCCAATTCAGCATTGTTTTGGACATGCATTCTTTGAATTCTCACAAAATTCAGTGCTGCTAGCAGTTTAAAGACAGACATATGGAAAGAGAAATCAATAGATAAACAGGCAGATGCAAAAAACAAAATATGGGAGAAAAATAGAGAGAAAAAATAGATTGAAAGATGATGTAAAACTGGTAAGAGGTTGATTATTTATAATAGGAATAGTTGGGGATACCTTATGCTCATGGTACAAGTCTTACCAATTCTGCAAATAAATGAATGTATAAACAACAACAACAATGATAATACTAAAACAGCAGCAGAGCACCCAGCTATGAACAACATATCCATCCTCATCCACTCTGTGTGTGTGTGTGAAAGTTCCCGAATATTTTTAAATGAAATATGCAGGCAATTGTTAATTAGTAAACATCACTTAAGTCACTGTAGGTAGAAGTGACAGGACTGTGCTCATAGTTTTTTAGAGGCAGTTGCAAAGAGCTGTCACTAGATGGCACTCACAAACACTGGGCGAGCACACTGCTGATGCCTATCTCAGTGTGCATTAGTATTCCTGAGGCTGAGCCTATTAAGTAAAAGGCAATTATGAAGAAGGGAAAGAGAAAAGAGGAGAGGAGGATGCCCACAGAGCTGCAGCAATAGTGTTAAAGACAGAGCGGAGGAGAGGCTGGACACAGATTGGCAGAGAAAACAGCCCTACAGCCAAATACTATCTTCCAACAAATGCACTGCTGTGAGCTATATGAATTCATTAAGCTCCCTAAAGGTGGAGTTAAGAGGATATAATCCCACGTAGCAGGATGTAAAACCATGTAATGTGTGAATTATTTGTAATGAAGCAGCGCATTCAAATGTAGAATTAAGAAGTGTGTGTTTGTGCACCTGTAGTTGCCCAGGTAGACGCCGTCAGGATTCAACATAGGGACAATCTTGAAGATCACATGATCTCTTAGGATCTGAGCCACTGGATGCTGGCTCACCAGGAAGTCTATAACACCTGTCAAACATACACAGACACAAAAATTTGTTCCCACGCGCACACACATACACAGAAATAGAATTGACAGAAAAAGTGAGGTCTGGCTGGCAGTTAATTGAGTTTTGAGAAACAAAAGGAGAGGGAAGGACAGCGAGGGGCATCGTCAGAATCAAGGGAGGAATAGGAGACGTCAAGCCTAAATCGATACAAATGGAATGGAGCTGACGGCGCTGGAAAAACAGACAGCACACGGCGGGCTGGGAGCCAACTCATCTGATTCATGATGATGTGCACACACACTGAAACACACACATTCAAATAGACTGATTCTGCAGCAAGATCAGATAGACAAATAGATAGCCGAACAATACGATATTTAATTTTTCTTTACCTCAGTTCCCACACCTCATCTCTACATCTGCACCTTCCTCACTCCCTCTACACTCTTCTAATGTTAATACACTTTGCTTTGTCTGTTTCACTGAGCTAAATTCAAAGTGAACAAGGGCTAATGATGAAGGTAAAACCATGGCCTTCTTCCATACATCACCCCAGCCCTCTTCACCTCACACCTTTCACCTGTAAACAAGAAAGTAAGCCCCAGAAGGCGTGAACCTGCCCACTCACCTCAGTGTGAACAGGAGCACAGTCATTAAATCTTTCTAAAACTGTCTTTTAGCTTGTTGTACTGCACATGGAGACGATTTCCCAAAGGTGCTCAGTTTTTCAAGTTGTGTTATTAGTTTTGAGTCAGTGGAGCTCAGGAGTGAAGACAGAGCAACCTGGTGATATCTTCAGATTGTATTTCTGGAGTTTTTTGTATAGAAAAACAGGCTTTTATATCTATTTTTGCCAGATTAAGACCGGGTGTGGGGCTTTTATATGAAGTCTTAAAACACAGAGACAGGGGATACTTAAGGCTTTCTTTAAAAATTAAAGGGGCATTCCTGAAGTGTGGTTATATATCTTGATCATGGTGAGTACTTAGCTTCTTAAAACAGCTACTATTGTATGCATCTCATGAGGAGAATTTAAAGGCTTAAAATAAGACTTGATACCATTACACAGTTTGTCACAAACCGGTTAAGGTCACACATCAATTCTTCTTTCCGAAATTCCTCGTTATTTTGTTTCTAATGCTACACTGTACTTGAGGAGCTACAGAGTCTTCCTGTGTCTTTCGTGATGGAAAATAACTTAGCTTCTGAAAAACACATTTCGCAAAAAAATAGAATAAAAATAAAAACTTCCAGACAACTCAGTTGGGGAGTGAAAGATACTATGCACTTTAGGTCCAACAGATTTAACATGCTGCGTTATTCTGAGATGTAGGTATCACCTATAAGCTAAGCACTAAGGTGCAGCTAATCAGACTGCTCGAGATGCTATCTCCTACATCAAAACATGATTTCTGACCACACTGGAGTAGCAGTAGAAGTATTTTGATGAAATAAAAAAAACTGTGAATCAATTGAGTATTAAACATGCAATTAAAAAAATGTCAAACTATCAAAGCTCAGCATTTAGTAAAATACTATTTTACAGTCCCCCTTCAAATTTACCACTGTAATGCATTACATTTGCAGAGTAATGAATTGATTTTGGCTCACAATTGGGTTATAAGGTCTAAAAGAGGAGTGTATTTACCAGGCAGAGGACATCTGACAAAACAATCTGCTACGTATTAGACAGTGAAAGTCACATACCATGAACTTAGATGGGTGTTGGTGACCAATAACAAAAACCCTTGCAGCCTTGTGGTTCTGCATCTGAAACAAGTTAATAAACATCAAGCTGATGGTGGAACATTAAAACTTTACCTTGGCAGATAAAGGAAGCAGGAGATTCTCCAGGGTGAACTCGAGCAGTAAGAAAGACCAGCTTCTTCTCCCTCTCTGGACCTGAATGATCTACAAAGAAAAACAAGAAGGGAGAGTGGATTGCTTTTAGTAAACAAAGTTATCTCAGTAGCATAAAAAAGAAGACGAAAATGTCCTCTTTGAGAGACAAAATCATCATTTTCTTATGTTAAAGTTAACTACCCAGATTACCTTTTAAAGTCACGTGTGAAAGGCTAAGTCAAAACATACCGCACTGGCTGTCCAGTTTTGGCCAGGCACACATGAATCAAATATCAAACTGAGACACACACACACAGAATATTCAACAGGAAGGTAAATTATACATCAACAGAGGTCAGGACCTGCCAGCAACAGGTGAAACTTGATAGAAGTCCTCTTTCATTGAAGTCTTTAGGTCTGGATGAAGACTTCTTTCTGGTTAGGCACTTCTCTCATCCTCTACTCTCACTCCTTAATTAGATGATCTTTTGAGTAAAAATTGATTTGATAACTGCTTAGAAATTAGGGTGAATTTAAGAACTGTCTGTGGTGTGTGGACAGACAAGATATAAACGACTCTACAAAAGTCAAATTTACCTTCACTTGTAAGAAATTAGATGTTTTGATATTTGAAGGGCAAATTTGGTCTGGTTTCCTTTATTAGTATACAATAGACTAGTCAAGAAACCACAGCAGTCTCCCAGCATGGTTGAAAACCACAGAGGTCAAGGTTTTGCTGTTTTCTTGGCCGATGGTTCTCTAATCTGCCGCTGCTAATGGATGAAAGTGATTGTGTGCCTCATCACTATACACAAACTTAATATCTTATTGATTCTTCCACTCACTTCTGCTGAGCAGAGAAAATGCTAATTAGCAACAGGCTATGCGCCTTTCCTTCTCCTTAATTCTAATTTAGCCTCGGAGAGCTGTGTGGGGTGTGTGTGTGTGTGTGTATGTGTGTGTTAAGGTGTCGTAAACAGAAAGAAAAAAGTGTTGTTCCATTTAAGTACTCTCCCTCTGATTTTATTTCGCTTTTCTCTCCCTCTGCCCTTCACAGAGACAAATGGCTTTGCCATTCAGGAGTCTCCACGGAGCGGGGCGGCCCGTTTGTTGTAAATGTGAGTGCTTGTGGTTTGGCCAGCCGCTGGGTGCTCGATGGCTGTGAAATTCCATCACTAGAAATTCTACTTTGGCCTCGACCCCAGGCCACCGCACAGGCTCTTGATACAAGAACACACACACACACACACACACACACACACAGACACACACACACACAGACACACACACACACAAACACACAAACACACACACACTGGAGCACAAAGCTGCAATCAGGTTGGAAAAAAGACAGGCAGACATACACACACAGCTTTTCTCCCTACAGTAAAACCAAGAACCCAGAAAGTTGTGAGCCAAACCAGAGGCAGCTGCCAAGGTCCCGACTGTTTGGGAATTCAACCGTGCTAGCCATGCTACATTTAGTCTCAGTGCTAGTGTGCCCTTGCTGCTTCATCAAAACAATCTCTTACAGCAGACTCCTGGAGCTTACAATGGATCCACTGTTTATCCCACATTGTTCGGTGAGTGTGTGTGTGTGTGTGTGTGTGTGTGTGTGTGTGTGTGTGTGTGTGTGTGTTTGTGTGTGTGTACTATGTCTCCTCAGGGCTCTAGCAAATGCTCCCCAAGTGGTTGTTGTGTTTATGTGTCTGTATCTCTGCGTTCCTCTGTATCAGGCTGTGCCCATCCAAGCGTTGTAGCACAAAATTAAGTCCCACTATTCCATAGGCACCCAGACAGCCAGAGGGAACCCAGCACAGCACAGCAGAGACGCTATATGACGAGGGAAATATAACTTTTGGCTCAGGTGAGGGACATGAAGGTTGAGGTCGAGTCATGATGGGGTCGTACAGCAGAGCACTGCAGTGGCATCTCTTGACCTCAAGGTGTCAGTAGAGATCAGCAGGCAGAGGTGCTGCTGTTGATGCAGGGAGAATGACAAAGGCAAAAAGAGAAGACAAGGGATTAGACTGTAGGTAGCTTTGTGAGACAACACAAATGATCTAACCTGCTTTCCTCTTTTTCTTTGCAGACAGGTTTTCGAGAAACTGTCAGTCAAGTTAATAACAACACAACAGTGTTTTAACTATAGATGCTTCCTTTCCCAAATAACCATAACTGTCATCCCATGTACCGGGTAGCTACAACTTTCAATCTGTTCATCATCATCATTATTTATAATAACATTACTTGGAGTCACATCTTAAACAAGCTTCATGATGATAGACTTTAGTATTTGTGTAATGTAGGGCTGTGTTTAATGCTTGTTTGGTTACACAATTATCTTCTTGTTACATTTTAAAATGGTATTATGAGGAGCAAAAATAGTCCAAAAATGGTCAGGGTGGATTATTTTACAAGAGTCAACATGTGAGCCTTAACTTGTGTGAAAAAATACTGAATAACTACTTTAGAAAAACCAAACGGAGCGAGTTTTTAACACTTGCTAAACATATTAGATGATTGATTAATAGTTGCTGTATATTTTGTTCTTTCATTTCTCTGGAAAGCAACAAACAAGCACACTAATGTTCATTTATTTTGACAGCGAGAAAAGTGAGTTACAGCCACACTGGTGTAGAAACACACCTACTGCTGAGAGGCCATGTCTCCACATAATGAACCTCTTTAACTTCATGTCATCATGTTCTTCTGGATACATGACTCAAAAGTATAATGATCAGGAAAATAAAAAAGTAGAGAGGGAGGAGGCTGAGCTGAGGAGGGGATCGCGTGACAATGAGTGAGTGAAAGCAGCAGAGGCAGAAATTTATGCCCACACTTCCAAATAAAAATGCTCCCTCAGCATATTTCTCACCTGCCAAAGTCACGTGCCATACGCACTGTACGCCACATTACCGCTCATTTTCTCTCAGCTCACTGAGAGGAAAGGGGGGAAAAATTAAAGGATGTCAAACTACGATCAGCTCTGATAAATATGTAAATCACTGGAGGGAAGAAAAGTGCCTGTGAAAAACAACATAAATCTAATGGAAAGTGAAGGTCAGGGCTGATTGTGCTGGTCAGCTCTTTCTCAGGCAGCAGCGGTCCTGGGGAACTTTGGGTTCAATCTCATAAGTTGTGACATGATGTAATTAAGTGGGATCGTCTTCATCAGTCTTCTTCAGCAGGAACAAAGAAAGGCCTGTCAAGACCTTTTGGAAGCTTCATGGCATATATTTAAATACATTTACCCACTTAAAAAGTTAATTTGATTTAAGAAAAAGCAGAGTCTTCCTACTTTTTTGAAGAATATAATTAGCATCTGAACTTAAAGACACGTTAAGAATGTGGACAATGTGAAGATTGCTTCAAATTGGATCCACCAGAAAGCCTCTTAAGTTTCAATAAGATGAAAAATGCAATCAGTTTTTGGGCATACTCAGGGAAAAAAAAAATGCTCCAAGCTTAAAACCATGCTTCATGCTACACAGTGTCACAATAAAAAAGCATTGCACTGACCACACTAAACTGCATGAGCCTCTAACCAAGGTCTCCAGCAGCCCCCTCCCCTCTCTCCCTGCTCTGTGGGTTTTACACTGTAATAAATTAGCCTCACTTTGGTACGATGGCCAACAAGACACACTCTGCGCCCTGCTCGGTGCATCATATCAAGGATGGGCGCGAGCTGTAAATTGTCACTGGCGTTGAATTTATACTGAGCCTTGGGAACGAGATGCAGCAGCGTGTACTGCCCAGCCGAGTGAGCCCCAACAGGCATCAAAGCTCTGCACCTCCTCATATACAAACACTCGCGCGCACGCACACACACACACACACACACACACATACACACACAAGCTCTGACCACCCTCTGCCACCTCAAGGACAAACAGAGAGGGGAAGAAAAAGGGAAGAGAGACAGAAAGAGATGGGGATATGCACTGATGTGAAGAGGGCTCTAAAGTGATAAGAGTTTTATGATGCGGTTTTCTTCCCCAGGATTTGACCAAGCCCCCGGACTTATATTTCCAAGCGTGTGCATGTCTGTGTTTGTGTTGGTAGGTGGAGTAGAGTCCGTGGGGTGCCCCTCAGATTTATTCAGCTCTTAGTGGAGAGGGCGGGGGCATCGCCAAGGCCTCGTCACACATTCATAAAACATCCCCTGTCACTTCACACAGCACACATCACAGGTTACCCCAAGAGAGAGAGGGTGGGAAGGAAAGAGATAAGGGAAGAAAAAAATAGTCCCTGGAAAAACATGCAAACTGTTATTAGATATTTCTTGGAACTGATTAACAAAAGAGGCTCAGAGTTACACAGACAGCAAAAAGGGGGCAGATGAACTGTGGGACAAGGGTTAAGAGAGAATAAAGAGATGTAGGAGTCTGGGAAAGCGTTTTAATTTGAACTTCATTAAACCTTTATCTTACCAGGATTGTTCAAGTGTGATTAGAGAATTTTAATACAAGGGAGACTTGGCTGAAACGAGAATGACAGATTCAACAACAAACCTGAACTGCAGATTAAACTTTACGTTGATTGGTGCGACGAATGTTAACTCTCACCTGCCTTAACAGATTAACATTTTGGAATTGTACCATTTATAAAAGCTCCTTTTTAAATACATTATTGGGTCCATATAAAAATAATGAAAATAATAATAATAATAATAATAATAATAATAATGGAAAAAAAAATAATAATAATATAAACATGACTCTCTTCACCTTTTATCTAATGCTATCTTAAAAACTAATCACTCAATCCTGTATTATCATTCCTGCAATAGAGCTCTTTTTTGTTGTTGCATGGGTGGGCGACTAAAGATTTATGGACAGCTTAGGCTACAAAAAGAATATTCTGGATATTTAAAGAAAAGAAATGAAGGTGTCTTCTCTTGTTGGAAGAAAGAAAAAAACTGGGCCTATAGTTATAAAAATAGGTGAAAATAACTTTTCCGTTGAGGTAGAAAAATAGTTTGTAAGGTGAGGTATCTGTTTGGTAAACCCCCTTCCACCTCTGGAGCATCTGTTTTTACCTCCATCCTGTCATTTATGTATCTTGACCTTTTTTATTGACCGCCTTATTTGTTTCTGTGGCTGTCGCAGCTATGCAAGGTGTGTGTAGATGGAGAAGATTAAAATGTGTAGACCAGACATCTATCTGAGTATGTCTGTCTGTGTGTGTGAGAAAGACGGAGAGAGACAGAGCTGGCCTAGGGAGGGGATTACAATGCCCGAGTTGAGACACTCCGATTGGCATCACACCCAGACAGAAAAAGGAGGAACAGAGGGAAGGATAGAGACAAAAACTGGGAGAGACATAAAGAGAAAGATGGATAGAAAGGAAAACAAAGACAGAAAGAGAGTGATAGGGTGAAAAAGAAACAGAGAGGAAGCCAGGAGCGGAGGAAACCCTTGAGATGACAGCATGTAAATACGCCAACGGCGGGCCTCTAAAGTGGAGATGAAGAGGCGGCAGGATAAAAAGCTCCTAGCGCTGTGTGATTACGGATCAATTTGCTGCAATCAAGCCCCCTTATGGCTGGTCCCTGTGAAATGGAGAGATTTCTGCTCCTCAAGGGCGACCATGATGACAGTGGAGGTCACAGACGATGGGAGTGACAGGGGGGCACAGGGAGACACTCAGACAGAGGGATGAAGGGGGAGACGATCCGTCCCAAACATCAGTATTCAGGCCTCAGTCAAATTATGTTAATGCTGAGGGGAGGGGTCAGGTTGAGACAGAGGGCCTTTGGTGGTCAGTGACCAAAGAGCAGAGTGCTGCCATTGAGAGCTCCAGTCCTGTCACAAATGAGTGCTCGAGTGGGGACGCCAGGACAATAATGACCTAATAATGTGCTGTTGCATGAGCTAAAAAAAAAATTGATGCGGAATAAAGCACCAACATCACACATGGAAGTAAACACAGGAACAAGATTTATCTCCTTCTATCCAACTTCAAATTAGTCCAATCAAGTGTGTATGCAAACACATGCAATGTGTCTCAGTGCACTTTCTATATTTGAGTACAGCAAGGTGAAAAGTACAACCACTTGACATTGGCAGAAACAGGACTTTCCTGTAGAAACTTAATGCTGCACAATAGATTTGATATCCTAAGGCATACAAAAATAATCAGACCATACACTTACAACTCAAACTTCAGTGGCTGTGGGACATTTTTCTTGATAAAATCTAAAACTCTTGATAAGAATGAGTTACTAAAGGAGAAACTTATCAAGAAATAAGTATTATTGACAGGTAGTTACGCTGCAGTTCAAAGGTTGAGAGCACCATGATATTTTTTCAATGCTATTTTAGCCGCTTCAGCTTTATCATTCAAGGTTTTGTTATGAAGGGGAAAATTTTTTTTTACAAAGCTGTAAAGTTGTAAATGTAAAAATGTTTTATTTTACTCACGTGTCATTCTATCATTTTTAAATTTTACTCAGTTTTAAAGTGCATAAATTGAACATCTTTAAATGTAAAAATTGGACAAAAAAAGAGAAAACTTAAAGCTCCTGTGAGGGAAATTGTTTGTGCTCATTTTGACAGACAGAGTATACCTTTTCTTTGCTTTTCCTGTCCTGTAAGTTTAGGTTAGTTTTCTATGCTGTTAATCCATCCCCTGCTTGCCATGAACAGTCAAAAGTAACACTCACAGAGAATACCTGCTGTGTGTAAAGAAAAAAACTGCTCGCTTACTGCCACTCTCCTGGTCTGACATCTTTCCCCTCACAGTGGTTTCAGGCATTTAAAAAAACAAACAAAAAAAAAACTGAGAGGTTGTCAATCTTTTTACTGATGGCTTTGTTTGCTTTGGTAGATCATAAAGAAACATCACTGTTAATTAAAGTCTGCTTCAAAGCCAGCCATTAACTCTTCATAAGAGTTCTTAGGAATTAAATACATTGTTATAAAACAAAAGAAAACTATTCCAGCTCTAATTATAGGAAGGGTAATATATTAATGTCATAATAATAGGGCTATCATTTGTAAAAAAAAAATAAAAAGAGTTGAAAAATGGTGTGAAGAAAGTGCCTGTACTGCCTCTAGTGGTGTTTACTTTTCTTTATTTTGAGTTGATTAATTAGAGTCTTAAGGCACAGAGCTAAGAGACTGGGAAGATCCTGTCCAATTTAAAGAGACATGTGCATCATAACCTTGTACCCTCTACGAGTTTTCAGGAGAAACATATTTAGTGACACTTATTTTGACTAAAACATGGTGTATCCACAGGTTGGTCACAGGCCAAAAAAGGTTGATCCTTAAGATCATTGTCTATTGTGTTAACTATCCTTTGTCTCTCCTCTTGAGGGCAACAATGACAACAACAACAACAACAACTTTGAGCTCTTTAAAAGGCCTATCAGACACAGTCTGTATCTCTGACAGTCACATACTGTTTTATGAAGCCTTGTGAGTGTTGAGAAGGAGTGTGACAGACTGTTGGCACAGAGGGCGAGACAGAGATTCACTGAGAGAGAGACAAAAAGGAAAGCTCTGTCAAGTATCAAAAGCAATACGCCCTTTTAGCGATATGATACGGACGTCTGGCGCAAAGTCAGAGGCGGGGACTGCTTAGGGTTTCAAGGCATTGGTCACAGGCCTTTTTCTAAAACCCCGACGTCTCCTCTCTCGCCTTCAGAAAATGATGACAGCAGAAGAGGAACATAAAAAAGAAGGGATGGCTAGTGTGTGCGCGGCGTGATACAGAATCAGAGGCAGCCAGTAATAGCCTTTTTTGAAGAATGCGCCACTGAACTTTAAGGGCCGTCTTGCTTGAAAGGACAAGTTACAAATAGGAAGAAAGGAGAGAGAGAGAAATTATTTCCAAGGGATATACCCCCTACTGTGCTACCCTATCGTTACACCACAGTGGAGTGTGTTTGTGCACATGTGTGTACTGTACATGAGTGTGTGTTTTTGGGAAGCAAGATACTAAAGGAAAAAAAAAACTGCTAAAGCTGTAGTGGAGAGGACCAGTTTTGTTCTTAAATGTCATTCAGACAACAGTTGCTTTTAGATAAAAGCTGTAACTAAAGCCCATCTGACAAGATGAGCAGTCAGACAGTCCGACGTACAGACAGAGCTGAAGTGTAGTTCTTTATTACTCTGTCTTTTCCTGCCCATCAATAATTTCAGAGCCACAACAATACAGCCAGGCTGAGGTAAACAACCATAGTGCACCCCAGCTTTAATAACTACAGTCACACCTCCAAGCTATTTCACTCAATTTTCCTGCCTTTCTAGTCTGTTCGATTCTACACGATTTCTTGTCCTGTCGTGATTTTCCCCCCTCCCCTCATCTCTATAGAAACTCAAACTTGCTGTGGATCACTTTCAGTCTGCATTTATCTGTGCATGAAGAACTTGTGCACACAAGTGTGCATGTGTGTGTGTGTGTGTGTGTGTGTGTGTGTGTGTGTGTGTGTGTGAGTGTGTGGTCTTGTCTGCATTGCAGGCCTCAGCTTGTTGCAGCGGCAGCGACAATGTCGTTCAGCAGTTTAGTAACAGGTCATTACCTTGTTAATACCAGTCTAATGGGCGGTGTGCTGTTTTAAAGCCACAGTCATGTTTGTGCCATTAACAAACACTTAGTGCTCTGATCAAATCAACAGGCCAAAGGGACAACACCAGAAACAATAACAAAGTAACAACAAAGACATTGGGATAATAGCCCTGTCTTTTTTTCTCCATTAACAACACTAACATGCAGAGGTGATCACATAAAGGTTCCTCAATAACAAAATCCGGTTTCCAAATAAGAATAGAAAGCTTTACTCAGAGCCCAGCAAAGATAGTTCATTAAAGACTCTGCTGTTGTTCCTTGGTTTATAACTATGGGGATTTTATTGTAAAGGAAGTAAAAAAGGAAACAATCTGCGAAGTCATATTCCTTCCTGAAGTCTGCAAACAGCTGTTTGTATCCAAGTAGAAAAACAGTGTTCACTGTGTGCTCCTTTTAAAAATGGAGGTGAAAAAGCCATGGAGGGAGCAGCTGGTGAAGCAAATACTCATATGAGAATGGTTATGTCAGAACAGGCACTTCTCCTAAATTCACATGAAGTAAACACCTGTCTTCTTCAATGAATTCTTTGATAGTCCTGCTTCAGCTTAATGCTGCCTTTTAGCGAACAACATTTGAAGTCAATTCAAAATCACAGACACATCCTCAAAGTTGAAATAAAACAATGAGGTAAGTTCTGCTGAAGTTAGGGTGATCCTCAGTTGTTTAGTGCAAAGAAGTCATAAAACTGCACTCTAAGCTATGCCTTCCATAGATGTTTCAACCTTAACATCTATGGAAGGCAAAAATTTAGTTCACACTTTTGAATCTTGTTTCTTAGATCAGAGTTATGGCAGATTGGTTTGATGTTGTCTCAGATGTAAAGTTAAGGCATGGGGTCACAAATTGCACATCCTAATTTCCGATTTTGCTTGGATGACAAAATCTGGATGTAAAATGTAAGTTCGCTAACTTTTGAGGGTCTGATGTTTGTGTTGCACTATGGACGGAGTCTGGCTAGCTAAACCCAATCATTTCGTTTCCTTATGTCGAGCGTTTCACTGTTATGCTCGGGGGAAGTGATAAGCTCTAATTTTGCTCCTCAGCAAACTGTTGGTGAAGAACAGTAAAAATTGTATCAGAAAATCTTTAATTCTTTGAAAAACAAAGCGAAAGTAAAGACGAATTGCTCTTTCTTGCTCCTTGCAGCAGTCTTTATGGTCTCCTCTGCTGCAGGTTTCTGGTATTTTTATCCCTGACAGTTGTGTGTCCCATTTTAAGAGCTGCACTCTGTCCTCCTTAGCCAACTGGACAGCTCTGACATGAGGAAAAAAATGGGGTGTCAGGCAGACAGCGGTGCTGTTTTTAACAGAGTGCAGTCCAGGTGAACAGATATCCGTACTGAACACTCAACAAGCTTTGTTACCCCATGCTACCCATGAATAGGGCTTGAGAGAGGCGGAGGAGGCAGTTTAGTCCATGTTTGGGAGCAAGTGACACTATTAACATGTTGTTTATCTAGTCCTGGATAGTTAAGAACACAGTTTTACTTAAGATGTTTGTGCATACGAAAAATAATTGGGAAGCACCAGGACAATAAATCTACACATGCCAAAATTTAGCATGATAATCATATTTTTTGCTCTGGTTGTTTAAGTAAATCTTTCAAACATTTCAAACTCTAGTAAAAAAAAATTTTTTTAATCCTATTTTCAAGCCGAATCAGAACCATTTCTCTGAAGTCTGAGATGAAGTATTGGGCAAAAAGTCCTCTAACTGAAGCACAGTCCATTTTGGTGCTTCAATCGCTTACACAGACTTTGAACTCAGTCGTGGTTATGTTCAGCTCCTTACTGGTTTTCAAAGCTTCCAAAATAGAAAACCAGCTCCAGTAATACATATTTCTGCACACAGGTTTTCAGTCAGACAGATGTACATTGTTTTCTAAGTGGCCTTAAACAACTTTTGTGACAGTTTAATGTCTCATTTTTATGGTTCAGAGCTGAATTTTTATTCACTTTTCATCATTAATGTAGTCAAAGTGAGATAACTTGCTAAAGTTAAAAGAAGTGTCAAAGGTGCTGTAGAGGTCACTGTGCTTAAACAGAAAAGCCAATTCATTTAAGATGATAACACAGGCTTTGTATGATTAAACAGAGTTTGGCGGTATTCAGGTGGATGAACTCTGCTCTGTATGTCACTGAAGATCAACCTGACAGAAACATTGTTGCCACAGCGGAAACAGACACAACTGTTACTTTTGCTGCTGTTGAGTATAAATCATTTGTTGTGGGTCTTGATTGGACAGAATCAAGTATTTAACAAAGCTAGGAAATAAGAAATTATAATGAAGAATCATGCCTAGCGTTATTTGTTCACCATGCTACTGAACTAACAATGTAGGGTAATAAAATACTTCCACTGAGATACATATGAATGCTTAACGACTTAATATGTTTTGATCTTTGATCCTAAAAACAAGGCTTATTAAGCTTTTCCCAAATAATAAATTACCTGCTCCATTTCTGTGTCTTTGGTTTTGTTTCTGTGATTAAAAAGGTAAAAGCTGTGGGAGTTATCCATGACTCTGATCTCTCTGTAAGTTAACTTGAAAGGATTTAAACTCAGTGTTACACCTGCTGTTAATACGACTTGCTGATAAAGCTGACATCAAATGTCTCAGATAACATCACTGCTTATCTTTTGAAATTAAATGACTCCTGAAATATCTTTAAAAATTGAGTTTTGGATTGCTGTATAACTACCAAAAGAAGAAAAAAGAAAAGGATGTAGGAAGGCTGGAAAATGAGAGGAGACAGGCTGTGAATTTAAATGAAAGCAGGAAATCCTCCTCTCTTATTGATACAAGCGTGAATGAAAAGCAGCAGTTATACTGTGGACTGGATATATTCTGGCATTCACTGCGCTAAAGTACTGAGCGCAATGGGAACAAACTTTAACATTAGAAATTAAATGAGCATTGAAATGCTAATCGGGCTCATGACTCCGGTTTGTCTCTTCCTCTCTCCACTCATGATTGGCTCGCTTGTTGCAACAACTGCATGTCGGTTGGTTTAGGATTAATGTGGTTTCCATGACAACATGCTGGGCGGTGGAGTTGTGTTGGAATGGATGCGTACATGTGTATCAGTGAGAGTAAGTGTGTGGGTGTGCGTGTGTGTATACTTTGTTTGAAGTGGCAGGCCTTTTCAGCAGCTTTGATCAGGGAAATGTTTGTAGTGGGGGCAAACCTGGAGAACAAACAGGACTTCAGAGAGATTAGTGATCACTCATACAAACACACGCACGCGCACACACACACACACACACACACACACACACATACACACACACATATTCACACACACACACACAAACAAAGGGTGTCTCGAAGTCAGGGAGCTTTCTGACTAAAATCAGCTTCATATAGACAGACAGCTCCCTGGCAGAAAATGACATGTCTCCTTTTCTCAAGTGATGCAAAACTGTGGAAAAGGGTGTGATAGAAGAAGTATCTATACCTACAGGCTGTTAATTCCTCTATTTTTTTCTCTTTTTCACTGCCTCCATGCAATTTTTTAAGAACCAGGCTTAGAACAG
Organism: Thalassoma bifasciatum; assembly: GCA_008086565.1. Classification (NCBI taxonomy): domain Eukaryota; kingdom Metazoa; phylum Chordata; class Actinopteri; order Labriformes; family Labridae; genus Thalassoma; species Thalassoma bifasciatum. The sequence continues at coordinate 715,164 of RPOG01000166.1, forward strand.
AGAGATCTAGAGTACAATGTGTGTTTGTGTGTGTGTGTGTGTGTGTGTGTGTGTGTGTGTTTTGCCTTCTCTGCTGGGCCAGCATAAATCCATCAGTGCAGAGGAGAGGCTAGGTGAGTGCCTTAGCAGCCAAGGTGTGGCACATGGCCCCCATGCTCCTCCATCATTCTATACTGGGCTGTAACATGTGCCTGTAAGTTCGAGGACTTCATGTGCGTGTGTACGTGTGAGATGAGGAGTCAAATGCGTGTAAGCCAGCAGCTGTGATTCAGACAAATACTCGGCCGCTCCCAACTCCAACCAAAGATGGACAGTGTTGTAGCTATTCTCAGAGCCACAGGCACATTACTCAGCCCGCAAGGTAGAAGGATAAGTCATCCTCTAAGGTCGCAGGAGGTGTTATGTCTCTCACTGCAAGTAGTTCAGAGTATAAAGAATGGAGGAGCACAGTGGAAACAAATGGCGTATGTGCTTCTCATCCTGGATCCAGCAACTGGACAGAGTGGTAAGTCATGTTTCCAACTCTCAAAGTAACATGAGGCCTCAAAATGATAAAACACGTCAACACCGAGAGGGAATCCATAAAACCATCTCTCTGGCTGGTCACACGGCAGGTTGAATTTCACTTTCAGTGCAAACCCAGTTGCTTCAGATGTTCTTTCAAGTTTACTTTCAAGAAAATTGATTTTAAAACATTTGGTGACACTTCAAAACTATGACAGGACCTGATAAGACTTAAGATTTATGAATATTTATCAAAGATTCGATTAAAATGTTTTATGTTTTCATCCATCCCTCCATATTTTCCTTTTCCTGCCCTTGTAAGACAAGGTGTTTGAAGCATAGACTGTATGGACAGAGTAGCTCCACCTTTTACCTTTGCATTTGTTTTGAAGCCAAAAGAAACCCATTGCAAGTGCCGCCATTGGCTGCCAATGTGCAATCCACACTTGGAGAATCATGTTAGTCTGTAGTTTCATTTGATCTAAAATAAAGTTCAATAATAATGATGCAGGAGAATCATTAAAACCCTCTAACAAAAATGAATCACGAACACAAATGGGGACAAATCAAAATAACAACCAGCAACATTAAGACCATATGCGGTGTTATCTTTTATTCTGTCTCTGGGTTTTTTTGAGTTGGGAGGAGGCTCAGGGGGTTGTGACGCAGAGAAGCAAGGTGGCCTGATCACATCCTGAGAAGTATGCCCCTGAGGGAGCAGATTAGAAAACGGTGATGCAATATTAATTGGCGTTGGTGCGTGCCACAGAGTGCAGGGTTGTCCAGGGTTTGTCTCCCAAAGGAAAGGCTGTCAGGAGCTGAGAGAGACAGGCGGCATGAGTCCCTGACCTTGTCTGTCAGCTGTTAGAGAAGAGGAGGGCTGAGAGGGGACCCCCAGTCCAAGGGACACTAAGATCAACACTCTGCCAGTCTATGGCAAGCCTGCTGGGACACAGCACCACTTCCAGACAGATGGAGTGACACACTTAGACAGAATGAGGAAATGAATGTGATCTTCATAGATGTACATTAAATATAACATAAAAGAGTAGTATAAGTAAAGTAAACTTTTTAATCACCTCTAAGGCACAGAGGAGCCCAGAGTTTCATGTTTCTTAGAAGTTATGAAATTCAGTGTGAAGTGTAACGACAACGTGCTAAATTAAATTGGAAACAGCCATCTGTGTATGGAAATCAAGTGCAGAAGAACAACTCCTTTTGTCTTTATAATAAATCTGGTAATGACAACTGTGTAAGTAACAGATTAAAATCAAGAGCTGAAACATCTTTTGAAACAGACATACAAGAAGTTGTTTAATGAAATGAAGTTTGCTGACTGGGTGTGTCTGTTTTTGACAAAAACCATTCAAGTACCACATTAGAATGACAAGTTTGATGAAACTTAAATCTCCAAAGCTCACACACTGAGCTTAGTTGAGTGTATGAAAATGGTGAATCTGTGTTATTGTCATTGAGAAATTTATACTGCACACAGGTGTAGAATTCTTGCATGTTATCATCAAGGTAATTACGACAAGGTCTTTGGGATCAAGCAGCAAATGTCCCTTACCTTGATTCCAAATTTAGTACAAAAGGACTTCTTGTTGACCTTATACCCTTGTTTTTGAGGAGATAAAGAATTTCTGGTGGTGGATGACACAAACTTAAGAATAAGGACTGCTTGCTTAATGCAATTTATTGTTAAAACATACCAACATAGGTTCAAAAGTTTCTATCTACATGACTTCTGTATAAAAGAGAATGTGTGGAGGTGTGTTCAGTTTATTTATTTATTTTCATATTTTTTCTCTTAGTATTTATAGGTTACATTACCTCTGGATGAGTATATGAAAAGAGGAAGGAATAACCTCTTTTGTATGCCCTAAAGCACACGCTCACATGAGGAGCATTTCCGTAGCCAAATAAGAGAGCAACATTACTGACAAAGATCCTGCCACCAGGCAGTTCATAATGACTTCAGACAAGTCCTTTTTCAGGGTGTGAAAAGTGCATTTCAGATAGAAGGGGTTGTTGCCGAGAGAGAGCGAACAAGGCATCACAAGCATATGGGCGAGGGCCTGGTGTCATCTGGGGACACACAAACACTGGACACATGTCAGCTTCAATTAACCCTCTCCCATCTGTCTGTCTCTTTTTCTCTCACCCTTACTCTCACTTCCGCCACCAGGATCTCAACTAGGTCATGCAGTGCAGTTAATCCCCACATACAGGGCACAGATTTAAAAAAGAAAAACCAAAACTGAACAAAGACAGGATATTCTACTCTTCCCACTTTTGTTACACAAAATGCAATTTCCTTCTTTCTCTCCTTCCACTTAAATCATCCCCTGTCAAAACAGATCTACTGCATTAAATTATCCATGCTATGGAGTTCAATAATTCAGGATGTCTAGCAGTGTGTTACGTGCTGACAGTGTCACAGAGTTCCAGACATACTGCTGAGAGTCTCTCTAGAGAGCTTGTCTAAGTTTCTGAGCAATGCAGTCAGCAGCAAACTCACCACAGCTACTAAGAGCTTAACAATGACCAACAGAGCAGAAAAACTGTTGTTGTTTTTTTTTTTCATAAAAACAACATGATATTGATATCAGGCTTGGTATTGTGCCTCAGTACTGTAAATAAGATCTGTATAGAGGTCTAAATTTTCGAAGGTTTCAAATCTAGCACGATTTTAAATTTCCTGTCTGACAACCTGTTTGTCTTTTTCCCCCAAATCAATTCACAGGCAGGATACGGTAGCATGAGTGGCACACTTCCCCCCCTCCGCCTGGGGCGGAGGAACAGTAGAGGCGTGTGCCAGAGACAGAGTGAAACGTCATGCTGTAACGCTATTTCCTTGAGCCTGACAAATGAGGCTGTGGTTGTGCTCTGGTGTTGGCAGTTGCCTCTGAAGGAATGCATCACTCCAATTGGCTCCCTGCTCCCGCCTGTCATGCAGCTTCTTATTTTCCTCACACACATACACAGGTACATGCAAAACGCATATAAACAGGGATTATGTGTCACAACCACACCACCACCCAGAGTTCCTGTCCTCCCTTCCATTGCCATCTTTTCTCATCCACCACTAACACCTCATGTCGTATTCCTTCCTCTCCTCCTCCCCACCGCCTGTCATCCCCTCTTCCTTCCCCTATTCACCCCCACATCTGAGATCAACACCTAGCTGTGTGCAGGTGCAAGGCTGCTGGCAAACTGTCAGCTTGAGTCTCTGTTACTTAAACAGACACACACACACACACACACACACACACACACACACACACACACACACACACACACACACACACACACACACACACACTCTCTCTCTCTCTCTCTCTCACAGCCAGGCGCTTCCCACTCTGTGAATTGGTCTCCACACAGCAAGCTAGATCACACTCTCACTGTCAACACATAAAGGAAGACTAACAGTGAGTGTGCTAAAGGTTGGAAAACACTGACTGGGGACAGAGAGGGAAAATGACACAAGATGAAATCAAGAACATACAGAAAAAGGAATACTTTTCAAAAACATCATAATATATTTATACTGTACATTTTAAACTAATATTTAAGAATCTGAGCTTGCTCAAGCAAATCAGACATAGCAGCAGATTGTGAAGTGATCTAAAAGATGTAGAAAAACTATGTGACAGGGGTTAAGGCTACATCCCTCTAGATGTCACATGATGTGACTCATAATCAATAACTTTTCTGTGGGTTTTGTTTCAGAAAACAAAACTTTTAGAGCTAAATAAAAGACAAGAGGCAAGCACCTTATGGGTTTAATGGTGTGTACT